>JAWMRA010000050.1:9352159-9405705 GCA_035584735.1 Pseudotriccus pelzelni | reverse complement strand
TCACCAGCCTAAATGCCAAAACTGAGTTCTGTCAGCCAGGGAGAAACCCTTCCTATGTGTAAGTGAGGAGAGAAGACCTTCAAAATCCGCTTCTGAATGGCAGGGCTTGAAAAATACAACGTGTGCTTTGCATCCAGAGTGGCCGACCCCAGGTAAAGGAGCTTCCCCTCCTCCCCTCTAGCCAGGTTCCCACCCCCTGGTGTTGGGAAAATCAGTGGAAATGTGAAAGGGGCCCTGGGCAGCAAGGCAGGCAGAGCTCTGCTGGAAACCCTTAGCAGGGAGCCAGCTGGCAGGGCTCCTTCCTGCTGCCTGCCCACGGCCGTGGGGCCGGATGGATGGCCGGGAATGTGGGTGTCCGGGCTCGGAGCTTGGGAAATGCTGACATGGCCAGCCCAGCCAGGCAGACACCCAGGGGTGAGTTCTCTCTTGCCAAAGCTCAGTGGCTGGATTTCCACCCACGGTCTGGAGCAGGGCTGTGCTTTGGGTTCAGGACATCATTTATTTTGCATGGAAATGGGAACAAGGAGGGATTTTCGCCATCAGGGTGAGGGGACTGTTACTTGCCAGCTGCAATTTCAACCTATCTGCTTTCATCATTAGAGGTGTCTAATTTGGCATTTAGCTTACTTAGGGTAAAAAACTCTGTTTTTTCATGGTGCCCAGACTGAGTCCACCTTACTTCTCTGATACTAAATATACACACAGAAACCAAAATGATTCATAGTACTTTAATACAGAGTAACACAAGCCCCTTCCTCCACAACAGGGTCCTTTCTTCCCTTCTGACAGCCATTCTTCCACCTCATCACTTGTTTTCTCCTAATTCCTGAAAGAGCTCCCTTGGACAAAAATAATGCTGGACATGTAAGACATCATTGTGAATATCAATGAAGGTTTTTTTCTTTTCCTTCTGCTCCCAGTTCCTTCTCTGGGCTAAAAGTAAATAGAGTCAGCTGTAGCTGACACAGAAGCTGATGAGGGAGGCACATTAGTTTGTCTGCCTGTTGGGGTTTTCTTGTGTAGCAGCCTTCAGATCCAGAGCCAAACTTCCCAGCTCCATCTGGGACAGGATCTGGGACAGGATCTGATTTTCTTGTTTTTGTTCATGCTCAAATATCCTATCTATTTTATTACTTTTTGGTTTTTTGGTGGAATTTCATGATGAGACCTTTTTTATACTTAATTTTAAAACCAATCTGTAAATTGGTATAATTTTCTGGGGGGGAGACTGAGATGTTAATTTTTAAGTATAGAAGATACTGAGGCACCATAAAATTAGTCTGGATCCTGTTTTGATGGATATGTGTGAATTTGTAGTTACTAATTAGTCTGTTCTAGTGGTTGCTTAGGGACAAGTGAAGAGATCTTTGTTACATTCAGCAGGAGACTGTCCCAGCAAGTAATATGTGTATATAAATATTTGCTGGATCAAAGGTGCCAGTTTTACAAAGCTGGAGAAAATTACATGCTGAATTGGTTTGGAACAGTTTATAGTGTATCAGGAAAAAAAGCTGACAGTTTGCCTTACACAGTGGAGTTTTGTTTGGCTGGGTTTTTTTTGTTTGTTTGTTTTAAATTTTTTTTTTCTTTTTGTAGGTGTTGCTGGTTGCTACAAGTCATAGGGTTAAAATCCAGGGGTTTTTTGAGAAAATTGCAGGGCTGATCTGTCCTGAGCCAATTCCCAGAGTCAGTAGATGCCTGAGCTCTGTGCTGCAGCGTGAGGAGGTGGCACCCTGGGTGTTGGGGCAGTTGTCCTTGTGCTGTGAACTCTGCCGGTCTGGTGGCTCTGCCCTGTGCTATGGGGCACAGTGAAGATGTGTCATCAGGAGCACTGGAAAAATACATGTGCATGCCACAGAGAACACTCCTCTGCTGTCTGTTCATCCACAAAGCCGGCAGAATGGAGCGGGAGGTGGTGCTGCCTTGGGGAAACACCCATGGAAACACCAAGGAAAGGCTTAGACAGGTTAAGTTTTGCTCACACGTCAATTCTGATCTTGCATCTATAAGTAGAATTAACTTCTATTGACTTGAATTTCCAAAAAGAAGCCTCACATGAGCTGTTGAATTGATCTCTGATAGGAATACTGCCATCCATGGAGAGAAGCGTGCTCCAAAGTGTACGAGGGGAGCTTGCCATGCTGCTGTACACGTAGCTAAACCCAGACGTGGTAATTGATTCTAAATAAGATGCTCTTGTGGACAAATAAACATCTAGTAGGATATGAAGCATCATTGATTGTTGACAGATCAGCTGGCAGCAGCATGATGGTGCACAGGCACTGGGAAAATAGAGTTTTCTCAAATCTGCTCCTGAAGCACAGGCTGAAGCTTGTGGGTAATCAGCCCTCTCTGGGAGGGGGTTTCTAAACGATGGTATCCCCCTGTGGAGCTTCCCAAATCCTATACAAGTGTGTGAAGGATTGAAGCTGTGAGTCAAAGCTGATCTACCCTCATCTTCCCTGCTATGGATACGCAAGAAAACCATGGACTTCCACCCCGAGGAAGGTGGTACGGGATATAAAAGTGAGCTAGTTTGGCCCAAATACTTTCATCTCGAGCACAGCCTCCTGCTCATCTCTACTCAGCTCCAGGAGTGGGAGTTTCCAGTGCCAGAAGTCAAACCTGGAATTAGAAGAATGTGGGATTCAGCAGAGGGGAACATTCAGAAAACCTGTGGATATGGCACAAGAGGACATGTTTTAGTGGTGAACAAGGTGGTAGTGGACTTGATGATCCTAAAGGTCTTTTTCAACCTTAACAATTCTGTGATTCTCTGATTCTATCTAGACTTTGTGACAAAGCATGTTTTTTACTAAGCTTTCTGGCTTCCTGTGGAAAGGCTCTTGTACTCTCATCACTCAGTTTTTAAGCTTTCACAACTTTGACCATAGAGATTTTCAAAACTTTACTTTATATTGAAGGGAAGTGGCTCAGCCTCTGAACTGCCCTCAGCTGAATGGGAGCAGCTCCCAGGGAAATTATCACTGGAGCGGAGGATACAGGCTGTTGTGCCTTTTCCTTTCCGTGCCATTACAAAGAACATGCTTATTCAGCCTTTTAACAGACTGGCTATTTCTACTTATTCAGCTTTTGCCATGTTCCTCATTATTTATGGATTCCTTTTTCTCCTGAATTGCTTTTCTTCAAGATTCTGGTTAAAATTCATGTGGTTTCAGCATTACCACGTTTTTCATTATAGCCTTATCCGTGTTACCAATGTCTGCTTTTTTAATATTAAATTTATGTAGCTCTTTCACAGTATCTTCCCTCTTTCAGAGCCAACAGCTCAAAAGACACCGTCACCACCAATAGAATTCAAAATTCCTGTCTTTTGAGGTGAGCTAGACCACAGGAGGAAATCTTTATTATTCGGATTATGGAACATTCGGGTTTTGCTTCCCGTTTTGCAAAGTGGTGTCTGTCTCACTCGTACCGGGGCAGAGGGAAGAGAGGAAGCCTTGCAAACCCTTCAAGGCAGAAAGTTTCTTTCTCTTCCATGTTCGCACAGCCTCGGGCACGGTGTGGCGGGGGTGTGCCACCTCATAATAATCACAACCCATATTTAACAAGGAAGCTGCAGAGAACAGGATGTGAAAAACACCATCTCCAAGTGTGGGTGTCAGGTGGTACCTGTCCCGACAGCCAGAGCCGCCCCACCAGGCACCGTGGGCTGTGCTGATCTTGCCGTTACCGGCAGCACATTTAATCAATTGTTCTGATAATTTGGGGCTTATTTGCCCAGAGATATTTTGGGATTCCTGCTCTGCTTTTCATTCACACCCTCCCTTAATCCAAATTAGCTCTCAAGTGTGGACAAGCCCCGCGCTCCTCTGAGGCGAAGCTGTTGGTGAGCAGGACCGGGAGTGTTTCCAAGCACATTTGGCACAGGACTTTAAGGACAATGCTGTGTCTCTGAAAGGCTGTGAAGGCACGGTGTGCCGGGAATTCCGTGGTGTGGGGGAGGAACAGGCAGCACCAAGCTGGAGATGCTGGAGCACTTGCTAAACAAATGGGTTTGGCTTTGAAACTCCCTGGCAAGGAGTTATTGTCTAAAAAGAGCTTCCCATGGCACTTGCCCGAACGTGTTGGGACTTAGTGACTGCTTTGGTACTGGATGATTTGGAGGAGGAGGGAAGAGGCCTTTGTCCCTGCCTGTTTACAACAGGTGGTTGATTGACTGCTGACAATCAGTGTTTCTGCTGTAATGTGCCACGTTGCCTTGCAATATCTCTACATCAGCATCTCTAGATTTTGGGTTTCCATTTTTCCCTTCCTTCTTCTGCTGCAGTTCAGGTTTCCTGGATCTGCTGCAGTGACCAGGTTTGCTGGGATCAGTTTTCTGAAGCAGATGGTGTTGCTCCACAGGAGGGAAACAGTTGGGTTCATTACAGGTGGAGCTTATGGTGACACCTATGCCTGAGACAATTGCTCAATATTTTCCACTATAAACCCCCTTTTTAATTACTTTTAATGTTGCAAAACTTTGCCAGCAAGGCAGAATTTTCCGTGCCATCTCCTTTAAAAGGTAACAGTACCAGCACAGGAGGGAGACAAATATGGAATTAGATTCTTCTCCCTGTCCAATTTTGGGGTTTTGTGATTTTAGACCTGCACAAGCTACACACAGATTCAGTATTCCTTGGCTGTCTAATCAGTGGGTTTTCTCTTTCCACAATCCTTTTGGAGAACTCTTCCTGATCAGATGCTTAGTCATGACAAAGGCCTGCTCAGTCAGAAAATAATAATATAATTAATGCTTACTTTTTGTTTGCGGGCCTTTGCTTAAAAGCCACAGGAGATATATTTCTGTGCTTCATGTTGAGCCTATAATGTTGGGCAATCCAAAACAGGGCAGCTGAATTTGGGCTCTTTGGAGAAAAATAATGATTTTTCTGGGAAAATCAGGAAAAAAATCTTATAAACAGATTTAGAATGATGCAAATTATCCTCTACTCCCAAAGATTTGTATTCCCTAAAGATGTGTCCAATAACACCTGCCTTACAGCTTCCCCTGGGTGAATGCACGGGTGAAACAACCTTCATCCAGGGGCCCAACAGACATCCATGGAGCCAGCTGTGCCGACCCCCAAACACTCCTCTCCTCGATCCCAACACGTGTGAGAAATTCTCGGGGGAATTTTCATTTAGAACCCTCTATTTGTGCCAGAGCAAGGAGTTAATTCATGCCTCGTACGTTGTCAGTGTGTGGCTGATGGCCAGGAGCTGTCAGCCTGTTTAGGGGTGAGCAATATTCCAGAATCAACAGTGTGCCAGGAAAAGTATTTGGGGATGGCAGGAGAGAGCTGGGTAGCAAAGAAGTGGTTCATGTTCTGTGATGATTTCCTCCACCAGCCTTGCAGCCATTCCCTTGTTAAAAACCATTTAAACATCCTCCCATGTTAAAACTGATGAACAAGTTCTGTGCTACAGAATTAATGTGCTAATCCCTTATTTGCCTTGCATTGAGAACTGAGTCAATGGTAGGAAAAGAAAGTTTTGAGAATAAATGTTTCTGTGACTCATCTCCCTCCTTCACTCCCTACTGTTCCTTTTTTCAGGCTCCACCTTATCATTCCTGAGTGGATTTTGTTCGCTCTTGTGCTGGACCCTCCCAACATCCCATATAACTTTCTGCTTAAGAGGACAAGAAAATCTCCTTCAGCAATTATATCAATGTTTTTTGTGTTAGTGATATGAGTTGTACTTCATCCAGGTGGGTTTCCAGCTCCTCGGAATGGATGCTTTTATCTCTGTGGTCAATCTCCTAAAGCACCTTGGCCTGTGCATGTTTTATGATATTTTAATTTATTTTTTTTTCCATTTTAAAGTCATGGTTGCTGGTTCCAACAAGATTTAAGCCAACTCTTAGCTCTCAGGTAGGAAAAGGGGACAACACAGAAATTTCAGTGGAAAAGATTTCCAAACCCCTGCTCATGGGAGAAGTCTGTGTGCAGGTGAAGTGGACACCTTGCAGACTTAGAAACGAGCAGGTAAATAAAAAGAGCAGAACAGGTGTTTGCACGAGAGAGAAGTGCCATGAGTCAAATTCATTTTAAACTCCTGACTCACAGTTTTCATGGTTGTACCAACATCTACAAACAGCCTCAGTTGCTTTACCCTGCCAGTAATGACTGAGGCGAAGGGGATTATTACGGGCTTGCCTCCAGTCACCTGTTGTGCAAGGAACAAGTGCAAGTTTGGGAGGAACGGCTGTTTCTCTGGGGTTTTGAGGTGTCCACGGGATGATGGAAGGAACTGAAAACCAAACTGTTGCATTTGTAGCCTGCAGGTGACGTGCCTCAAGGATGGCCTGAAAGTTACATAATCCCCAAAATGGCACCGAAATGCTAATTAGTCCGGATCGAACAGCAGAGTGCACAAGAACACATGTGGCTCCAGGGTCCAACCCTGAGACGCTGCTTGCTAGGACTGACATAGAGAAATAAGAAGGCTAAATATTTTTTCACCTGTCACTAAAGAGCAGCCTATTATACTGCGCCTTACAGTGACTGAGCTCCCATTCTGCAGGAGGCTGAGGGTACAATTTTCCCACAAAACACAACCGGTAAGGGTGGCTACACCGTTGTGTTCCTGCAGCAGGGGCCGCACCGACCCCCCGGTTAAACCCCGGCGAGGCTGCCCCACGCCCCGGGGGATGCCGGGACAGTCTCATCTGCATAGCCACGCCTTCATATGCATATACATTCATCTGCATATACCGTAATTTGCATATCCCCGCCCACCCGCGGCGCCATTGGCCCGAGCTCTCCCCAGCGGTGGCGCGGCCCGGGGCGGAGACTCTCCGCGCCTCATTAGCATTCGCCCCGCCTCCCAGCGGGGAATTTGGAGTGGATTGGCCACTTTTGCCGCGGCGGGGCGAGGCCGCGCCCTGCGATTGGCGGGGCCGCCCGTCACTCCGGCGCGGCCAGGGCCGCACTTCCGCCTCGGTGTCGGCGGGGCCGGAGCGGGAGCGGAGCCGGGGCCGGTTCAGGTTCAGGTACCGCCGCGGGTCGGGCCGGGCCGGGCTGGGCTGGGGCCCCGCTCCCCCGGCAGCGCCCGCACTGCGCCGCGGGGCGGGGGGGTCGCTCCCCGGTGGGCCGCGGGGCGCGCTGTCAGCGCGGCGGGGGCGGCCGGGGGGGCCCTGACTCGCCCGGGGGTCTCGGGGCGCTGCGGGCCCGCAGGGCGGGGGGTGTTGGGGTGAGGTGCTGGGTGCCTCCCTGGCACTGTGATTCCAGCCGGTGCTCGGCCCCCCTCCCATTCCCGGTGCTGTGATCCTGCCTGGTGCTACAGTCCTGCCCAGTGCTGTGATCCTGCCTGGTGCTGAGCCCCTTCCCGGTGCTGATCCCGCTGCCGAGCCCTTCCCTGTTCCCCTTTTCCAGCCCCGGGGCTCTTTGTGGCCGGGCAGGGAGCGGGGACTGAAGGACGTCGCTGTCCCTGCAGAGGGTGCGGGTCAGCGCAGCTCTGTCAGCCCCGGCGTTGAGATTTTTCTAATGTTATTGTATTTTTCCGATTGCTTTTGCAGCTGGGTGGTTTAGCAGAGGAGTCTGCGACAGGCAGTTCCCCAGGGGAGCGTGTTGGGCTCGGCTCAGCTCAGCACAGGAGCCTCAAGGGGCCTTTTAGGCCACAGCTGAAGCACAGCAAGCAGTCAGGGTTTATTTGAGTTTGGCTTTTTTTGTTCCAGTCACCTACCCAATGTTTCTCTTACAGAGCTCCTGAAAGGGAGACAAGCAAGATGGGAAAAATAGCAGGAAAAAAGGCTTTTTTTTAAATAACATGCCACCAGAACTTCTGCATGGTAACAAAGGTATAAGTTACGTTGCCATTTATTTAATCTGGGTATTGATCGTGTTTGTGCTCTCTGTGTGTTCAGATTCAGACTGCTTCTGGACTCTGCAGCACTTGCAGGCCAGAATTTCAGATGTGGGTTCAAAATCAACTTCTGTTTTTTATGTCTGCCACAGCCTTGTGTTTCCTCTCAGGAGTATCTGCCAAAGCATGTCGAGGTCAAGCAGATATGGCTTCCATTTACTGCGAGTTTTCTCTGTTAAAGTACAGATCCTTCAGTTTTGATCCCAGGAAAGCTAAAAAGGAGACATGGATAGGCAGTGTTGATTAGCATCACTGCACCACTCTTCTTGTGGTGTTTCCTTTTCTAAAGCTTGACATGCAAGAAGAACTAAAATTGGATCATTCTGACCTAACCCTCCAAAGTTCTGTAACTCCATGTCCACATTGCCGTCTGGGAGCAGCCACATACATGGCATCTTAACCAACTTTGCACCAGCGTGCTCAGGGACTTGTAAAACCTCAGGGCAATTTCTGGAAACAGTGACTTGGGTACCTTCCAAACCTAAAGCGCTGCACCGTGGGATGGAAGTGGGAGAACTGGCTAAACTAGCATGGAAGCAAGAAATTCCGAGCAGTGATTTTTTTTTTTCCTCCTAAGGAGCCCCTAGGGTTTTCAGTTACAGTAAACACAGCCTTTTCTTAAAATAGTTGTCAAGCTGTACAAATGTTTGACCACGTGACAGAAAGTTGAGGGCAATCTGGGATAAGACCAGGAGTGATTCTTAGTGTTGCTTTCCTGAACCAACAGCACCCACCTCATGGTGAACCTGTAACTTCAGGGAGTCCTCGAAAGGAAACACTGAGACAGCTGCTGTCCAGGAATAAACGTGGCATTTTCCTCCAGAATTGGCTCTTCTGCCATGCCAATATAATCTTAGAAACAGAAGCCAAAAGTTGGAGATAGAAAATGATGATTAGACAACAAACTCTGTGCCTGCAAGTAGTTGGAGACTAGATAGGTTAAAGGTTTCGTTTGGTGCAATACTGAAAAACAGTGTGGGTTTTAGTTATTTGTTTGCCGACTTCTAGGCAGTAAGTGATCACTGAGGAGCATTTTCACTCTTGGATAGTTTCTTTAAAACAGTTTTAGTGCTGTGTTACTGCTTTCCATGATACGTACTTGCTTAAGCTGACAGGTCTTGTGATTGAAACTGGTATTTCTTTCAGTCTTTCTTCTTGTGAATTCTACTGTGTGAACTTCACACATGCTGACCTAGAACAAAGGTGGAAAGCTTTGCTTTCTGTTATCTCAGTATTGGCTGGAAAACATCCCAACCAGGCTTTTTTTTGCTTTGATAAGGCTATATTTTTAAATCACTGTTTGTAGTGCCAGTCAGATGATTTTTTTTTTTTTTGGTGGTTGTTTGACAGCAAGTTTTGCCTGCAAGTACGCTGAATTTTTAAGCAGATAAGTTATTAGCTTTGGTATTTGAAGTAACTTGTCCTTGAGCAAGTGCAGTGTTACATCATGCTGGTTGATATCTAGGGCTTCCATTTACAGGGTGGCACTCTTCTAGTCCTTCACTTCAGCATCAGTTTTGTCACCTGAGTCATGGAGATCGAAGAGATGTCAGTATGTGATGCTGCTATGATGTTTAAAATGTTTAGTTTTTAGTGACTTTTTTGTCACGTGTTTGGTTCTCTCTGCATTTTTCGGAAGGAATGCACAAAATCAGGCGTGCAAAGAATACGTGTTAAATATGGAGTGCTCGTGTTTTTGCTGAGTTTGAACATGTAGCTGATCACAGGGGCACCTTCTCCAAGCTGAGTAAATTGGGAAGTGAGAGCAATGAACGAGTTGGTCACCCTGCATCTGCCACTTTGGAGATACGGGACTTTGATGTGCTTAGTCTTGCACAAGAATATAGGTTATGCATCATAGCTATTCTTTTATGGGTTTTATTATTTTATGGAATAGACCGCCACAGAACTTGGAATTAAAGAATGCATTATCTCAGTCCTTGAATTCTTAATAATTACTGTGCAGATAGATGTATGGTGATGTAATTATTTATTTTGTATCCTTAAAGGCTTGTAATAGCAAGTTGCAGGAGAGCAGTAAGCAATTAGAATGTGTCAAATGTGGCTTACCATAACTTTCAGTTATACTCTTCAAAAAATGTATTGTTGATTCAGTGCACAAAGATAATGTCTTAATTTTCAGGATCAATAAGTTACAAGAATAGACTAAAGAATAGACAAGAATAGACTAAGCTTCCTTAAATGTGATTTTTTTTTCTTTCCCTTCAATACAGTTACAATTGGAAATTCATTTGCTGGTCTAGACAAATCCTTTATATTAGTTCAGTATATTTTATTATGCACATAATTGTTACTATGCACGTAATGAGACAGATTTTTAGTAAATTACAGCAACCTCCATTCAGAAAATGCAGAGGCTGCAGAGTTTGTCTTCCTGGGGTTGTTTAGCAATCTGGTGGGAGGAAGGGTGCACAAAAGGTGAATTGTCCCTGCAGCTGCAGAAACCTTTTAGTCTTGGCCCTCTCAGTTTTATAGTCCAAAACTTCTACTGTCTTTTGCTCTGTGCTTGGCGTTAGACTGAGTGGAAACCTTGGTCTGTGGTGTTCCTGCTGGTGTCCAGGTCCTTTGCTGTGCTGTCTGGAGTTTCAGATGAGATAAAGGTTGTGGTTGTTGGGATGCTCTGAATCTCTGGTGTTTTGTAAAGTTTGCATGCTTAGGGTGTTTGTCAAGAAATGTGTTTTCATGAATGGATAACTTCATTATATTTTTACTCTTCTGAGTAAATATTTTTTTAGTGCTCCCAAAAGAGTCTGTTAATAGATCTCATTGTGTTTTGGTTGTGGTGATAGTTAAGAGCAGTGATGGGAAGTCTGAAGGTGGTGTGTGAGGTGTCTGTGGTTCTCATCACTCACTTCAGCTCTTTAACTCACCCACAGCCCTGGCCACGGAGGTGCTGATGTAAACTCTGTTCCCTGCAACGTGTCAGTGCAATCAAGTGAGAACAAGAATCCCTTTAATAACTCTCAATTATAAAACTTGTGTGTGTTGAGGCTGCGGAGAAATTCCCTCACCAGCCCGTTCACAACAGGCCCTTCAGCAGCGTGTGTTCACTGAAATGAGAACTTTGTCAGGAGAACAGAACTGACCCCTGGGTGGTATCTTTCTAGGTTTTGCACCAATGGAACTGTTGAATGGTTGTTCAGTAGTGAAACAAAAACGCTACCGATCTTCAGAGATGCAAATAACTTTGTTTACATGGTCTTTGTTTTAAACAAAGTGTTGTGCACATTTTGTTACCCAAGTGGGTTAATGTTATTGAGCAGATAGCTGGGTGGATTCTTTATTAAAACTGAACTCTAAGTAGAGAAATTTGCCCTGTCTTGAGAAGTCAACATTTATTTTACTTTTTGATCTCTTGACAACAGCAAACACAGTAGCAACCTTATCCTGGAATCCATTAGGTATCTACTACAAACGTAGCTTTAAAGGAAATTCACCCACAGCATAAACTGTGACTTTCTAAAGCTTTTGCAAATTTGTGGTATCATCTTAAAACTCTCTAACAGGCTGTGTGCATGAGCTCGTGCTGCAGAATTCCAGTGTCTGAGGAGTTGTTGGTAGGCATGAAAATACGGTTTCTTATGCTGTAGGGCTTTGCACTGGGCTAGTCACTGTTGTCCTCCTGCTCTGTTTGCCATGTAATTGCTATCACAGTTACTTAAGAGTCTCTGTGAAAATGATTTTGTAACCTTGTACAGGATAAATGTAAACCTGCAACTGCCTGGAGAGAATCAGCCTGCAGAGACAAAGCTTAAAAAGTGCCTTTGAGTAGGAAGATCTATAAACTTAAAAGTGTAACTACTTTTTGCTGTTCTGGGGGTTTTCTCTGGTGATGTTTTATGCTGTAATTGTCTTCACGTTCATCAGCTTCAGTGATCAATTTGTAGGGGTGGTTGCATCGTGATGGGAAATACTGAAGCACCTTTAATTTTACCTTCAAAGAGAAGTGTTCATAAATGATTAATTACATATCTACTGATGCCTGTGTCCAAAATCACTTGGAGTGATTGATTACATCCTACCCTATCTCTGTAAGATAGAACAGTTCCTCAGGAAACTACTAAGTAACTAGTTTTACAGTACAGTAGTGAATGATATTTTTTAACAGTGTGGCTAGAAATGAGCTGGTTTATCACTCATGATCAAACCTAACGTTCTGCATCATGCGTGGAGAGGAATGCAGAATGGAATTCTGTCATGTTTTACGA
This sequence comes from Pseudotriccus pelzelni, assembly GCA_035584735.1. Classification (NCBI taxonomy): domain Eukaryota; kingdom Metazoa; phylum Chordata; class Aves; order Passeriformes; family Tyrannidae; genus Pseudotriccus; species Pseudotriccus pelzelni. Next base: position 9,393,604 of record JAWMRA010000050.1, on the reverse strand, counting down.
TCATGGGCCATGAAATATTTTCCAAGGGGAGGTTACAAAGTCCAAGAAATGCTGTACGAGATGCTCTCAGGTGGAAAAATGTCTTAAATATTGAGGTGGTGTTAAAAAAGGAGAACATTTACGGAGTTTTGTGGGAATTTCAGTGAAGTGTTTTGCATCAGAAGATATTAATCCGCTGGAATCAAGTTTCCTTGTTCTATTTGTTTGTTTATTAGATTTATGGAAGTTCAAGCCAATATCCTTGGCTGTAGAACAGAATTTTTGGTTGAAGTGAAAATTGGGGAATGGCCATTGGTTCCATAGGTAATTGAGCACTATGCTGGGAGGGTATTTTCTGTCCAGTTTCATCTACACAATTTCTATGTTCAATAAATAATACCTCTGGTAGCAGCACTGTAGCTTTGTGCTGGGGGCAGTGTCTGTGTGTGCAACAATTATTGTCATTTGTTCTGATGCAGAAACAAATGTTGTAGCTTTTCCTCAGCTGAAAGCCAGACTTGCAGAGTTCCAGTTGGCTCTAATTCCTGTGAAGTATCACCAGAAGTTGGTATTCCTGAGAGAGCAGAACATGATTCTTCGTGCCATAAATCAGTTTGATTTGTGTTGATCCTCATCACTCAGCCTCTCTGCACTTTGTTAATGGGAGAAGGAAGTTACCCTTTTCTTGCTGTGGATGTAGAGAGAGTTTCATCTTGCCAAGACATCTTGGTGGAAGATGGTGTTATATTCAAACTTTGGAGTAAGAAACAAATCTAACTTGGTAAAGAAAATCCTCTTCTGGATTCTGCCATCTGTGTAGCTGTTCTCTGCCTGAAGAGATTTTAAGTGAATAATAATTACAGCAGGTATCTAAATTGCCAATTAAATTGACTTCCTGGCTAATTTTTGTAGACGTTTTAGATCCAGTGTTGTTGGTAACCTAATTTCATAAGTCTGAAGCAGAGATGAAACGCTGCAGTTTGATGTTTTCAGGAGATGTGTATGAAGCAAACACACATGAATATTTATCTTCCAGTTTGAGTTATTTATTTCAATCCCTTGAAGAACTACGACTGTGTTTTATTTCAGCAGGCAACTCGAGATGATGGGGTTGCCTCCTGTTCCCCCAGTCATTGCTGGAGACTGTTGGGTTTTTTGTTGTCCCTTTTTTTCCCCATTTCTTAGTTTTAGTGTTAATGTGAAAGGTGTGTATCTTTGATCTTCTGCTGGCTCTTGGAGTCTCTTTCTGGACAGAAGGTGCATCCAGGATATCACAGAATGGTTTGGGTTGGAAGGGACCCTAAAGACCATCTCGTTCCACCCCTGCCATGGGCAGGGGCACCTTCTGCTATCCCAGGTTGCTCCAAGCCCCGTCCAGCCTGGCCTTGGACACTTGCAGGGATGGGGCAGCCACAGCTTCTCTGGACAATCTGTGCCAGGGCCTGCCCACCCTCAGAGGAAAGAATTTCTGCTTAATATCTGATCTAAACCTGCTCTCTCTCAATTTGAACATTTACATTTCCCCTCATCCTTGTCATATCAAGCTAAATGAAAATGGTTTTTGTGAGGAAGTCCCAAGTGCCTTTTTTTTCCTTTTCTCTTTTTTTTTTGTTTTCCTTCAAATTTTTCTTCCTTGCTATTATTCTCTTTTCAAGTTAATATACTTTAATGATTTTAAAATTTGCTGTGGAAGTACACATCCAACAAAACCTTGTTAGGCATGTGAAAAAGCTCGTGAATGTGCTAGTTCATGAATTCTTTGGTGGCACTCTAATTCCAGTGTGTTGAATTCTATTGAACACTCTACCTGCTCGTGCTGGTGAACCTCTGTGGTTATTTTCCTGACTGCTTATTTATTCTCTACTTGGTTTTATTTAAACGCTCCTTGATCTCACAAGTAGATTTAATATCAGTGTAATGAACAGGACAGAGTGTTTTATGTTTCTTACAGAGCCAGAACATGTGATTTCAAAGTGAAAAAAAATGGGATTTGTAGAGGTAACAGGATGGTGTCAGCAAAGCCTTCCAGAATTGCTGCATGATGTGAAATTTCTGCTTCAGGTCTGGAGGGGAAAGGCACTGCAGTTTTCTTGAGCCAGCTTCAAACCTGAGCTTGCTGAGCCACATTCCAGCCCAGTGAGCCACTGGGCTGTAAATACTGGTCTTTTATAGAAATGTAAATGTTTCTTTAAGGAGGAGTAACTTTCAGTTATCCAGCTGAGTCTTTGTTGAGGATTAACCTGGAAGAACAAGTTAGTATGGAGGAACTAGTTGAATTAACTAAGCCAGAGTAGTTGCATGTTTAAACTCTTACAGGTTGTTCTGGGGTACAATTTTTTGGTTTTTTTTTAATTGTCTATAAGCTCCAATGATCCAGAATCATGGTGACAGAGGCATAAGCTGGATGTTTTTATTACTTTTCTGCTGGCAAATGGATTTTGAGAAGGAGCAAGCATAAGAGGCGACAATGTTGTGGGATTACTGACCTATCCAGACAAATGGCATAGGAAATTTCAACTTTTAGTACTTGATGGAGCTGTAAGCAGATGAAATGATGTTATGGACAACCATTGCAGGTCATCTCCACAGCCTCAGGATCACAGAATCATTTAGGTTGGAAAAGACCTCCAAGATCACGGAGTCCAACCTGTGACTCTTTTCAGCTAGACCAGAGCACTGAGTGCCACATCCAGTTGTTCCCTGAACACCTCTGGAGATGGGGACTCCACCACCTCCCTGGGCAGCCCCTGGCAGTGCTTAACAACCCCTTCTGTGAAGAAATTCCTCCTAATGTCCAACCTGAAGCTCCCCTCGTGGCACAGGTGCTTTGTCTGCCATAAGAGTGTGGAGAGCACAGGTGCCAGGGAGCATCATCCCACTGCTCCGCAGGCAGAGCATCCCCACAGCCTGGATTTGGAGAGCAGCCGTGAAGGTGGAATGTGCGTCTCTTCTCACAGAGGTGCTCAGTGCTCACATGCACGTCACAGAGTGCGTTGAGCAAATGAGTTTATAAAGTGATTTTGCAAAGTCTTGCGCTTTTGTTGGCCTGGTTTTAAAAATAAATTCAAGTGGGAGGAAACGGTTTAAAATGGGAATTGTGCAAAGTCTCTGGGACTGATGTATTTCTGGAAGAGAGTTCTTGTAATCTTCAACAGCTGGGGACTGTGACCTTGTAGGGGACGCTGTGACCTTCACAGAGTTAATCTTTGCAAAGCAAAGCGTGTTCCTGGGAGCCAGATCACCTGGTAGGTGTCACACCGAGTGACGGGTTCAACCATGCTCGACAAACACACTTTGTGTGACATTATTCATAACTGGCTGATTGACAGATACGCTACAACTTTGTTCTTCCCTCGTCATGGGACCTTGGCTGTCACACCGTGGGTGGTGTGAATAGTTACACTCTCTGCATCGGGGCTGTGGGGATCACTGAGAGGAGCGTGTTTGCTCCCGAGCCTGAGCCTTTGGGGAACTGTCTCAGACACACTTGGGAACAGCCCTTTCTGATTGTTCTCTCTGTCTGTGACAGATGTACTTCTGAAAGGCGGGATGTCATTCTGAGTAACTCCCTCCCTCTGTAGACCCTATTTCAAGGTGTGCTGGGGATGTGGTGCAGGTATTTTCTTGTGTTTCTGCAGCTTTACTTTGTCCTTTGCCTTTGCAAAACATCCCCATGTCCTTTGAGAAAGGGGCTGTCTGTGGCCATCGGTTATACAGGAATGTGTGACATTTTCTGATGAACTGTGAGAATTGAAAGGAGTTTTACTGAGTATCATAGAATCACAGAATGGTTTGGGTTGGAAGGGACCCTACAGATCATTCAGTTCCAACCCCCTGCCATGGGCAGGGACACCTTCCACTGTCCCAGATTGCTCCAAACCCAGTTCAACCTGGCCTTGGACACTTGCAGGGATGGGGCATCCACAGCTTCTCTGAGCAACCTCTGAAAGTGTCTCACTGCCCTTATAGGGAAGAATTTCTGTTTAATATCTAATCTAAACCTGCTCTCTGTCAATTCAAATTCACATTCCACCTTGTCCTGTCACTACATGCCCTTGTAGAAAGTCCCTCTCCACCTTTCTTGTAGGCTCCCTTCAGGTAACCTTTTAACCTGTTGTGCAGCATCAATGAGACCTTTTAATAACAAAAACACAAATCAAACCTTGTGCCCATGTGATTAGTAGTTACTTATATTTCTGTCCTTTACCTGTTCAGGTTTTGGGGATTCTTGCTTGTGACAAAAAATTGCATTTTTATTTCAGCATTGGTGTTTGCATTTCTAAATTGTGTTATTGGACAGCCTAATATCTTGTTTAACCTGTCTGTGGATGGATTTAGAACATCACCAAGGTGCAAAGCTTATTTCAGAGGTACCAAAGTGGTTGTTCTTTGATTAGAAGATGCCAGAAGGTTTTTTTCTGGAAATATTGGCTGCTGTTTTGCCAGGAGGATGCAATGCTTCTGGACAGTTGAAACCATAACTGTCTTGCATTTTCAAGGATACGTGGAGGGTTAAAGAAGTCCTCTAATGCAACCTCTTTTTTGGCAAATCAGTGGAGTCCAGTGTGGTCATCTGGGGTGAACACTTGTCCTGAGATGAGTCCTGGTTTTCTGTAGCAGTAGTTTTCTTTGGATTCCTTCTTTTCAGCCCTGTAGAAAAGTTTACATAGTTGCATCCTCAAGGAGAGATTTTCTACAAAGATATGACATATTTGGAGTCCTTGGAGGAGATACTTACAGATAAATTGCTGGTGGGGCTGGAAAGGTCGGAGAAACTATGACTAATAGCAGCATTGGTATGAACAGGCTTTTTTTTTTACAGAGTCAAGGATTGATTTCCATTAGTTCAGATAACACAGGGATAGTGCACTGACTTGTACTTACAGTACAGGTTTAGAAAAATTGGAACTCTATGATCTTTAAGGTCCCTTCCTACCCAAGCCATTCTGTGATACCAGATATGGTGTTTAGTTCATGCAGAAATCTGAGCTGCTGCAAATGAGCACTTGCTGATAACCTTCCACTGGAATTCTTCAGACAGACGTGTCCCTGCCTTAAATGTTCTGAGCTGTTGCATCCTTGCTTAGGAGAGTGCAGAGCTTTGGCAAAAGAAGTCAGAAACCTGTTGCTGATGAGCAAGAAAGGTTTAAAAGTCTCTGGCTGTAGAACGGCACGGGGAAAAGGGAAGAAAACTCGTGCAGCTGAGAGCAATTGCAACAGCACTGCAGCACCAGTGGAGAAGCAGATGCATAAAGTTTTGCCCTTGTGGAGGTGAGGACTTATGAAATTGCTGGTGCAGAGATTGATACAAAATCCTGTAGTAGCAAGGAAATGGGAAGTCTGTAAGGGAAAAGTGACAAACTGGAATACCTGGCCTTGACAGACAGAGCATGTCAAGGCAAATGCTGTATTCATTAACTGAGTTCCATAATAGGCTGTTTTAGCTCCTCCTTCTGAATGGGCAGTTGGAAGGACTGTATGTGTGTGAGACGTTCAAATAGCTTTTGTTCTGGGCAGTGAGGGAAAAAAGGCTTGAAACACAGTTTGATTTCTTGTAGAGAAGAAGGAGTTGGCTTCAAACGTGGTAAACTCTTCTGCTAGGAGCAGAATGCGCTTCTGGCTTTGTTTCTCTTAATTGGAATGGAATTGTGCAAGTTATAATTACTCTGGAGAAACTACTGCCACAAAAGCAGTGGACTCTTCAGGGATCATAAAAAATTGAGACTGACAGATTGAGGTTGTTCTGGAGGAGATATCGATAGCATTGGCATGCTGTTGTCTGTTGTGTACTTGGCTTGTTGTTGGTACCTGGTGAACATTTGTAAGAGTGGAAAGAAGATTTTCTCATTCTTCCCCTTAAACTGAAGTTGGGTGAAGTAAAAATGTTTGCGTTACACCACTGCCAACCATCTGGCAAAAACCTGATTTAGTCTCTCCGTAAAGTAGAGCTGGAATGCTTCATAAATCTGTAAGTTATTTGCAGTGTGCTTGGTTCTACTGAGGAAGAGTTTTTTGGTTCTTTACACTCCTCCTAGATGGAAAAATCTGCAGCTGTCTCTTCAAGGGTTTGTAGCAGTAGCCTGAGAAAACTTCTCTAAGGCTCACTAGGTCCTGACTGCATGATGTAGAGTGAGGCCCAACATTTTTATGCAGTGGTGAGATCTTGAAATACAACTGTTCTCTTTCTGGTTCCTGGCATTCTTGGTTAAGGATGCAGTAAGGCTTGTCCTCTTGCTGAAAAGAATTTTTGGTTTGCCAGCTGTCTTTTTCTTCTGTCAGTTATCTGCTCCTTTCAGTTGTACTTGCCTGAAATTCAACTTGCAGTACATAAGACATATTTTACAGTAATGTATATGAAGTATTTATAGACAGAGAAGTGTGGCACAGTAAATCAACTGTTCTTGTGGCAGGCAGTATTCATCTTCAAAATTACTTTGGTATCAAAGAAGGCTGTTTACTTATGAATGCAAAAATCCATCTTTTACCATGGGAGGAAATAGGAAAATTAGTGTTTGTCAAGTGTGCATGTTTGTGCACGTAAGAAGTGTGGCAGTTGCTAATTCTGTTTCCCTGTCTTCTCAAATAGATCATCTGAAGCAGCTGGGAATTTGCAAAAGAAGACCCTGAGAGCACACACAGATACTTGATCTCTAAATCAAATTCAACGATGCGTTAGAGGGAGCTGGATTGGCTGTGCAGAGATTTCACACTGAAGGATGAACGGTGAAGAAGAGTTTTATGATGCCGTTACGGGTGAGTGATGGGCACAGTGCCAAGGGGAGGGGAAAAAGCTCTAAATTGCATTGTGTGGGGGGTGAGGGGCCAGTAATATGTTAAGCTGTTAATAATAAATCACAAGTAAGCCTCTGGTAAAACTTGTAGTTCTGTCTGCTGAAAAGTGGAAAGGGAGAATTATAATTTGTGTTCAGGCTTGGATATGAGGGGTTTTTATTAAAGCTTAATGCTGGCTATCATTTTATCACTCTAAAAGTCCTTTAATGGCCAGGTTTTACTTTCATTTTCTTGAAAAGCGGGTAATTTAATAGCAGCTTGAGAAGTAATGCTTTTAAGACCCTTTGAAAGGTGAAATATTTCCATGGGTGGTTTTTATTGTTATTTTGTTTTAATTTTTTTTAATTTTAATGGAAAACTTATGCTAGAGAATTGAAGTAGAAAATGTTTTTCTAGTCAGAAACAAATTACTGTAGAAGTGTGCTTTCAAAATAGGGAGCCAAAAGTCTTTGCGATCCCATATTTTTTCTACAAAATTAAACCTGAATCACTTCACACTTGAGCAGTGTATAAAATGGTACTTTGCTTTGAACTAATAAGGATGAATAGTTATTTGTAAGAGCCTTAGATGGTTTTAGTGGTGAAATAAAATGCTTGAAGTGTTTTAATAAAGGAAATCCACTCAAAGAGCTCAAACAATTTTAAAGTCTTCCACTGAAATGTCTCTTGAGAAGTTCCTGTAACAGAGGGGAAATGAGAAATGCTGAGTGTGGAGTGGTTAATGTAGGATCACAGGAATGAGAAGAGAATAATGGGCTGCTTTGAAAGCTGAAGGAATGGAAGTACATGGTAGATACAAGTGGGTAAGGTGGACTTAGACATGGTTGGTTGGAAATGCATATGAGAGTAAACAGAGGGGGCTGGGTGAAGCAGTGTGACTGACAGCAGACTGTATAGGACTTGTCACAACTATGTCACGGAGAAGAGGAGGAAATTTGGTTTGCATTCGTGCCAGCTGGGAGTGATAGGGGTAGTACTCCAAATTCATCCATAAAATCAAACTGTTGTACCATTAAAATGTTGAAAACACAGGGGGTTATTGCTGTATGTCCTCAGTAACCTTTAATTCCAAGAGCCCAGGACCAATGCCACGAATGAACTAGATTTTTTTTCCACTGAAATAGGTGTACAGAAATGTGCCTCTAAGCATGAGGTCTGTGTGGTACAGCTGTGATGTTGATGCATTCCTTTATCTCTTGCTGCAGAAGTGCACAGCCCTCAGTGTTTGACTCATCTAGTTTTGTCCTCTTTCCTCTTCTTTTTCACCGGAACCTCAAAGGGTTGATTCCCTCTGCAAGTGCGCCAGGTGGTAGTGACTTCTGAGCTATTGTGCATGAGATGTTCTTGTTCCTGCAGTCTTGGCAGTCTCTGCTCAGAAGTGGGTTGTTGGGCATCAGTTCTGTGAGCACTCCTTGTCCTGTCCTAGTCTTATTCTTTCACAGGGAGGAATGTACTGGCAGGAGATAAGCTTATATATATATATATGTTATATGTGTTGCCCTGGAACGTGCCCTGCAGGTACTTGGTTTAAGAGGAGTGCTAATTTTGGAATCTGAATAGTTTGCTTCAGATTCATTCTCCCTCAGGACTGTGTGTCTTTAAACACAGGTGCTCAATCCCTTTCTCTAGCTGGATGCTTTAGAAGGTGCTGACAGTTTGATGAATTACTTGTACAAACCTAGTGAAGCCAGACCTAGTTCTCTGTAGCTGTGTCTTGTCCAGGTCATACATAAAAGTGATGCAAAGAACAACTGGAAATAGGTCTTTCTACATTCATGTTCCCCCACTGCTGTAGCAACTCTTTGCTGTCTTAAACTCTGTATCTTTCAGACAGTGCTTTGTTGAATTTTTTAGGTTATATGGGTCTTGATCATGCCTACCTGTGTGAGGATGATGTGTTATCATCCTCCTGGCAGATGTTTTGCTCCTGACTGGGTGATGATTACACTCATGATGGTGCAGGATGGACTGGGGTATTCAGGTGATGAATGGAGTTAGTGACCAGTAAGGAGTTTCCATGGAGAGACGTTTCTTTGCGTTCAGAGGTTATTAGCATTGCTGACAGTTGACATCCTTGCCTCACGGATGAGTACTCCCCTTGGGAATCCCTTGGGAATGTTACCTGTGGTCTCAGTTAATTCTTGACAGCACAGCTGTCAAGAATCTGCTTTTTCTCAAATACCAGTGGTAGCCTTCTCTGAGACTGGATGAGGTGAAAGGTGTTCAGTCTTTTAATGAATTTCAAATTCCTTGAAGTTCTATGGGAGATGGGGGGCATACTTTGATCTGTGTCACCTTGGGTGTGCTAATCTTGAAGCAGACTTTATAAAGACTGTGTGCCGTCAGGGTCTGCTCTGTCAGAGCTGTATCCTTCATTAATTCTGTCAGATACCTATTAGCCAAAGTGTTTTGTGAAAGGGCTGCCACAGAACAGGAAAAGTCTTGGCTATTTACCAGAGTAATTTATTTTTGAGAACATGAATGGTTTAATTTTGCTTTTTTAAATATTGATCTGCTGTTCCATGGAAATGTGTTCTGTGCCCACCGGGAGGTTAATGCAGCCTGGTGTGTTTGTGAGGATATTGTTCACTGTTGACTGTTGGTTTCACATGGAGAGGAGGAAATGAAATATCTGCTGCCAAATGGATATATTTTCATAATGCCTGGATCAGACTGAATCACTGGATTCTGCTTTAATGTTTAAGTATTGCAGATGTTGTGAAAGGCCAATCTGCCTCCCATCAGCTACAGGTTGGGAAGATGGACTTGTTTTGAAAAGTGTAGAATTCTAATTTGTGTCAAAATAAAAAATACCTCTTGCTTCACTTGCTGTCTACATATTTATCCCTATTCCTTATGCCCTTTTTAGGACTGAAGGCTCTCAGTACTGTTCTGTTTTGATTCTCTTTCTGTCTGGGCTGACAGGGCTTAATTAGCGCTCAGGGAAGTTGCTGACTGTACAAAGGGGTGTTCTCGTGTACATGACTCACAGAACCGGGTGCCTCTGCTCCCTTGGCTGATGTGGAGCGTAGTCTGAGTGGACTTGTTTCATTTGCAGATGTGGAAGAGGAAGGCTAAGAGAACCAGAATTACTGGCAAGTCACTTTTCTTTAAGTTCTTGAAATAGACTCTTGTTGGCACCCAACCTAAGTATTTTACTTTGAAAATGTAAGACTTTTTAAAAGCTTTTGTTTCATCCTTAACACACATAACTTAGGGCGTCTGATTAATTTTTGACTTTGTATTTCTGTGTGTGGCTCCCTATTCCCTTTTTATCCTCACTCCCAGTGGCTTTTCAGCGTGAAAACTGTCCTGTAAGTAAAACTTGGCTACTCAGTTTCTCAGGTTCAAAGCTTGGTGTAAGGCTCTTTTTGTAACTTAGCAAAACTACAACAGGCCATTTCAGTAAACTGTTTTTTTGCAGATCTCCTTCCTCTGTGAAGAACGTTCTCTGGGTGGTTCTTCACAAAACTATAGCACTAAGAGCTTCACTGAGAAGCAGCTTTTGAAACTTGCTCAGTGGGCTTGTTGTGGACAAGCCATGTGATGCTTGAGGTTGAAAGTGTAGTTGAAAGTCTAGTGATTATCTGGCTGTGTACCCAAGAGGGTTTGGTTTGTGTTTTTTTTTAGTAATTAGGTGGAAGTGCACTCTAATAAGGCAGACTTACCATTCTGATGTGTCTGACTTTTCTGGAGCTGGGATTTAATTTTTATTGCTTGTCTGCAAGACACTTGTTTGAATTGGCATTGATTTACTTACCAGTGACATATTGTTGTCCATAAATAATATATATACCTGAACCTAAATTACTGTTGTGCTATACGGGAACAGGGCAAAACAATTTTGAATCATGGAGAAACAGAAAAACCAGTGTGGATAACACAATGAATAGGATTTGCAGGGTTTCAGGTACAATGTAAAGGCTGAAATTCAAGTAACATTTTTTCATAATTATTCCCCCATAAGCCGGTGATTGAAGTGATGCTGTTCCTTGTGTTGTGTGAACTTGATCAGTTTTCTAGGTGAGGGCACATGTACCTTATCCCTTTTTTCCCAACTTTGTCAGGTTTTTTTTCCAACTTTATTAGCTTGTCAGTCAAACTAATAAAAGTTATTTTGCTATGCCCTGAAGTATTCACCTTTTCTACTTCCTTGTACTTTAACAGGTTCCAAAAAAGCCAATATATGATTGGAAATACCATTTTAAGATCCTAAATAGTTCATTGTGAGTTCACTGAAGTTGTACGTATGTTTTTTTAAGACAGGTGTTTCAGGGTAGTCTTCATTTTAATGACCTGAATCTATATGTGACTATCATACTTTCCAATTGAGTACTGACTGGCCAGGTGTGGTTATTGCTCTGTAATTAAATGCTTGTGACATCAAAACGTAGGAGACGTGGTAAGACATGACATCACCCCTTACACCTGCTGTTTGCCAAATAAGATCATATCAGTGCTACTTCCTGGTGCAGTTTTGGATGTTACTGTCATGGTCTTGATCCCTGAAAAAAATGCAGCTTTTTGGGTGTGAAAGTGTGCCTTGCATGAATTCCTCCAATACAGCTGGAGAGGTTAACACAAAGTTAAGTACTGTTTATTTAGGAAGTTAATGACAGAGGATCACAACATTTTACTCTATTTAAAATGGAAATAATCTGTCTCAAAATTGATTTCTTTACTCCATTAGAGTGTTCTCTAGCTTTGTAATATTTCAGAATCTTTCTGTACCCACAGCTGGACTCTGGCATAGGCTGTAGCTGAGTGTGGTGGTATCTCAGCACATCGACAAGTAGCTGCCCAGGTTGTGATAGCTGGAATAGAAAGGAGTGCAAAAATCATGTTATGTATTCCTTAAAACTGTGTCAAGAATTGTATGCCCAAAAATGCCCATGTTTTCCTGTTGCTTTTTGATTCTGACTCTTGAATTGGAAACTGGAAATTTAAGTCTTGTGTTTCTTGAGGAAGGACTCACCCTTCTGGTACTCAGAAAGGACTTAGTGCTTTCAGAGTTAGTTTCATCAAAAGTACTCCTTTATTACACTGAATGAACAGCAGCATTTTCTGTTGTAATACTGTGGCAGTTGTGAAGGATTGTATTAATTCAGCATTTTAGGGTGTTCTGTTACATGGTTTGCACACATGCATGGCAAAAAAGTTAGGATATCCTGCATTTCTGTGCCTCCAGTTGTCTGGGTGTTTGCTCCTGGCCTGTGAAATGGCCCCTTTCTCTTTTCTTTTTTTTTTTTTTTCTCCTTGCCTGTTAGCAGTGTAAGTTAAATTATTTTAAGGTCTTTGAGGAAAACTGTGAAACTGAACAAAATTACTGTAATCACACTGCAGCTGTGAAGAAGAGACAATACAGCTAATCTGATCAGGAGCTACTCTCGTTTAAGATTCTAAATTGGTTTTATATTCAGCAGTGCGAAAAAGGAGTTGAGAATTCTTGATTCTAATACAATACTTGGCTCATAATACTCTTGGAAATTAGGTAGCTTAATGAGGGCTTTTCACTCTGATACTCTTTAAAATAAACTAACCTGGTGTAAGTGTACCTAAAGGTGTGAGACTTGTGAAATGTGAGTGGCACTCTGTGGCGTGATAAGGTTCCTATGGAAACCGTTACCTTGTGGTTTTTATACAGGCTTTGATTCCGACAATTCTTCAGGAGACTTTTCAGAAGCAAATCATAAAGTTCCAGAAATGCTTGATCGAGATCCACACCAAAGCAATAGGACGGAAAAGCACAACGGAGAGACAGAGATTCAAGAAAATGGAATTAAGAGACACAGGTAAACACCCAGTGCTACACAGTGAATGGGCAGTGAGCATGTGCTGGCCCATTATCTTTTGGGGCATTACTGTTCTCATTTTAAAGGGGTTAATCTTCTCAAATTGAAAAGTCATGTAGTGTCTCTGCTTCCTGTGCCAAGTCTAGGTTAATGTTCTACTTCCTTCATACATCACTTCAATACCTACCAATGAAAATGGCTCGTCGTTTAAGGGGCTGATAATGCCAGTTGGTTTTTTTCTCTATTGCAGGACATCATTACCTGCCCCAATGTTTTCTAGAAGTGATTTTAGTGTGTGGAGCATATTAAAAAAATGCATTGGACTGGTAAGTTACCTTGGATGAAGCGTGCTGGGTCTCCCAGCATCAGCTGGTTAATTCTATTGCTTAAACATTAAGACACAGAATAATACCTGCTGCATTTTGCATTTTTATTTGCTAAGGAGCATAATTTTAAACTGCAGTTCTAAGTCTCAACATTTATTTATTAACAGTACTATTTCCTCACTTACTTTCACTGGTTGAACATGTGGATTGCATTTCTGAAGCTGTCCTTTAAGAACTAGACTAAAGCCCTTAAAAATGTAGTCAGATATGGTTTGAATAACACAGTGTTGTCTTATCTTGCCTTTTTTTGTTCTTTACTTAGCAAAATGTCATTTAGGCCTTTATTTTATTAATTCACGTCATCTAGGAGATACACCTGTACTGTTAAAATTCCTTTTGTTGGGATGAGTGGTCTATCTACTAGAATCTTTGCTTGGACCAAATCAATTTAAGCCACTTAGGGTTAACATTATTTTTCCCTTGCTGCCTGAGACAAGTTAAAGAGAATGTTGCATTCTCCTTTCCACTAAGTTTTAAGCACTTACATGAATGCTTTAGTGCTCAGTCATGAGTGCAGCTTTATAATTAAACAGCTAGATTTGCTTGGCTATAGTAAAAGACCAGGGGAATTGGAAATCTCTGTGTGAACTTCGTGTTTATCTTGTATCCATACGTGTGAAATGAGAAATGTTCTGACACAAATAACAGGTTGCTCGGAGAAAGCCACTAACATTTGTTGGAGCAATTCACATGCTATTCTTTATGTAACTGTTCCTTTCAAAAATGAATTTGTGGTTGCCACAGTACAACAGATAGGTTTGGTGCAAGTAGGTGAGGATTTCAAAGGAATATGTGGCTCTTCAGTGTCAGTATGCAGTTGGTTGGCACATTATTAGTTCTATCTGTGGAAATTTTAACCTCTTCTGCTTTACAGAAGAGAAAGTAATGTTTTTGTGAATTTACTAAGTTATGTGGATCAATTTCTGAAGTTGTTTATCATTTCAGATTGCTAGTAGAGTTCTGCAGTGCTTCCAGCCCCTTTCAGCTGTAGCTCCTGGGATCTGCCACAGGCTTGCCCAATGTCCTTGGAAGAATGCTCTTAATAAACTCACCCACAACTTGTTTGCAGAATTCTTGTAGTTGTCAGCTGTTAACTTAGTGTTGTGTCTAAGAAATTAACCTGCCCTTTGGTCATCTAGGAGCTGTCCAAGATCACCATGCCTATTGTCTTCAACGAGCCATTGAGTTTCCTTCAACGGATAACAGAATATATGGAACACATATACCTCATTAATAAGGCTTGTAGTCACGCAGATCCCCTGGAAAGAATGCAGGTAAGAACACCTGCCACCCTCTGGGTGGTTCAGAAGAAGATTTTTTTCTCCAAGTCTTTGATTTTAAGAGAATTTCTCACTTGAGTGTGTTTCTTTCTCAGGGATTACCATAAGAATGCTCCTCTTTGTATGTCTAGACAAGTTTCTTGTTTCACAGTGGCTGTACCTGCTGGTGTGATTCAAGAGGTCTCATTTGTGTTAGAAATAATTCTTACCTGACACTGGGAAAGGAAGGCACTTTTTCCCAATGAGCTGAGTAGATTTAAAAAACCAGGCTGACCTCATAGAGGTCTGTAGAGAAGACAGGGCAGAGTGCAACCTGACAGAATTTGCTACAGAAAATAGTTCCTTTGGGAAATGAGAATCTTAATAAATGCTTATGTTTTCCCACTTCTCTGTCTTACCCATGGCTTACAAATGTTTTTGCCTTAAGCAATATACAGCAATTTCTTTTTGGAGTAATAATGAAATACTGTAATATGCAACAAATTAATACATTAAACTGAAAGTTTTAATGTACTCTTCTCATACCAGTGTGTTCTTAATTTCCTTACAGGCTGTAGCTGCTTTTGCAGTTTCTGCTGTAGCTTCTCAGTGGGAGAGAACTGGCAAACCATTTAATCCACTGTTAGGAGAAACCTATGAATTAACCAGGTAAGAATTACTTTAAATTGGAAACTGGCGCTGTTTGTGTTCTTTAGTTAACAGACTCCCCTACTAGTTTGGTTGTAGTAAAATACTACTAAATTATATTTCTGAGTAGAGCTAAAATTCTTTTTGTCAAACTATCTCAAAATCTTTGAGAAGTTGTTATAAAAGCTAATCATTATATTTCTAGCTTTAGGCATAGAATTGTTTGATTTATTCAGAGAAAAATCTGTCCATGTTCTTCCACCGACATTTCCTGACCAGACACTGTTAATTAATTTAAATATTGTTTTGTTGATCATGTCAGATAGAGGGATTAGTCTGAAGGACTTCCAGCTTGCTTAAATAAATGGGTGATATGTCTACAGTGGAGAAAAGATTTTTCAGTCAGACCTTCTCCTGCTGCCCAAAGAGTTTCTGTATTTTCATGAGATATTTCAGTGAAACTAGTTCAAGTGCCTTTCTGGGTAGAAGGCTGGTTTGAGGTATAAAAAGAAAGTGTTCAGAGTACAAATCCTTTAATTTCATTAACATTCATGTGTCATGAAACTAGAAAAGAAAAAGTCTCACCTTCAGTTTAATCTGATATCTTGCAAAATTTTTTAAAGTATCAAGTAACTCCTTTTTAATATTAAACCAAAATACTTCCTGTTTAATTGTCTCTTTTGTTTTTGCTAGGGAGGATTTAGGATTTAGGTTTATATCTGAGCAAGTCAGCCACCACCCACCTATTAGTGCATTTTATTCTGAAGGCCTCAATAAGGACTTCATATTTCATGGATCAATCTATCCCAAACTAAAATTCTGGGGAAAGAGTATAGAAGCAGAGCCTCGGGGAACAATTACTTTGGAGCTTCTGAAGTGAGTATGAGAAGTAAATAACTCTATTTTTTAATGTTCATCTCCTTAACCTTTACTTGAAAAAAAGATGGGTAATAATCATTCTGTTGGCTCTTCAGGGGCGATTACTTAAAAATCTGCTGCTGAAGAGGTTGTAAGAATTGATTTCCACGTTTAATTTTCACTGCTTGATTCCAGGACTCTTTTTTTTAAAGTTACGCCATGCTTGCATAGCTGTAGCAATTCGACCCATTTCTTAAAAATGGAATGCTACCGAAAGCTAGTTCTGTGAAGGCACGTAAAATTGAAGTGTAGATAAACAGTTCTATTACTGGGCTGTTCAAGCTCATCTCAATTCTAAATATTGTTGTTGGTTTTGTTTGTGTGAATGTTCGTGTGGAAAGAACTACATCTCACAATTCTGTGATAAGGGAACATGAGAAACTTGTCAGGATTGCCTTAACACTTCCTGGGAAGGATCAACTTCCTATTCCAATCAAGAATGCCTCTCCAAATTACTCCCAGGCTTGTCTCTCATGAATTATGAGTGACTTCCCATAAGCTGGTTTGTGCCCTGGTGGCACGATGACTGGAGCTTTCCCAAGTGGGACATGAGGATGCACTGGAATAGTTGCAGGAGAAGTATTCTGCAGCTGAGCACTTCAAGGTGTTTTTATAAAAGTTTTCATAAGGCTGAATTTTGAGGGGGTTTTGAAATGTTGGCTTAAGAAATTTCTGGACATGTGGTTTCAATAAGGGCTCAACTTGCCTGCCATAGCAAACATTGACTTTTTCTGTACTTCCTCTTGGAAGCAGATTAATTTTCAAGCTGTTGGCATCTAATCTTCCAAAGTTTATAGAAGTATGAACTGGTCTTGGATATGAATGGTGATGAGAGGAAATTTCTTCTGAATGTAGAAAGAACTATGAATGTTGGTGCAGAATGCAGATGTGACCAAAATAACATTTGCTTGAGAGCCGTTATTTAGAAGACTATTAAAATTCTTGCTCAGCCTAATCAAATTACAGGGCTCAGATTTAAACTGGAATATAAACAATTAAATGATATATTTTAAATAATTGCTTCAAGTTAGCAGCAGAAGTTGAAATCAAATTTTAAGCCTCTCAGTGATTCAGACCATTCTGTTGGTTTGAGGAGTCTGAGAACTGCTCAAGGCCTAAGTGAACAAGGAGCTGTTTGGCAAAACTGTGTCAGTATTAAATCGTGCCTTTATGTTAACCATGACTGCTTTCAGAGCATGAATTAGAAGGCACTTCTCCAGCACAAAAAGTGTTTCAATTTATCAGCACTTGCCATAAGTGCCTTGTGTGGGGTTTTGGTTTATACTGCACAGCTTTTGGTGTCAAGTAGTTCAGGAATAAAACTGTGCTTAAAGGCTGGTGGGATGAATTTGAGAGGTTCTGGTATTTTTCTCCCCACTTGAAGAGTAGTCATTGTTCTAAAGAAAAGGAGCTGTGGAAATAGTCAGACTTCAATGATCTGTTACTTCTCTGTGCTGGAAGATGACAGGTTGGAAGCATTAAATAGGAGTGGTCTCTCCATACTTACTGGAAATAGAAGTACAAGACATTTGTTACAGATGACACTGCTTGTCTCTGTATTATTTTGTATTAAAGTAGAGTTTGCAAGCTTTCCTAAGATGGATTCACTGCCAAGCAAGTAACTTCAGCATTTTTTTTACCAGCACAGAAAGATGAGTGAAAATAGATGGCTTTGGCTCTGCTAGTGATAATGGGAATCCTATTGTGTAATTTTGGACCACTTATAGAATAATGTCTTTTAAGGATTTAGAATCTGTTAACTCACCTTTAAAGCTTTTCCCAAAACATTGAAACAAAAATGAAACCAAGTGGAAAATTCTTCAGTTATAGGACTTTCCCTTCTTCTCAGTAAACCTTTGGGTACACGATGGAATTGAGTAGTAAACACGATTTTTAAATGTCATGTTTGTGAAGCTTGAAATAGTGCTGTTTGTCCCACTGGTGTTAAAAAAATAACAACTAAAAAAAGAAAAAACCACTCACACCCCCAAAATTGCCTTCAGTGGCACCGAACAGGCCTCAAATACTGATGAGGAAACTTGTGGCATATTTGTAAAAACCACTACTGCAGTTTACTGTTGTTGCAGCACTTGAATAGAAGACACTATTAGGTGTCAGTCTGGTTCTCCTGCCTGCAGGTATTGTGTTTTATCACATACAACTTTAAAAGTGCAAATGAAAAAGGTGAATTCCTGGACTGCTCTCTAGGTTGGGCTGAAATTTGTAGTCCAAAGCACAGCAACTGTGAGACTTATGTGAGAAGGGAGAAAAATAAAGGCAATATCACTTTATTAACTTGCACTAATGTTTGGATATGACACATTGTTGGCCTGTAAAGAAAAGTCTGTTTCTCTTCTGTTTTGAAGTTAAGTGCTGGCTGTTCATAGGAGTGCTAAATATTTTGCCCTGCCATGAACAGAATTGTAAACAGGCTTGCATTCCACCTCCAGACTCAAGAAACTAATTTCTTTCTCCGTTTTCTTTACAGGCACAATGAAGCTTACACATGGACAAATCCAACCTGTTGTGTACATAATGTAATTATTGGTAAACTGTGGTTAGAACAGTACGGGACAGTAGAAATTGTCAATCACAGGTAATGGTAATCGTGGACCTGAGGGTTGGCTCATGGGCACTGCTGTGTGGTCACTTGTGTTACAAAGCAGATGGTTTTGACTTTTGTCAGGCACACAGGAAGCTTTGTTGTGTAGCTCCAAATTCTTGGGGTTTTTTATTCCTCTTGTTTTGTTTTAATCTGCTTCTGACAAATGCAAACTATCCCTTGGACTGGACTCACTTGTCATAGTATTATTAATGAAAAGGCATAAGGCCAAATATGGGCTGTAAAGGTTTTGCTTTTGCGAGTTACCCATTCAAATTCTGCCCTGTTGACAGAGAACAGAAATAAAATTTCACTCCAGAACCCGTAAATGGAATAATTGTCAGAGTCTTGGAGTAAACCTCTATCATGTTGATTGTGATTTGTCATTTTTTTAAAGTTTTGATAATGGAGAATGTCTTGAGTTAGGGGTACAGCACAGGCTGATGTCTTTATGTGCATACTTGTTTCTTTTTTCATTTGTTGTGTGGAACTTTGAAATTTGTGTGTCTTTTTTAATGCCCCATTAAAATATTATTGCCCCATTAAAATAAAATTATAATCTGCCCAGTCAGATAATAAACCATACTTAAAGAAAAATAATAAATAACTAGCCCCCAACTAACTGTAACTATATGAAAAAAAGCTAAATAAGGTAAAAAAAGGTAAATTACTGATGTATTTAGGGGTGTGCTTCTTCAAGCTTGTACTTATTTCCTCTACAGTACTGGAGATAAATGTGTCCTTAATTTTAAACCGTGTGGACTGTTTGGGAAAGAGCTTCACAGAGTAGAGGGATACATTCAGGACAAACAGTAAGTCATAAAAGCCTCTTGGTCTCTCCGTTTCTGGGCTCTGGGGCATTTGGTTTGCTGGCATAGTGACCACAACTGATGTGACTGTAAAGTTGTCACCAGTGAGGATTGTAACCCATTTTTGTTCTGTGTTAGCACTAACCCCTTTGATTCCAAAATGGTCATTTTAGGCATTATTAGAAAAACTCTACAGTCAAGCCTTTTGAAATAAAGGTATCCAGGAAAAATACAGATTATTTGCAACTGATTTCACCATTGTACAGTCATAATTCCAGTCTTCAATTTAAAATAATGAGAATATGGTTATTAGAAGTTTTTAATTAACTCAGACATGTTTCCTGGCTCTGAGTCTCTGTTGTGAACTGCTGGCTTTGATGTACCCACACTCATTTAACAGTGGCAAAAGCATGTGACTCTCATGAGGATTGTGTTCTGCTTGGAAGACGGGAATGAGCTGAAACCTTTTTTTTTGCATTATCAAATATCTGGTTTCTAAGAATCACCCATTCTGTGATTCTATGAAATCTGCAAATAGAAACATAAAATGCAGAGAAGTAGAAACTGGGTGTTTAATACAGACCAGGATCTGCATGGCTTAGCTTGGAAGACTCAATCAGAAGCAAGAGCTCAGTCTCCTTTGCTTTTCTCTGCAGCAGAAAGAAGCTGTGTGTGATCTATGGCAAGTGGACAGAATGCTTGTGGTGCACTGATCCCACCACGTATGAGACTTACAAAAAGAGTGAGAAGAGAAGTGGAGAGCAGAAGAAGAAGCTGGTAAGGTGAAGGAATCTTTAGGGAGAAAAGATACTGAAATATCAGAAATGAAACCAGAACATCTTATTTAGGGAAATGGCCAGGTGTGAACGGAGGGTTAAAAAATTGTCTGTCATTTGGTGGGGGTTGGATGGGGGCTGTGAGAGGCTCAGACTTTAAAAGCATTTACATCAGAAGAATCTAGAGCAACAACAGGCCTTGCTTTTGGCTCTGGATTCTGTCATGGTACAGGTTTATATTTTGACTTTTTTTTTTTTTTAAATAATAAGGTTCTGTTCATCTTAGGAAAATCAGCTCTTTCTTTCCTTCCTTCCTGTTGTGTCTATATTTAGATGGGGAACTGTCTTAACAGTAAACCAGATGTTGACATGGAAAGTAGCCTAGAAGTGTCTTTTTAAATAATGAATACTCAAACCAAATGATTGAAATTAGACTCTTAACCATATGGAGCTGTTTTCTAGTGTATAAAACAGGCCCTGTTTAACTTAGTAGGGTATTTTTAAATAAAATAAATGAGCCATGTCAGAGAGGGCAGAAAGGAAATAAAAGGGGATGGGAGTGAGGAAAACTCAGATACTGTCACTGCAGGATGTTATTGCCTCAGACTTCCTTTCTGGTTGTTGTGGTTTTTAATGGGTTCTCGTGGTGAAATCCTCTAAAATTCCACAATGTAGCTGTCTGTGTCCTGCAAAAGTCACATTCTCTCAGATTCTGAGAGCGGCCTTCTGAACACTGGATTTTTATATGTGCATTATGGCAGTGCAGCTGGTAACAAAGGAACTTTGAAGGAAAGACACTGGATTCATAAACTGAAGTGCACAGTATTCACAGTGAGAAAACTGGCAGTGACAATTGTGATTAGAGTCTGGATCATAGGAAATTGGACTGGAACAAGGGCTTATCTTTTTCTAACCGCACATCCAGACCTTTTGTAAATGATGAAGCAATATCCAAAAGCAGGTGTGCCCTATTTATGACACTCAGGTCATTATGGGAACTTGCACTGGTTTAAATTGCAGCCCTGGCTCATTTCAACCTGAAATAGTCATGTTAGGTGAAATTAAGCTATGGCATAGGATAGAAGGGAAACTGGAGAGAACACTTCTGCAAGACATTAATTTACTATTATTACTATTATTGACTTTTTTTTTTAAGAGACATTCAAGTCATACTTAAGGGGTGGGAGACTATTCAGGAATGTCAGGAGCAAGACATTACATTAAAAATGAGAGGAACAGTGTACAGAGTGAGGAAAAGCAAACATGAGGGGGGAGGCAGAAATACAGGAGAGTGTTTAGTATCTCAAATTTGAACAGATTCTTCAACAGCCACTGTGGAGTTTTGGATGAAACTGTCCAATGTTCCTTTGTTCCCCTGCCAAATGTTACCTCTGTTTCAGAGTGAAGATGATATTAAATCCGAAAATGATGAGGCCGATGATATGCCAGAGATTCAAGACACGGTGCATTTCATACCAGGCAGTAAATTGCTTTGGAGAATAAATTGTAGGCCACCAAACTCATCACAGGTAACTGTTTCAATCATTGCTCTTGCCAGTGACTTATCCAAGGGAACAGTTTCCCTTGGAACTTCTGTTGTGTCCTTTCAGTGTAGGGAACCCACTGCCACGTTACCAGACTAACTTGTCTGCTATCTTTATTTTGCTTTTAAGATGTACAATTTCACCAGTTTTGCTGTGAGTCTGAATGAGCTGGAAAAGGGCATGGAAGCAATACTGGCTCCCACTGACTGTCGACTACGTCCGGATATCAGAAATATGGAGAACGGGAACATGGGTATGTGTTTGCTGCAGGAAATATTTCCACATTAATAACTTTTGAGAGGGATGACCAAAGGGAGGTTGATACAGGAAACGCTGTCTTCAGTTTCTCATTCCCAGAGCAGCCTTAACTCTTTTTCATCCTGGGCAGTGAACGTGCATTTGAACAATGTATAATGTCTGTTCTCTCCCAGAAAAGTCTGGGAGAGCAAATAGCGTCCAAGGTGGATCCCAGGGCTGCTATCCTGTGTTATGGGGTGTTTGCATGTTTGTTAGCTTGGGGGGAGCTGGCAGATGTGCCCAACATGCTCACTTGCTCTGGAGTTTGTCTGGAAAGACATGTGGTGAGCAGACATGCTCTGTTGCTCTGGTGTTTGTCAGAGAAAACACACGGACAAACAGTGAAAAAAAATCACTCTCTCTGTTATGCCTAATCAGAGCTGTTTCCTGCTGTCTCAGTGCAGTGTGCCTGATAGATAAAACACCAAAATTTCAGTTTCAACCCTGCGTTTGTAGCAGCAGCTTTTCTGAAATGGCTGTTTTAGGCTTTCCTTGCCTGTATACAGCAAATGCTTTGTCATGCTTAAATGAACTCCATTTCTCTGCAGTCTTTCCTGTGGTTTCTTAATTTTTGCTCCTATTTTGCTAAGTAACCAATTTCTCTTGGAATGTTGGCTAGAAGTGGCAAGCAAAGAGAAGGAGAGGCTAGAGGAGAAACAACGAGCTGCTCGCAAGGAGCGCGCGAAGGACGAGGTGGAGTGGCACACACGGTAAGGGGGCAGGAGGGTGGGCAGTGGTTTAAGCTTGGAATAGTTGGGTATATACTGCTTGAATGGTTTTTCTTCAGGACAGCATGTGTTTGATTTCCTCCATGACAGCACAGTTTGTAGTGTCACTTAAAGCATTGCTGCGTCAACAATTAAATATGTAGCTGGAAGCCAAAATTGCTGATAACTCTGTTCTGGACAAATTTTCTAATGATAAATGCTGAAACCTGTAATGATTAACTAGTATGGTAGTGCTGGGGTTTTTTGGTGTTTTTTTTTTAACCTACAGAGGTCACATTTTTGTTAGAATGAGTGAAATATTAAGTCTCATCTCTCCTTTAACCAGTTCCTGTCTGGCTTTTGGCAGTCAAGTGAGATGTTGTGGCCCTCTAGGGCCTTTTATTTTCACACTTTTTGGATTTCTTGGCTTGGATATTTGAAAAATTGCTTTTTTGAATTGCAAATTCAAGTGACTTCTCAGTCACAGAGTGCATCAGGGAGGGATGTGTGATTTGGCTGCAGCTCGCACGAGCTGCTTTTCGCAGCTGCCAGTGCTGTGCAGTCAAGTGTGTGCTCACAGCCAGTCACTGCAGGTGCTTCCTTCAAAGGCAAGAACTTTGGGATGCTCCCATGCTTTCATGAAATTCAGAAGAGAAAACGTTTTCTTCCCAAAGCCTGGATGAGCAGCTACGGGCCAATTCCAGTTAATGCCTTTATGCTCTCTGGAAGAGATTTTCAAAATTGTTTTCAGTCAACGTGGCTAAAAAGTGAGCAGCTGTTGGTGTTCTGTGCAGAGCACAGCTCTGGAGAACAAAACTGTTTCCTCTTTGGACAAATTTACAAAAAGGATTGTGTAACTTTTTTGGCATAATATACATTATATAATCTACAGTATCAACGTTAGTTTTATTAAAAATAGGACAGCAGTTTTAAAATTAATTTCATGCTCTTTCTGGACTTTATGCAAAAAAAGAAAAAAGGTGCTTTTCAAGGTGCTGATAGCTGTGTAGGAAGTTTAATGCCTTGTTTTTCATGTTCAGAGTATTTCCTGAATAATTTCCTGAGATTTTTTTCTGATAAGAAGTACCACTGTGCTTTTATAACGTTTTGTGAAAGAGATGAAGTTGGTTGTTCTCCCCTGTTAATAACTGTTCACTCTGCTTTTTTTTTTCTCATTTCTCTCCTTTTTGTTTTTTTTTCTTTTACAGGTGGTTTCATCAAGGCACTAACCCATACACTGGGACTTCAGATTGGCTGTACTCAGGTGGCTATTTTGATAGAAATTTCTCAGACTGTCCAGACATATACTGAAATTACAGAACCAATTGCTCATCTCATTCGGACATTTAGTTACTAGATTTCATTCCAAGCCAGTTCCTGTGGTTCTGTTGACAGCAAAAACCAGCTTTTCTAAGTAAATTTTAACAAAAATTCTATCAGTCAACAATCAATGATTTAATTATCACTAATGTTGGATTGCCAAATATTTAAATACCGTTGTGCTCATTCCAGAAAGCTGCACCTGAAATCACCATGTTTTCACTAATTTTCAAAGGGACCTTTGGTTCTCCATCTTCTCCCCTAGTTTCTCTGTCAGGAGGATACGCTGTATCCGGTAGAGCACATAACATCCTTGAATACTACGTAACTTAAATAAAATAGAGATAATATCCTTGTTACTTAGTACAATAGTGAAGAATCTGAAGTTTTTGGAACTCGGAGCAGGGATGAAAAGCCAATGTGGTACCAACAGGATCAAACCCAGTCCTGTCATACTCCTCGTACGTATGTAGCACTCCCTGGGGCCAGGAGCTCCCGGCCCCCCTCGCAAACAATTCCATAACTGAGAGACTCATGGAAACAAAACCCAACCTGAGCCTCTCACACTTGTAGTTGTCTGTTACAGTCTTCACAACTTTGGGACACTGTGAGCATTAAACTGTGTACCTGTGATGAATCCCATAAAGCATACGTTAGGAGAAGGGAAGGGCGCAGTCCGGACGTGCTTTTTCTGAAGTCAAAGGCTGTTCTTAAAAACGGGAGAAGCTTCGGGAGCCATAGCAGGAATGTCGAGGTGGTTACAATGTACAATATATTGCTTGCTACCACTTGGAGGCTTAACTTCTGCACTACCTTTGGCAGCTTTGGCACTGTGTATGCTCCTAGGCTAAACTTTCCTTTGGAAGCACTTCCGTATGTATATCCACACAGGTTCATATTTTTGGGGAAGTTTTGGTTTGCATGTTTTTCATTAATAGGTCATGTCTGTTTTGTATGTTGTGAAAAAGCAGAATCAATTTAAAGCTTTGGCAGAGTTTATACCTATTACAAGTTTCCTGTGAGCACGTGATGTCAAAAAGTGGGATTTTTTTTGTTCCATATCAAACCATCAAAGCCATGTAATACTGGAAAATAATCAATTACTGAACTGATGCATTCATTTTTTTTCAAGTGGTACACTTCAGGGGGTAAGGCAGGGAGAGAGGCTTGAAAAATTAGGTGTAGTAATTAAAACTAGTCCTAATGTTGCTGCTTCTTTTATGAAAGTTTTTAATTGAGTAACCAGGCAAAAATGGAGAGCGGCTGCACTGCTGTGAAGTTTACAGTAATTTAGAAATTGATGGTGTTAAGTGCCAGCAACATGAAGAGTTCAAGAAAGAACTGATCTGATTTATGTCCAAAACATCTGTGGTTTCATCCAGAGGATAGATTTTTGAAGTGTGTCTCTCCAAGCCACAGGATTAAAAGGCAAAAGAAAATTAACATAATCATAGAGAAACATTTTTATCAAATCGTGCATCTGATGATTAGATTAAATTTGAGGGAAATTTAGTTGTTGGCTTCACTGGAAAAATAAGAGAAACTGTAAAACTTCAAGGCAGTAAGGAAGGGCCTGATCTGAAACATACTTGTGGGGATGTGATTCTGTTGCCAAAATTTGTACCTTGTGTTGATGCAGGTCCTCAGGACTTAAGAGCTGAGTTGGTGACGCGGTGCAGGCAACAAGGTCGTGTTTGTTTCTAGTAAGTGCACAGACACTTCTAAAAAGACACTGCTGAGCCACATGGAACAGCATAAAAATAGTTTTGATAAAAAATTGAACTTTTATGATGGTGCCAGGCACTCTAATCCTTTTCCAAACTTGCTGCAAGCAGGTTAGGAAACCCTTTGTTAGGTGAGGATTGAAAGGATTCGTGTATTCGGGCAGTTTAACATCTCATGGGAGTTTGAAACTTGCTTAAACTACGGGGTATGTTTAATGCTGGATTAGTGTTTTTAAAACAATACATATAAATAGAAATTGCCTGAATGGAAAAAACTGTACAGTAGTTGCTAATGAGATGTTCTGTTTGAAGAGGATGTGTACAGGTTAGCATCCTTCTCGTCTAAGCCATGATTTAAATTCAAAGACCTAAAGCCTTGTCATTATATGGAAGCATGAAATAATTGTACCAACGTGTTTAATCCAAACTTCAGTAGAGAATCTTCATGGGATATAAAAAGAAACTGAGAACATTTCCAAAGTAAGAAACGCTTCATTAGTTACATCTTCACCCCCTTCTCCCCTTCTTTTAGTGTAAAGCTTTTAGTAAAATTTCAGATCAGTTCCAAAGCCATTCTTCTAATTTATTGTTCTTCATTGACAACACTTACAGAACCCTTTCCCTGTGCTGCTGACACGGCTGCGCTTGGCCAGCCCTGGCATTCCCAATGCTCTCAAAGTCCAAAAGTTTTATTTTCGATGCAGATCTCGCCTCAGTAGTTTACGTGTCAAAACATTAATAACTTTGCACCTTTTGAAAGAATGTCACTTTTATAACTTGATGAAACACTGTATATAAGATAACTGTGTTAGTATATGTTAATACAGCTACGTAGAGAAACCAGCTAGAAAGAAATTATAATAAATACTTAATAAATACCCTTTGGGCCTCTGGATGTTGACAGATTTGTGTGAGACCCGTACAGGTGGGGCAGGAGGACTCTGGCTTTGCTCAGCCAGCACTGGGGCTGTACTTAGATTTCACTGTGATGTTTATTGGATGAAGATGATTTAAATGGGAGCTTGGGACACCTCCAGCCTTGGGTGGAGTTGTCTGACTGTGGTGGGCGACTGTTCCTTAGCACCCTGTGGTGTGTGGGGTGAGGAGGGTGGGAAACCTGTTTGGGAACAGGGCAGGGGCAGCGGGAAGAGCCATGGGAGCGCTCCCAGCACTGGGACCTCGCACTGGTGTGACAGCGGAGTGGCCGTGTCCGAACTGGAGCTGGGGAAGGAGTGGGCTTCTATTAAAAATGTAATAGAAGTGAAAATTAACTTCGTAGTTACGTGTTTGTGCCTTCGAGGCAACGTCCTGTTGTAAGTTGGGAGCAGCTTTTCAGACGTCTGGCATTTATGTAATTATTGTTACCTGGGCTAACAAGGGCAGGAACCATCTACCCTAAATCACCCAGAGGGAACAGAACTAGTTAGAGGTATTTATTCTTGTTTATTGATTAAAAACAGTTTCCCAGTAAATTTTTTGCTGAAGCTGCTTTTGAAAAACAAACCCAAGACTCTCCCAACGCTGCTCCTGTTGGGAATACGCCAGTGTTGGCCGAGCCCCACACGGAACACCTTGGAAAACATTTGGGATTTGGGTCAGTGAAGCGACACTGAAATGCTGTGAGGCAACCGGGGATTTGAGCATGTGCAGGAGAGCTCCTCCCCGGAAAGATTTATTTTTGTAACACTTGACGGGTGTGACGGGAATAAAGGTGGTTTTGGAGACGCGGCGGTCCCGGGCAATGCTTGGCTGAGGGGATTGGGGGGGGGGGTCCGCCATGTTCCGTGACACAGCAGGGGCACCGGGCCCCGCCCCCCACGTGATTGACAGCGGCGCGGGCCAATCGCGCGGGGCCGCGGCGGCGCGCGCCCCGCGGTGGGCGGGGTTCCGGCGCGCGGGGCAGGAAGAGCTGAGGCGGCGGAGGAGGAGGGGGGAACAGGGAACAGGGAACAGGTACCGGGACCCACCGCGACCACCCGCGCCCCGCGCTCGGTGGGGCCGCGCCGGGGGGCTCCTGCCTGCGGCGCCAGGGGGGAGGCGGCGTGGCGGCCTCGGGCCGGTCCGGCAGGAGATCTCGGCCTCCGGGCGGGCGGGGGGCGCCGGGGCCGGGCCGGGCTGAGCTCCCCCTCAGGGCCCGGCTTTTCTCCGGCTGCGGCGGAGCCAGGCCAGGCTGGGCTGGGAGCGCACGGCGAGCCCGGGAACGGCCGCACAGTCACGCAGGGCCGCCCGGGCCCGGCATCGCCGCTCGCTCGGTCGGTGCGGGCGCGGGAGGGGGGGCAGAACCGGGGGGGGCACCGTGAGGGGGCACCGTGAGGGTCGGTCGGGCGCGGGGCGGCCTGCGGGGCTCTGCTGGGATGCTGGAGCCGCAGTTTGAACATACAGCAGGGCTGTCTGCGCGTCCCTGAGCTTTGAACCGTAATTCGAACCGAAGAAGGAAGCGTCAGGGGACGGTGGTTTCGTTTTCAAGTACATCAGCACGCAGGCTCACCTTTGTTATTGGAGATTTGTGGAGCCTCCTGGCTTCATTCAGGGTTCCGCTTTAGCTCAGCTGGATCACCCTGGAATTCTGGAGGCAACGGGACAGATTGCTTTTGTGGAGCCCACGTGACAAAGGTTGCAATTTGATACTAGGAAGAGTGAATGGGGGAAGGTTTCTCATCATACCTTCTGTGCTCTCTTTCCAGGATGTCTTCAGGTGCATTATTTCCAAGCCTGGTGCCAGGCTCCCGTGGCTCCTCGAGCAAATACCTGGTGGAATTTCGGGCAGGGAAGATGTCCCTGAAAGGCAGCACTGTAACCCCAGACAAGAGAAAAGGCCTAGTTTACATCCAGCAAACCGACGATTCCCTCATTCACTTCTGCTGGAAGGACAGGACTTCAGGCAACGTGGAGGATGTGAGTATGAGGTGTTAAGGCCTGTCTTATGTTCTGCTGGTATCGCTGGAAGGAGCTCCTCCAGGACAAATTAGGGTGAGAATGTCACTACAGACCTGCACTTCTACACCCTTTCTGCTCCTCAGAGCAGATGGAAGAAGGTTTGGGAAGGGGGGCAGAGGCCTTTGGGAGGCAAAAAGGAATGTCAGTGTATTTCCTCAAACAGTTGTTCCTCCTGCCACATTTTCCAGGATCTGATTATTTTTCCTGACGACTGTGAGTTCAAGAGGGTCCCGCAGTGCACCACGGGCCGTGTGTATGTATTGAAGTTCAAGGCGGGATCAAAACGACTCTTCTTCTGGATGCAGGTTTGTGGGGAGTCAGTGGCAAAGGTCTGAGACCAAAATCCTCCCGGTTTGACTGGTACCAAGAGCAACTCTCTTGCAGGAGCCGAAGACAGACAAGGACGAGGAGCACTGCCGTAAGGTGAACGAGTATCTCAACAATCCCCCCATGCCGGGGGCGTTGGGTGGCAATGCCAGCGGAGGCCACGAGCTGTCAGCACTAGGAGGTACAGTCCATTCTCTGCTCCTTCATGTCAGAGGCCTATTTTTTAAAAAAATTGATGTCTAGAATTAGCACTTAGAGTTCCCTAGGAAGACATTCCTGATGGCTGTGGAGGGTGAGCTGGGGACAGTGTTAATACCAGAAGCATAAACGTGATTTTTAGCGGAAAAAATTGTGCTGTTAAAATAGGTGCAGGCTGAAAGTTAAGACTGCCAGGAGAAATCTTTTTGTTTCCAGTAGATTCTCTGGAGTCTTACCTCTTTATGAAGCCAAGTTGCATTTATCTTTTATGAAGATCATGAATCAGTAAACACTTGAAACTGTTTTTCCATACAGAATGTGATGCCAATTAATCTCCTGCTGTTTGAGCCGGAGTGCTGTGAAAAAAACCTATGTGAATATGTTGTGTTTCAGAATGTTTTTGTTTTTAGGTGAGGGTGGCTTGCAAAGCCTTCTTGGAAACATGAGCCATAACCAGCTCATGCAGCTGATCGGACCAACGGGCTTAGGAGGACTTGGTAAAATGCTTTAATATCTTTATGCCAAAATGGTATTTTCTCCTGCCAGGTTAAATCTTACCTGACAATATTTTCAAGTAGTGCTATTGATCTCAATAGCGCTCCTTTCATGTGAGAAGGCAAGGCCCTGCCTCAGAGATGAGCTCGGGGCCAAAAAGGGTACCAGATTTTACACAGCACTCATCTCAGGGCTTGATCTGCAAGCAGTCTTGGTTCTACTCCTTGCTGCACTGATCCTTCTGCCTTTTTTTCCCCTTCCTTTTTTCTACTTCTCTTCTTCCTCCTAAATATTCACTGGAGCAGGGGCTGAAAACCAGGGGTTCCTTCCTGGTGCATGTCCTGATTATCAAGCTGTGGAGTTGCTGGTGTTGTCTCTGATTCAGTGAATATTTGTGTGCAAAGCAGAGAGTGTTCAAGAGGAAGGTTGGAGCCTGCCCAGCCCACAGCACTCCCCGGTCAGAGGGGCAAGGCTCAGGTCAGGGCTTTATCTCCTGGGCTACCCTGGGGAGAGCACAGTCACTGTGCTGGTTTCTGAAGGGGTGAGGGGTGTGTTGGAGTTCCTGCTCTGGTCTGTTCTCAGTTCTATCCGAGCTCCAAGAGCATTTTCTGAGAGGTCAGACCCTCAAGTGAAAGTAGGCAAAGGCACGCAGATGACAGTGACTGAGGTTCTGTGCTTCAGCTCCAAAGTCCATTTTTGTGGATCTGGCTCGTGTCTTTTTAGCTTCAGATGCAAATTTCGTTGGTGGGCTGTTCAGATGCAAATCTCATGTTAGTGTTGGAAGATTCTGGTTTTTTAGGATATGTTTGGAAAAGTTCTTCCTTCTTGAAGCTTCATGTAATCCTGAGACTTTTTCTCTTCTCACCACTTTTTCTCAGTAGCTCTTGTTCCTTCGCCTTTGCATCCAGCCATAAGCCAGCTTGACATGAAGGTCACTACTGTAACAAAAGGGGAACCATGTGCTTGCCTCTGCAAACTGTGGTTGTGGTGAATCCCTGGGGATCATTTCCCCTGGGAATGTCATCTTCTTCACATCTGGTTTGCATCTCTCAGGGCTCTGCAGAGCTCCCAAGGAGCTCTTTTGCTCGTGGGTCACTTCCTGGTGAAGAGAAACTGAGCAGAGCAGGGCTCTTTCATCTTCTGTGCCTGCTGCTCTGGAAGCTCTGGAATGGGTGACAGAAATGTTGGGACATGTTTCCATGGGATGGGTCTAGCAGAAGGAGGGACTGGTAGGGCTCACTCTGACCCACAGAGTCAGCAGTTGGCCACAGGTTTGCTCGTTGTTGTCTGTTCTCTGCTTGCAGGCAGCTCCCAAGGTGGGTGATGGATGCAGGTGCTCCTGTAGGAATGTGTGTCTAATCAGTCGTGGTGCAAGGAATCGCTGATGGGAAGTGTGGGAATTGGGAGTGTTTGCCTGATGTGGCTGAGAGGAGCTGCAGGGGGACAGTCGAGTCCCTGCCAGCTCCAGGGGGCCCAGCAGCCAGGCCTTTCCCCAGCTCTTGTTTGCTGAGGTTCTCGGTGCTGCCTTAAGTCCTTGGTGGTTGGATGTGTGCTGGAGGAGGCGGATTCTGGTTTCTTTGCCATAGGGCTGTTGGTTTCCTGCTGGCTGCTCCCCTGGGAGCACTTGGTGTGCGGGGTTTTCCTCGCTTGGTCTGTGAAGTGTTTAAGGGCTCAGCTGGTTCTGCTGCCGTGTCTGCTGCGTTAGGTTTGAAGCTGCAGAACCCCAGTGTGTGGGGGAGACAGTGGTGGTGACTCAAAGGCGCCTCTGGGATCTTCTGCTGAGGGTCTTGGCTTGAAAGTTCGGAGAGAAGTTGGATTTTCAGGATAGCAGGCAGATAAGAGGGAGGGCTGTGTTACAATGATTGTGTATGTACAGCACAAACTGAAGCAATTTCATCCTTGTATACACCTAGAAATTGAGTCATTTTGGAAATGTTCAGGGATGCAAGATCAGAGAACAAGAGCTGATAATTAACAGAAGGGGGTGGGGGGCCTTAGGCTGGGCTCTTTCATCCCCTCCTCTATTTTAGCAAATAAAAACCTTTCAGGTACAAGAGCGACCTCTCTAGAGCAGAGAGGTGCAGAAAACCTGAAGGAATAAATGCCTAAACGTGTTTTTGTTTTATGTTTACGGAAGGTGGGCTGGGCGCGCTGACGGGGCCTGGGCTGGCCAGTCTGCTCGGGAGTGGGGGACCCCCGACCAGCAGTTCATCATCAAGGTAGGAGGCCCGTCCGCCCTGGCTCTGGGGAGGGTTTGTCACGTGAAGCTGCCACTTCTGTGGGAGGAATCGGGGCCTATTGAATGGGGAGTATGGTGGGAATTGAGGCTGCTTATTACCTCTCTGAAGTGGGGTAGGAGCTTTTCATACTCTTAAGGGATTGAAAAGAAGCTTTTCAGGTTACAAGAGGTTTTTGCAGGGGATTAATTCTCCCAATTCTCTTGCCCAGCTCTCGCAGCCAGTCGGCTGCAGTGACTCCATCTTCCACGACTTCTTCCACCCGTGTAACGCCTGCCCCGTCCGTTCCTGCGGCTGCCTCCGTAACCAGTCCCAGCCCCGTTCCCAGCTCGGGTAATGGAACCAGCTCAGCCACAAGCCCAACCCAGCCCATTCAATTGAGTGACCTTCAGAACATTTTAGCTACTATGAATGTGCCATCTGGAGCAGGAGGACAGCAAGGTAACAGTGTTCTGGCCAGACAGCTTTGGATCCAGGAATCCTATGGAGCTGTTTTACTGTCCTGCCCTGTTCCAAATTGGTTTGAAAGGTCTCTTACCATTTTTTTTGTTATTTTTTTAAAATTTTTTAAATGTCAATGCTGTTCTTGGTGCTTGAAGCCTTATTCTTACTCCAAAACTGAGAAAAGGAGAGGCTGTTGGCAGTGTGCTAACTCTGTTTTAGTACTCAGACTCGCTAATTTGGTTTACATGACAAAAACGTGGTTTTGTGCACAGTCTAATGGCCAACCCTTTATTTTCTCCTAGTGGACCTGGCAGCTGTTCTGACTCCTGAGATAATGGCTCCCATCCTGGCCAACGCTGAAGTTCAGGAACGATTGATGCCTTACCTTCCCTCAGGGGAATCCCTGCCGCAGACTGCGGAAGAGATCCAGAACACCCTGACGTCTCCTCAGTTCCAGCAGGTAGATATGGATGCCTGGCTGTGGGGGGAAGTGCACTTCTCCTTCCCTCCTCCCCCACGCTCCTGCTTTTCCAGGTTCCTTGACATTTTTCGGAGTGGGAAGTTGCTCAGTAGAAGTGGAAAGGAGGAGGGACATGGTTTAAAGGCGCACTAGTTCTTCCTTCCTGCAGTCACCCAAGGGCAGATGGGAATGATTTTACTTTTTCTTTTGGAGTTGGGCTTTACCTTTTTCTTTATTATAAATGCTCTCTGGCAAATGACAGGAGTAGGAGCAAACCTATTACTCCGTGTCAGAGTGGCTTGAGCAGTCTCCTTAAAAGTCATTTCAAGTCATTGAAGGGAAGAGCTGTTCATGTTTACAGCACTGCATCCCTTGTTCCTCTTGAAACACCAATCCTTAATTCCAGGACACTGTGTGTGATTAAAGCTGGTGTGTTATAGTGCGATGTGAACTAATTATTTACATGCATTAATTGAAATCTGTCAATTTGCAACATTTCAGTGGCTTAAATTACTTTTTTTAGTTTAAACTGCAGCAAACTTATGCAGCCAAATCTCAGAAGTGAGGGATGTTTAATTGGTGATTATTTGATGGAGTATCTGTTCCCACGCCAGGTGTGTGGCCATTGTGCCCTGACAGGACCACATCTCCTCCTGGGATTATTGCCCAGCACCCACCTGATGCTGCAGGAACACGATGCAAACTTTATTTTGATGCTGTTGACTCCCATTCACAGGCTTTGAGCATGTTCAGTGCTGCCTTAGCTTCAGGACAGCTGGGCCCACTAATGAGCCAGTTTGGGTTACCTGCAGAGGCAGTAGATGCAGCAAATAAAGGCGGTAAGTACTGGTGGTGGTGGGGACAGGATGAGGTGCTTTGTTGGGGTTATTTGGCCACTGGGTGGGATCAGCTCCTGTGTAACTGTCCAAAGCTGACTCTGCACTTATTTTTACAAGGAAAAGATGGGTATTTTGGCTGTTTCCCAGCAGGCACAGTGAGGTCAGACACAGATTCAGAGAAGTGTGAGTTCTGCAGAGATGTGCTGAGCAGCCTTGGCCTTGTTTTTTTTGTAGAGGTGTCACAGTCACCTTGTTCAGGAACGCCTTTTTGTGGGAGTCTTGAATGATTCATCTGAAAACAGCGACCACAGTTGGGCCCATAGCTCTGGGGGTAGGGGTTATCCCTTTTCCCTAATGAGCTTTTAGCATCCCTTCCATTACTGCAGGAATTCTGGTCTTAGGCTGACCACGCACTGTTAAAGTGCATAAAATGCTGGCTGTGTCAGAGAGATCTGGATATGTGTTATATTGAGTGTTTATTATTTTTTTCCCCTACTAATTCATACTAAGGCACCTGTTTGCTTTCCAAGTAATGAAGATTAACCTCGTGGACAGTAATGTCTGGCCCAGAAAATGCAAAGTTCAATAACCAATGTGTTTAACTTTTAGATGTAGAAGCCTTTGCCAAAGCCATGCAGAACAGTGTCAAGTCAGACCAAAAGGAAGGAGACTCTAAGGACAAGAAAGATGAAGAGGAAGATATGAGTTTAGATTAAGTTATTTGCTCTTCCTTACAGATATTCCTAGATACTAACTTAAACAACTGCAGTAGGATTACTAACTTCATATTATGCTTCTATAAATCTACAAATAAAGGAATTTTCTTTATCTGCCATACTGTTCTTTCCAATCTGTCCAGTGGTCCCTATTGTACTGCTTCCTGAGATGCTGATTATCCCTCTTCCACCTCATCAGTAAAGTGAAAGAGAGTAACATAAAACTTTATTTGACTCCAAAGTATGTACCGGTGATTTACAAAGACCATCTTTTAATACTACAACTTTAAAAACAGGTCATAATTACATTTGTTTAAAATGGACATGTTAAAAACCCATTTTACAATATTTACCCCTCATAAAAAAAAAGCAACAACCCACAATATAATGATATAAGTTACAAGTCCATTTCAGAAGCAAGATTTTGTCCCCAAGTGGCCAGAGATATATATACACACACAAATATATATATGACGTGTAAGTGCATGAGTGAACTGGGTGTCTTGGGAGAAAAGAAAGCTGTTTTCAAGTGAAGGGTGCACTACACCAGGTGTGAGGGAGGCTGAGCAGGGGCCAGGGTGGGTGAGGGCCAGACGTGGAGCTAACCTTTCTATTTCTTCCCTTTCAAGCAATAGTTTCTTGCTTCACACAGCAGGACTTCAGTCATTTTACTGCCAGTGCTGAATGCAACTGCAGAGTCAGTGGTGGTTGTGTTTCTGCTTTCCCTCAGCAATTCTCCCAGTGTATTGTTCTTTTCTTTTGATTTTTATAAATTACTCTGATTAGAAGATGCTAATTCTGTGAACAGAATTTTGTCCAAGTTCCCCCTTGCAGAGCTCTTTGTGTAGCAGTAGCGGGTGAGCTGAGACTGCCCTTGGGAGGGGGTTTAAATGTGCCCTTGCTTATAAAACCACAAAACTGACAGAATTAATCCAGTTTGTCCTAATTGCATTTATGATAAAACAGAAACTGCCTGCAGCCTTTATCAGCAGACAGTCTGTGACAGTTTATTAATAGCCTCGAGTGTTCTGTGAACTAAATCTATGAGCATTGTGAGAGTGGGGTGAAGGGAACAGGATCCAGGACACGCTGCCACGTGCTCCAGCCCACGCTCTGTCGCGGGCAGTCGCTCCCACCACGAGCCACGTGGCAACACAAGTCCTGCTGCAGATACTTCACCACCAGGGAAGGACTCACCTGTCGCCACATCCCGCTCCAACTTTTTAGTTCTGTCTGTGAAACGTGTCCCCAGAGTGCCCCCTTCTCCCCAGCCGTCCTCCCCTGCCCTCCTTCCCCTTGGATCTGTGGCCCCTCTGGTGTGGCCCAGACTCGTGCCTGCACTCACTGGAGTTCAGGTGTGTCTGAGCACGGTCGATGCCATCGAGTGGTGACGCCGGGGCCCGGAGCAGTGTCGT
Source organism: Pseudotriccus pelzelni (assembly GCA_035584735.1). Classification (NCBI taxonomy): domain Eukaryota; kingdom Metazoa; phylum Chordata; class Aves; order Passeriformes; family Tyrannidae; genus Pseudotriccus; species Pseudotriccus pelzelni. Next base: position 9,357,983 of record JAWMRA010000050.1, on the reverse strand, counting down.
GTCACTCAGGCTGGACATGGATGTGGCACTTACAGCACGGGGCAGCCCTTCAGGCCCACGGAGCCCCTGGCAATCCCGGCTCGGGGCAGGTCCACATGCCTCCGGTTAATCAGCAAGTTCCTTACACAGCCCACGTAATGAGGGAGGGGAGGTAATGGCAGCCCTGTGCTGGCCTTGTCTGTCTCTGAAGGTGGAACAAGGAAAAGCAGGCATTAGTCTGGCTCATAACAGGGCAGGGGATTAAGCACCTCTTCTTTGACCAGGAATAGCGTCTCGCTTGGCTTTGGGGTATTTCATTCTAGAGCGTGCCTTTCCCAACTCACCTGGCAGCCCTCCCATGGAGAAGGTCGCCCTTGTGCTGGGTGCAGGAGGTTGATTGGGTCCCACTGTGTGGTTGCCTTCTGTGTCCACATCAATTTGGATTATGTTTTTCCATTTGGTAACTTTGAAAGAAAACAACAGTCAGCGTTGCATTCTTCCCAGGGAGCAGTCCAATGCTGGAGCAGAGCAAAACTACTGACCTCCAGCCCCAAAAAGGGCTTGATGCAAAACCTCAGCACTTGCTCAATGGCAGCTAAATTAAAGGCTGAGTTTGCTGTACACATGTGAATCCTGCAATCCCTGCTCCCAGCTGTGGGCTTTGAGCCCCCCTCGACACCAAAGCAAGTTGGGCTTCCACTTTCAGTAGGACGTGACAGTCCTGAATGAAGCCAGTCCCACAGGAGACATCCTTGTCCTCACCGGCTGCTCCATGACCTGGAAAACCCCTGTCTTTCCTGCCCACCAGATCTGACAGCACTAAGATCAGGCAAGGACTTTTATTAATTAAGAAATTACTTAATGGCAGCTACAATCTCCCAAATTAAATGCATACAGGCGGGGCTGGGGTTTAAATACCTGAGGAAGGGCCCTGGGCTAAGCAGGGGTGGGGCAGAATCCCAGAGCCAAGCAGTGGCTGTCACCTCACCTGCGATGGTGTGCCACTGCCCGTCACAGAGAGATGGGCACGTCAGCGATGCAGAGAACTCGTCAGCCCCAGCATTTGCTCTCACAGTGACCTGAGTGAGACAAACCCGTCAGGGCCCAGTGAGCACAGTGGAACAAGCAGGAGATGGACGCTGCTTCTGAAAACCTGTGGGGAAGCCACCCTCCCACTTACCTTGGTCTCCTCCATGTACAGCAGGAGATAGTGGCTCCTCCTCGTGCCGATGTGGAAGATGAGGCCAGAGGCGCTGCGGGGACGCACCTCCAGCGTCACCTCCAGGTCCTGCTCAGTCACCACAGCATCAGCTGGAAGAGAAATGCCACTGGTAAGAGAGGGACAAGGGGATTCCCACAGGATGTGTTCCACCCAGTCCCAGGGCTGTGGGAGGCAGCCCAGGCTGCTGTTGGTACCTAGGGCAATGGACCCGCCATCTGCAGAGAAGAAGACCCCGCTCTCCAGTGCGCCCTCATAGCAGGGTGTCACCCCAAAGGTGCGTGAGGGGGGACCCAGGGGTCTCCCGTCCAGCTGTGGGTTCCTCAGGCAGCCATCAAAGCTGGAGGCCAACGCAGCCTGTGGAGAGAGGCCACTGGATTGAGCACAGAGGGGGAAAAACCTGGGAGGCACAAGGTGATGCCATGGGAGTGCCAAGCCCTTACCGGTATGTGAGCCTTGGTTTTTCCAGCCGGGACCCCCCCCACATACAAGGGGGTCCGAGCCACAAACAGCCCTGTGGTGGCCACTGCAGCATCCTGGGCTCGCAGCCCATCGATGACCAGCTGGGCCCGGCTCTGATCTCTGCTGAAGAAGACCTGCAAGGACCAAAGGTCAGTGCCAGAACTGGGGGCTTACTGGGTTGGGAGGAGCCCCAGGGATGTGCCCAGTGACAGGAGCCCTGGCTGTATTTTCACTCTTCCCTTTTCTCCCATGGGACTGCAGGTGTCCCATGTGGTATCAGGAAGTGATTACCAGAGCAGGGCTGTACTGAGCCAACCCCTGAAGGGGCACCTGGGGGGAGAGCTGTGGGTTTGAAGAGGTCCCACCGAGCCCCAACCCCTGCTCACCGTGTGCCACCGCCGGTCCCGGTATTTGTCCCTGCTGCGGATCCGCAGCCGGCGCCTCCCCACATCCACCAGGAAGACAAAGCGCCCATTGGAGACAAAGAGAGCCATGAAGGAGCCCCTCTCACCAGCCACATAGAACAGCAATCCATTGGACGAGTTCAGCTTCACCTCCAGGGAGAAATGCGACCTGCAGGGATAGGGGGTAATGGGAGCACCTGGCTCTCCAACGCCTACTCTCCAAGCCATGGTCGCCAGGGCCAAGCCTGTGTGGGGTGGGCATGGGGCGAGGCTCACCTCCACCCAAAGGAGGCTGGGATCTCATCAAACTCCCAGCGACTGCTCGGGGCCCCCCCGAAGCGGAAGGTGCCCCTGGCTGCGCGGGGCTGGGGGTGCAGCTGGCAGAGCCCGTCCTGGTCGTGGCGGCGGCCCTTGGGGGCAGGTTTGCCTGGCACCTACACGAGACACGCCAAGGAATGGGGTGAGGGGAGCAGGTGCCAGCAGAGGTGCTCAGCAGTGGCATGTGAGGAGGATGAGCGTGTGGGGAATTTTGGCAGCAGCCGGTACCTTGGGTTTCCTCCTCTCCTTCTTTGGAGTGACTCTGAGCTGCTGCGGCTGCTCACCCCAGGGACAGCTCATGGTGACATTGATGGTCTCCACGTTCTGCTGAAGGTCCACCACCATCTGTGGCTCTGACACCCTACGCTCGGGGAGAAGAGGTCCTTGTCACCAGAGCAGCGGGGAGGGGCCGAGCCCTGCCCTCTGAAGTGGCACAGAGGTGCTCACCGCTTGACGAAGACATTCCCGATGCAGCCGGTGAGGTTGCTGAGGGCACCTGGATCTGCTGAACCCCCAAGCTGGAAGAGCTGCCGCCCGTCCTGGCGCCGCTGCCGCCGGCTGGGCCCAGGGCCTGTCGCTGTGTCCTGCAGCTCGTCGTCCACGTACAGCCGGACCCTGGGGGAGGGAGGAGCAGAGGGGGCTCAGCGGGTCCCTGTGGCCACTGGCACCCCAGCCCCCACAGAACACCAGGACACGTACCCACGGGCATCGCTGTAGAAGGCCACGTAGTGGGCCCTGTCATCTGCATAGGCATTGTCAGTGGTGACTTCAGTTCCCAGCAGGTTCAAGGCCAGCTGGCCCTTCTGGAGGGACACCTGGCACGTCCCCTCCTGCAGAAAGCATCACCCCATTGCTGCTCAGCAGCACAAGGAAGGGCCCATTTCCCCACCGCCCTCCAGGAGCTCAGGGTGCAGATCTCACCGCAGATTTACCCCCTGGCCCCACCAAAATTCCCCCAAGGGAAAGCAGCACCATCACCAGCAGCCCCACTGCTGGGATACCCAGGGGTCCTTCAGGTGCCCACCTGGGTGGTGTGGTGGTAGAGCAGCCCCTCGCGTTGGCTCGTCCGGAAGCCGAAGCCGCTGTAAAAGTCCCGCAGCCCCGGCACGTCCTTCAGAGCCAGGGTCAGGTAGCCGTGGCCATGGACACTGACTGAGCGGGCAACCTGTGAGGGACATCACAGAGGCAAGGTGGGAGCCTGCCCCTGACACTGCTGGGAGATGACTGAGGTGCTCTGGTCCTCACTGGGTCTGGCTGGTCCTATGGGCAGCCACGCAGAGCACCTCACCATGACCCCTTCGTGCTGACGACCTGGGGGTTTTATCCCTGTTTCTGTGTGAATGTGGGGAGATGAGGCCTGTCCTGGGGGTCCCGTGCTCCCCTTCCCTGACAGACCCTTTGCCCAGCATGGCTGGCCAGGCTGCCTCCCGTGCTTACCAGGAGGTCCGAGGTGCAGCCGTAGCTCACACCGACGGTGCTCATGCGCTTCAGGTCGACGTATTTGCCGAGAGCCTTCAAGCCCTTCATGCAGCCCCGGATGGGCCCACCCGTGGGGAAAAGCGCTTTCAAGCTGACGGAGAAGCAAGCAGTGTTATGAGGACAGCCCCAGGCAGGACCCAGCCCTGGGCAGGATCTGGCCCTGCAGCTCTTCAGACAAAGCGTCTGGGAAGGAGTTGTAATGGTCCCGGGTATCCCCAGTGCCTCAGGCACAAGGCTGCTCCAAAGCACCCAGCACAGCAAAGGAGGACTTGGTGATACTGACCAGTACCTCATCCCACACCAGAGACGGAGATGTCCCATCCTCAAATGCTCAGGATGATGGACAGGGAGAGGACATCTTCCCCCAGAGCTTAAGCAGAGCCCCAACAGCCCTGGCTGTGGCTGAGAAAGGGCCAGGGCCACTAGCAGGGACTAGGGAGGGGAACATGCTGACTGTCCCACCCCACCATGGGCTGGACCCACCTGGGGGGCAGCACAGCTGGGGGAACACCACCCAGGTAGTAGGAGACAGCATTCTCCAGGGAGTTCTCCTGCTCCACCACGAAGATGGTGAGGCGCTCCAGCCGCACCAGGATGCGCTTCTTGTTATTCATTTTGAGGAGGAAAATCTGGATCTGGAGACAGAAGAGAGAAATGATCCATCAATTTGGGCCAATCATGTCCATCACTGAGAGCAGCACAAGGTGTCATGCTCTAGTCAAAGAACTTTTGCAGCTCTTCCCTGCCACAAAAACAAGGGTCCATGTGCCTCCTCGCCCCAGATGAGGAGCCCTCCCTCCCAGCAAGCCTGGCAAATTCTTACCGCTTTGTTCGTGGTGCTGCTGATGGTGAGGGAGGAGGAGTTGCTGGGTTTTGCCATCTCCAGGCCAGAGCTGAAGTCGTAGTAAAGTACCAGCTTCCCATCCCGGATGGCCAGACACAGGAACTGACCCTGGAGGGAGACGGGACGGACACTCAGCCCCACGTCCCGCTCTTTAGCAACAGTGGGAGCAGGTCCTGCTGCCAGTGCCCTGACACACTATGGTTAGTTACTTGGGATTTATCTGCAAACAGTGGCCCTGTGCTGAGGCTCAGGGATAGCACTGCGAGCTGGAAATGCTCCTGCCCTAGTGAACCCTGTCCACCTTGGAGAGCCTGTGCATGGATGCTCTCTGAGTTCTGGGGAGCCCCTCCATCACCAGATGAGTGACTGCTTTGAGGTTTGGCTTCAGCCCTCTCGTGGTGGCTTTTCCCAACAGTGCAGAAATCCTGCTCCAAGCAGTCCTGAAACCTCCAGAGCCCCCATCTCCCGTGTCCTGAACTGGGAATGCCTGCAACCAGGCCTGCAATTGTCCCAGCCCACCCACTGAGGGGTTAAGGCTCCCCAGGGCAACAAGCACATGCCTGGTTCTCCAGGAAGAAGATGATGCCATTGTAGGAGACCACACGGATCTCCTGCTCGAAGCGCTTGGTTGTGCCAAACTGGCTCTCAAACTTGATCTCTGCGTAACCGGTGCCATCAAAGTAGGAGCCGTCAGTCAGCCAGGGGTCTCCCGTGGACTTGGACCTGAGACAACAAGAAGAGGCCCGAGGCATCAATCCCACACCACTTCCATGCTCTGGAGCAGCTGAGGGTCAGGGTAAGTGCCATGGAGCAGAGCTGCTCCCGGCCTGGCCGCGCTGCCCTACCTTGCACAGGGTTTCTCAGCAGTGGTGTCCAGCTGGAAGGTGCGCTGGAAGTTGTACAGGCTCACCACCTCCTCGTTCAGAGTGTCCAGCTCCAGGCACCCGCGGTAGTTGGGATAGCGCAAAGCGGGAGGAGGCTGGGAATGACACACAGCAGTTAGGGCAAGTTTGATCCTGGTTTCCTCATATAATCAAGTGGGCTTTCTCCGGGGGGGGGGGGGGGGGGGGGGGGGGGGGGGGGGGGGGGGGGGGGGGGGGGGGGGGGGGGGGGGGGGGG
>JAWMRA010000050.1:9261069-9352149 GCA_035584735.1 Pseudotriccus pelzelni | reverse complement strand
CCTCATATAATCAAGTGGGCTTTCTCCTCCTCCCCCCCCCCCGCCCCAGGAATCTTCAAAGGCATCACTGATACACCTCCTAAAAGCCAAGCCCCCCTCTCCCTGCTGACTCACCGTGAAGCTGGAGGGGTAGCCCCCCACGTAGAAGACCACGTTGTGCGGGTCGAGGTTGAGCAGCCCCTGCTCCCCCTTGGCCACGCTGTCTCCCTTGGTCTCGTGCACCGTCTGCCTCTCCACGATCACCGACATGTGCCCGTACTGCAGGATCCTGCAGCAGGGAGGGATGGTCAGGACAAGGGGAGATCCCCAAAGGGGAGCCAACTCTGCCCTCCCTGAGCAAAGGCCCACCCCACACAACTCTAGCAAAAAAGGGTGCATCTCTCACAGGGGAGCACCACACCAGTACACTGAAAGGGGCCACCATTCATGCTACCAACACTGCCACAAGTGCTGAATGGACCCTCCAAGATGAGCTTCACCTTTCCTCTCCTGCAGACACCCCCTGACCCTCCACAAATTGGTAAGGCAACATCTCCCTGCTAGTTTTTCGGAGGTGTTTTAGTGTTAATCATTTAGGCATGACTGGATGGTGGAGTCCACAGCACATCTGTAAGCCTAAGGGCTTGTCCAGGCTTGGGCACAGCACATCTGCTGCAGGGGCAGTCTCCTGCTGTGCTTTCTTGGGATGTGTCCCAACAGTCTTCTTCCTACCTATTGATGGTGATGGTGGCAAACTGTTCTCCAATATCCTCGTCGACACTCAGGGAGGCTGGTTCCTCATCACCCAGTTTGTAGACCCAGTGCACTCTGCGGTCCTTGAGCACAATGCCCAGGTAGTCTCCAGTGGCCTGAACACAGGAAGAGACAGGGTCACATGCTGGCATTTGGGACAGGCAGGAGCTCTCCCTGACACTCCCAGGGCTGCACCGGACAAACACGCCCATTCCACTCCCCACACACTCCCAGCCAGGCTGATGGCTGCATCCAGGGGCTGTTCATGTTCCCCACAAAGACATTCAGGAAGCAGGTGAGGGGCTGAAGTCAAGGTGTGATCCCCCCACTGATGCTGCCAACATGAGCTCCCTCCACCCGCCCGCAGGGCCCCGTCTCACCTCCCGGCTGCCCAGGTACAACACGAACCGCCCCTCCTCTGTCTCATCCTGCCGGCTCTTGGGCTCGGGGTTTTGGATGTAGAATTTGAGGGATGTGTAGGCTGCCAAATCCTGCAGGTTGCTGGGCATCCGGACCTGAACCCCTGAGCTGCCGTTGAACTTCATGGGGACTTTCACCTGCAGGGGAAGAAATCCAGCCCTGTGGCACTGAGCCCATTGCTGCTGCTGCTGCCTGTCTGGTACTGTCAGCTCTACCACGACAAAGCACCTCGTGGAGTCTTCCCATGAGAAAGGGACTCTGGTGGCCCCAGATCTCTCCTAAATACCCTCCCATTTGCATGCTACCCTCAGTAAGCCCCGCTTCCCTGAGCCCACCTTGCTGGCAGCGTTCCTCGCCTGCGTGATGAGCTGCCGGATTCGCACGATGTTCTCTGACACAGTGGCGTTTTTGTTCCTCCTGTTCTCCAGGCTGTTCAGCTTCTCCAGCAGCAGTGGGATGGTGCTTTCCAGGCTGGACACTGGGGTTAGAAAGGAGCCAGGAGTTTTGGAGGTTAGTGAGGAAGGGAAGTAAGAAGCTCAGGCAGTTTGAAACTCGTGTCAGACTCAGCCCTGGCAGCCCAGCAGGCTCAGCACTCACCAGATTTCCTGGCATCCTGGACTGCCTGGTTCAGGTCTTCATTTCTAAGGCCTCCATACTGGTCTTGCCACTCATCTAGGTTCTTCTTCATGGTGCTCAGGGTATCTTCCACTCTTGCAGCTGTTTCGTTGGCCTCAGCAGCAGCTGCTTTGGCATTCTGGATTGTCTCCTTTGTGTCCTCTGGAAAGAGAGGAGAAATAACTCTGGGATTGCAAGGAGCAGGGAGAAGGCACCCCTGGGTCACAATCTGGGCATAAAGAAGGGAGCAGAGAGAATCAGTCCAGCCACTCCAGAACAAACCTTGGTCCCTGCCCAGCATGTCCTGCACAGACTGGAGCTGGGTCAGGAGCTGCTCCTTCCTCACACGGAGGTCAGCCAGCTTGTCCTTTGCTGTCTGCAGAGTGCCTTTAATAGCTGCAATTAAAGAAATGCACATGTTGTGTGTGAGCTTGGTCCAGCCCAAAGGACATCACACCCTGTGAGGAGCCTCTCTCACCTCCATTTAGTTTTGTCTGCTCTCTCCTCACAGCCTCCTCCAGGCTGCTGCTGTTCCTCTTCAGCGCTTTAGAGACGGCCCCGAGATTTTCTGACATGACATTCTGTGAAACAAACATGGCACTCTGAAGAGGAATTCAAGTCTCTGGCTCTGACTGCACACAAAATGTTTGTTCAGACAACTGCAGTGGGCTGAGACGGGAAGACCCAAATACTAAGTCGGGCCCCAGCCGTGGCAGAGGCACTGTTCTGGGGCACAGAACAAAGTGCCCAAGTGCCAGAGGGAAGGGAGTTTGTTGAGGGAGTTTGGTTTTTGCTCCCCACAGTACATACCATCAAGGCCTCGCTGGCTGCCTCATCAGCATCGTGGGCTGCTCGCTCTGCTTTCTTCACAGCCTCAATGATGCTGGCGTAGGCATTGGAGGCATCGATTGCCCTCTGGATAAAGCCATCCTGGTTTGTGCCCTGGATAATGCTGTGTTGGAACATCAAGCCATCAAATCCATGGAAAACACTCAGGCTCTTGCCCATGCCCCCGTGGAGCTTTTGGGCTCCCCAACACGTGCTCTAGGATAAAGCTGTAGAGGTGATCCCCCTGCTGTTCCCCTGTGTGCGGTTGCAGTTTCCCATCCCCAGCTCTGGCAGGAGATGGATTGACTAGTGAGGGTCAGGACTGATGCCTCACCTGGACAGGTTCCTTGCGAGCTCATCCAGGAGCCGGGCATGCTCCTCTGCCTGCTCCACGATGGGGATCTTGCTGCTGGCTGGGGAGAACTTCTTGACCCGCTCAGTCAGGGGCAGCTTTGCCCCATCCAGCAGTGCCGCCAGCTTCTCATAGGCCTGCAAGGACACACATCAGTCCTGAGGGATGCCACCCTCCCGCCCTCTGCCCATGCCAAAGTGCCTCTGCCACTCACCTCCTTTGCTTGCTCCATCTTCTGTAGGAAGTCAGAGACCTGGGCCAGGGCGTCCTTGGCCATCCGCAGGGTCTCCTGCACCAGCTCGTGCTGCTTTTGGAGTTCCCGGCTCTTTTGCTAGACACACAGACCAAAGGTTAGGCACCAGCAGGGCTGGGATAGCCCCCTCTCACTGCATGGCCAGGGCTACGGGGTGAAGGTCTTACCTGGTTCTCCTCCAGGTTGTTTCGGTTCAGGCTGTTCAAGTCCTCCGTCTGCCTGGTTTTGTTCACAGCCTCGTTGAGGGCATCGCGCAGATCCATCAGCTGGGAGCTGTGCTGTGCCAGTCGGTCCTGGATGCTGCTCACCAGGTCCTGGTTGGACTGCCAGCGGGAGTGCAGCTCACTCCTTACCCGATGCAGCACTGGGAATGGGATGGAGGAGATAAGACCTATTGATAATTTATCCTCCTGTGTTAACAAGCTCTTTCTGTGCTTGGCTGCCTTAAAGCCTGGTTCTGGTCTCTCTTGGCAGGTATCAAGGCCAGAACTGACCATCTTCTCTCCCTCCCTCCCCCCAGTGCTGGTGAGAGAGATGGGATCTCTGTCAGAAAGATGCACAGCTACGCCTGAAAGACTCCAGATGATGGAGGAACCCCATCTGAGCCTGTCCCAGCATTCGATTACTTCTCCTGTAAAAAATTACTTATTTCCAACAAGAGCCAGTTTATAATTCCAGCTTTCAGCTGCTGAGTTATGTTTTGCCAGGGGCTGTTAATCAGAAGCGCTCAATTCCCGCAGTGTCACCATGCCTGGTTATGCAGTTGGGCTCAGTGCCCTCACTCCTGCAAGGGTGCCCTCACTCCTGCAAGGATGCCCTCAGAACAGTGGAGCTACTGTGGTGCAAGCTGCTAGTTATTACATTGAACCCCTCTCTTGGGACAGCAGATACGAAGAAAAATGATGTGACTCATTCACAGCCACATATAATGTGAATACATCTCATAATAACGCTGACTCCTGGTTCTAAGTGTTGTCATTTTTGGTCACCAAACAGAACTGCCCAGTTAGTTCTGCTCTAAAATTCGGAAAAGAAACCACAAATGACCCCATTGCAGTGTCACAGGGGACTCTGAAAGTCCTGTAAAATGTTTTGGGGGTGCCTGGTTATTAACAGCACTCTCTAAACATGACCATGACGAGTAGTGTCCTCATGGGCTCCAAACCATTGAATGGCCACACCCAGCAGGATCTGTGCAGCCCTGTCCCATGACACCGAGCTGGACTCACATTTCTGAGCCTCCTCGTGCTCACGCTTTGCCAGCTCCTCCTGGCTGCCCAGCCTGCGCTCCCTCATCTCCCTCAGCATGCTTTCCACCTCGGCCATCTTCTGACGGAACTCCTCGGTGGAGGTGGTGCTGGTGTTTGCTGCCCCAAATCTGGTCATCTGCCGCACCAGGTCTGCAGAGAAATCCAGATTCCACGTTAGCTTCAGTCAAGTTAGGTCCTTCGCAATTCCCTGGGGTCCTTCCCCTCTTACAGCACCCTCACAAAGGGCCAGCTTTCATGCAGTACTCAGAAATCCCAATTGCTTGAGATTACCCAAGACATTGTCCCCCATTTCTGCCTCCTTGGCCAGGAAGCGGCAGAAACTACCACTACCAGTAACATGTGCTACTTCCAAAGCACTGTTCTGTGGCTTTACTTCCTCTACATCCAAAGCATTGTTCTGTGGCTTTACCTCCTCTACATCCAAAGCATTGTTCTGTGGCTTTACCTTCTCTTCCAGATCCAGCCACTCTGTTTTGCCAAATCTCTCCTAAAGCTGCAGTGCAGATTGCCCCCATTTTATGCATTTGAGTAAGATTTGTGCAAGTTGAATGTGTTTTTTCCAAAGACTGTGCTTAGTCAAGCAGCTGAGCCCCACAAAAAAATGGTCAGAATAAAAGCAGGAATTATGCAGGGATCTTAATTTCATTTGTATTTCCTCCTGTTCTTTCCAAAGCTTTTCCTAAGTGATGAAGTACTTAGTGGTGGTTGAAACCAACAGCATGGCATACCATAGGAAAAAAAACCTGAAGTGAAGACCCTTCTTCACATACCTGCAATGCCCCTCTGGATGCTTTGGATGTGCAGCAGGAGCTGTTCCCCCCTCTGGTAGGTGTCCCTCGTGTTCTGATCAACACGGATTGCTTCTCTGTGAGTCATGGTCATCTACAACAAAAACACTGGCTTAGCTGAAGAATGAGATACCATTTTACATGATCTGTCAGGAAAATTATGTGATCAGCGGGAAGGCTGCTCCCAAAAGGCACACAAGGCTTGGGAATGTGCAGCTCTTGAGGTCCATGAACCAGAACAGCCTGCCCTGTGCTGCTCTCCTACCATGCATTTAGTGGTGATCTTATTTAGCACCTTTAGAGAAACACTGTTCTGTGCTCTTAGCACAGGAAAAGCCCCAGAGTCTGGATCCAGGCCCAGCTGGGTCCTCACCAGGCCATCAGGGCTGCAGCCTGCCTGTCTGGAGCACAGATGTCCATACACACAGGGGCAGTCTGCCTGTGCAGCTGTCTGGGCAAGTACGTCATCAAGTAGAGATTTTTCCCTCTCTCTTAGATTACAGGCAGGTAGTTTATAAATCAAATCAAATTAAAGCAAATCTTGAGTGGTTTATAGGTTTTCTGTAGGCACAACTGCTGGTTTTTAGACTGTATATAGATTGCATGCATCATGAACCCAGATGTTTTATGTTCCTTCCTCGTATGCTCCTTCTATAAGTGACATTTGATTGAATTTAGTTTTACTGCTTAAAGTTAGATCCACCTCAAAAGAAAGTAGTAAATCAAGAAACAAGCATCAACATCACACCATGTTTAACAGCTCCCCAAGGGATGAATGCAGGTAATCTGCATTGAGCACCTAAGCTGGAAAACGTGATACTGAAGCTTAGTGCTCGCTGGGCAGGAGGTCCAACCAGCCTGAACTGGGCTCCTCACAGCCTTTATTTTGGTAAAAAGTGGGACGTGTGCTCTGGCAAAGGAATACCCTACTTTGTGCTGCAGTGCATTCAGGTCCTGCGTGAGGTCCATGTTCTCATCCTCCAGCTCGTCAGCCCTTTGCCTGACCCTGCTCATGGCTCTGTGAGACTCCCGAAGCTGGTTCTGGAAAAAAAAAAAAAAAAAAGATAAAATCAGGCCAACAGGCCAGGGAACACGAGCAGAAAGCGATGTTAAACCTTCCACGTACAGCAATGGTCAGTATGGTGCTGTTGAGCCCGTGGAGGCGAGCCCAGGCGATGGAGCTGGCGTTGAGGTTGACCAGCTGGCCGCGGATGGAGGGGAAGGACATCTCGATGCTCTGCAGGTCCTCCAGCAGGAGCAGGACACAGCTGTCACACACTGCCAGGAGAACGGAGCCGTCAGCACAGGCTCCTTCCCAGGCTTCCCTCACCTCCTTCCCCAGGACTGCAGGACACAGACCTTCACACCTCACGCTGTCCGGGCCGTTGGCCACGGGGATCTCGTACTCGTGCATGCAGACGTCGCACTGCTTCCCCGTCAGCCCGTTGGAGCACGTGCACTCCCCGGTGCGTGGGTCGCAGGAGCCCCCTCTGCACTCACACTCTGCAGGGTTGAACAACAGGAAAAGGCCCTTGGAATCATTTTGTGTTTATTCCAGCTGTGCTTATCCCCACGCCGATGCCGGGGGTCTCCCTGCGCAACCTGGGCCCTCCGACAGCAGCCAGTTGTTTTCCACCTTCAACAACCGGACAAGCACACGTGCCCACCAAAGCCCCCTCCCACTCCCCCACACTGGGACCCAACACTCACTTGTGCAGCCACTCTGGCTGAAGCCCCAGTAGCCCGGGGCACACTGCTGGCAGCGGGGGCCGCTGACGCCGGGCAGGCAGTGGCACTGCCCACTCTGCTCGTGGCAGCTGCTCCCCACGGCGCCCACGTCGCAGTCACACCTCCGGCAGCCCGAGCACCCCCCGAAGCCGTAGTATCCCTCCTAGGGAAAAGCAGGACAGACGGTGCCCTGTTCAGCAAGTGGGCATGAGTGTCTCTCTCACGGGGGCAGGGATGTGGGACCCCAGCCTTGCTTTCTCGGTGTGTTTTGACCACCACAAAACTCATAGCAACATGGTTAAAGATGTGGAGCTGCAGTAAGAACCCAGACACACCACAGTGCTGCCCTGCAAAACCCGCCCTTGCCCTGCAATTCTCATGCTGGATGCATTCAGGAAAATGGGGTTTACTGCAGTTTCCCAAAGGATACCACATTCCTGCTCTTGCTGCAGTGGAATGCTGCCTCCACCAATTGCTGACAGACCTTTAACAGGCTTTTGCCTATAGGCAGCTCATGCAAATCCAGATCTCACCAGATGGCTGTCAGCCTGGGGTGACACACTGGGGCTGCCCCTTGTCCTTGTCCCCAGGACAGGCACCATCCCAGTGCTCAGGTGGCCCTTACCTCGCAGCGGTCGCAGTGCTGGCCTGTCACTCCAGTCTTGCAGAAGCACTGGCCAGTTCGTGGGTGGCAGGAGTCAGTCCCACAAGGTGAACAGTTGCACTCTGTGAGGGAAAAATATACCAAATATTACACCGAAGACCCTGTCAGCCTCTCACAAAACTTACTCTCAACAAGGAATCCTATTTCCTCCTTATTTATCACAGTCAGAGCAAGATAGAGCCTCTCTCCTCTTGGATTTGCTCCTCACAAATTATTCTCGTGATACCTGCAGTTGGGCTGTTGCTCCTCAGAGGGAGAGGAGCAGTGCTGGGAGTGGGCTGTATGAGCCCATGCTCCAGAGGGACCATCAGCATCACTGCTGCAGTAGCTGCTTGTGGTGAGACCCTTCCAGCCTGGGTGCAGTTTAGCATTCGGGGGTGGATTAGGAGTTATGCTGAGTGCAGATTTTTTTTCCCCACAGAATTACAGAATCAATTAGGTTGGGAAAGACCTCTGAAATCATCAAGTCCAACCTATGACCTAACATCACTGTGTCAACCTCCTCATTACTGTCTAGGATGCTGCAATGCCCGCAACCAAGCACGTGACTCACTGGGACAATGCACAGCCTGGCCAAGGCGCTAAGCATGTCCACAGTCAGCCTGTCCAAGATCCCCTTCCCCCTGTGCTTGCTGCCTGCCCCACAAGGCAGCAAGAACTCACGTGTGCAGTTCTTGGCTACCACGGCGTCCCCGTAGTAGCCGGGGGCGCAGAGCTCGCAGTGCGCGCCGGCCGTGTGGTGCATGCACCCTGAGCAGGCGCCCGTCAGGGAGTCACAGCTGCTGAACAGCATGTTGGGATCCGTGTTCCCGCTGCAGTCGCAGGGCTGGCACGAGCTGCCGATCACCAAGGGGTTGCCGTAGTATCCTGGGGCACACCTGGAGAAATACAGCGAGTTAAAACACAGCGAGGGCATCGGGGGGATCCCGCAGCTCATCTTGCGCTGTGCTGGAGTTGCGCAGTTGTAACAGTGTGAGCATCCAACACTTGTAACTGCTGCAGCCCTCGGGGAGCTCAGAGCACTTTGTGCTTTGCCTCATGGTACCTTTATCACAGACTGCAAGTCAAGGCAAAGCACAGCTAAGTTATATGCCCACAGTAACACAGTATTTCAGCAGTGGACAGAGCAACAGGGCATTTTCAGGCTGGAAGGGACTGAAGGAAATGCTGCCAGCACAAAGCACACAGGGGCAGAGCCAACTGTTTCCACTGCAACCCTTACTAGGACAACTTCCCCTCTGTCACAGCAGTGGGTGCACAGGATTAGTGTGTCTGAGGCTCTACAAACACAGGTGCCACCACCCTTACCGCTCACAGTTGGGTCCAGCGTAGCCAGGCTTGCAGAGGCACTGCATGTTGGAACCCTTGTTGACACAGCCAACGGCAAAACTGAAACGATAAAGGGTACACAGAGATAGGCAGTTACCCCTGATGTGGTGCCAAGGGAGCTGATCACTCATTGTGGGCTGCTTGGGCCTCGGGTAAGAGGCCATGGACATGGTTTGGAGCCAAGGACAATAGCTGGCATTGTGAGACCTGCCACTGCCAAGCCAGTGTCCCAGTGGAGCACAGCGTGGTTCCCAGTGGATAAACAGTGAGGCCAGGCAAGGAATCCCATCCAAGGGTGCTTACTTGTTGGAGACAACTGAAAGAGGGCATGGACACCCAACACACTGCAGGGGCTCTTGGGCAGAGGGGCTGCCCACGTAGCCGTCCTTGCATCGCTCACAGTGGTCTCCTTCTGTGTTGTGCTGGCAGTTCTGCAAAGGAAAGGCAAGCTTCAGGCTCAGCACAGACAGCAAGAAGTGGTGGACTGAACTAAGAATTCCCCACTTGGATGCCTCTTTCCCAGAGCTGCCTTGTACCCTAAACTGACCCTGAGCAGGACCACCCCTTAAATGGCACACGCAACTAATGCTCCAACTCAGGCACCGTCCTGCCAGCTCAGTTAGTATGTGAAGACCTCATAACTCCAAAATATCCTGCTGCTTCACTGTTTACTTACAAGGCATATCCCAGAGCCTGGCAGGCACTGATCTGAGTGGCCATTGCAGTGGCAGGGGATGCATTTTCCCAGAAAGAGCCCCTTGGTGTCCCTGTAGTAACCTGGAGCGCATTCCTGAGGAGACAGAAAAAGTCAGAGATCTGAAAAACAGCTTGATACTTTCAGGAAAAGCAAAGAAACTGATTTAATTTCCATGACAGAATTCCCACAGGGTTGTACTGATGGAGAAGAGATTAAAAGCAACGATGAAGATTTCTCAGTGTAGCTCCTTCCTGTTCCTCATCACCAGGACACAACTGGCCAGACAGAAGGACCTATTCCAAGGTACTGCAGGCACATAATTTTGGTCTGCAACACTTCAATGATTTCCTCATCATGCCCCTTCCAGGCAGATGCAGCTATTGAACATCCCCCAGGTGCACTGTAGAGGTGGGAGGAGACCCTGGGAGATGTTCCTTCCTTTGGAACAACCTGAGCTGTAACTTCGACTGCAGCCCTCAGGAGTCAGCTCAGAAGCTGGTACCCTCGCACCACTGCTTTGCACAGGCATCCAAACCCCACAGCTGCCACCCACACCAAGCACGAGGGGTGGCTGAAATCCAAGCTGTGACTGTTTGACTCCTCTCTGACTGGAACAGCATGCCCCCCTTTCCCCCTTACCTGGCAGGAGTCTCCCTGGTAGTTAGCTGGGCAAAAGCACAGCTCCACGTTGCTGGCACGGATGCCTGTAGCTGTGTCTGTTGCCGTCTCCAGGACCACGCGGCGCAGGGACACGGAGGAAGAGAGCTGGGAGAAGAGTGCCCGGATCTGCAGCTGTTCCAGGTTTGCCAGGACCATCATGAGCTCCTCTCTGGACACAGGGTTGTGTGTCTCCGTGTGCCTGAAGTTACCCTGGTGGGAGAAGATCTGGCATTACTGGCAGGAAGCACAGGCACCTGAAAATCCAGTCCAGCCTCCACTTCCCTTTGCACAGGTCAAACAGCCCTGGTTCTTCACAGGCAGTTCTGCTGCCAACAGGCAGCACACAGAACGCTGAGGGTCAAAGCAGTTGCCCCTCTGTCTACATGCTGGTCTTGATCTTCCAGTACCATCTGAGCACACGGAGTGTGCAAACTCACCTCCACCAGCTGCAGCCGGCCTTTGTGCACCTCCCCTGGGGATGGGTAAGTGCCTTCCAGAAACATGATGCTCATCTGGTTTCCCTGTGAAAACCAAGAAAGGAGTCAGTCATCATCTCATCCTGCTCCTCCAGTAGCAGGGGGCACCGGGGAATTTCTCGGGCTGCACCTTCAGGATCACATCCGGACGGGACTCCATGGGAATGAACACGTCACCCCTCCGTGGGTTGGAGTGCAGCTCATAGAGCAGGTGCCCTCCATAGGAGGAAACCTGAGGGAGAGACAAACCCCATATGTCGCTGCAAGTCCACACCACTGAGACAAGACACAGCTGTCTGTGTTCAACTGGAGCATGACCAACGCTTGCATGTCAGAGGCAATGCCACTGGCACACGTGTTGGTGGGGTCAGGGTGGTCCTGTCACCACTGGCCTCTCACCTGGTCCCCAAGGTAGGAGCTGGGTGCAACCCAGTAGAGCTCCTGGTAGGCATCTGGGAGGTTCTTGAGGTCAGCGGTGATGAGCTGCTCCCTCAGGCTCAGAGTGGTTGGCACCTCGTGGCGGTCGCTGCCCAGTAAGAGCCACCCGCTGTTCATGTCGACAAACTGTGGGGGAAGAACAACTGTGGATCTTCTGGTAGAGTCACCGAAAGTATTCAGGTGAAGAGCAAGTCCCAGAGCAGTGTAAGACTCACACCTCACATGCACCCTGATGAGGCCACTGGAAAGCTGAGCACCATCCCTGCCTCCCACCCAGCAGAGTCCCCCCACGCCATGACAGGAGAGCCCAGAGATGAGGAAAAGAGGCTGAAAGTGGAAGGTGGGCACTGAGAGACAAAGATAACCCTCCTCAAAATGTATCTTCCAGAGGGGTAGGATTAATGCAGGACAGAGACCCGAGGGCAGCAGGGAGCCTATGGAGCACACGTGACCTGCAGGCTCTGTGACCCCCGGCCCCTCTCACCTCAGCTCGGTGCTTCTCCGCACTGCGGCAGCGATCGGTCGCACCGAAGCAGAAGCACTTGGTGCAGCCCTTGGGGTTGGTGGCATCCAAAGAAAATGTCCCCAGGCGGCACTGGTCACACCTCAGGCCCTCCACGTTTTCCTGGAAGACAAGCAAAGCTCAGCAGGGTCAGCAGCTTCTCAAGAGGACAGGGATGGCTGTGTGAGTGATTAAGGCACAATGATGTGATGGTGAAAGACAATAAAGCAGTCCCTGAACAAGTCTGCTTGCAAAGCACCCATTAAACATTACATTCCCTGAGAGAAAGCACCCTACAAAGAGGCTGGAGCAGGCAGCTCAGCAGCAGTTTGAGTTACTCTGCTGCCATGCAGGAGCAGAAGGAGTCAACAGGGCTGACAACCCTGACAAGGAGTGAGCTTTCATAGCCAGGAAAAATGGAGAGATAAGAGCTTTTCAGGGTGCTCTGAACCCACCACCCCATAGGGCAGGCTGGCTGCACCTGAGGCACACAGGCACTTTCCTCCTCCAGCTCTGCTCCCTCTGCTCTCCCACAGGCACCCACAGCTCTCCCAAATGGCAGCCAGAGCACGAGAGTGGAGCCAAGGAGGAAGGCACTGCATGAAGACATCGAGGGACTGACCTTGCAGTGACACTGCCCAGTGACCGGGTCACACGTGCTCGCCTCGGTGCCAGCCTGGTGGCAGTCACAGCGCCGGCACTCGGGGTAGTGGTAGTAGCCAGGGGCACAGAGGTCACACTGTCTCCCAATGATGTTGGGCTTGCACCTGGGTGGACACAAGAGCCGCAGTGTTAGAACCTCTGCCGTGCTGCGTGAGGAGCTTTCAGAGCTTCCCCCATTCTGCTGCAGCCTGCTGATGTCCCCCAGCACTCCAGCAGGCACCAGGGATGCTGCCAGACGTCCCCAGTGCCGGGACAAGGCTCCCTCACCTGCACTGCCCGCTGTCCACGTCGCAGCCTGGCTCTGTCAGCTCCTGCACGCCGGGCCGGGAGCAGTTGCAGTCCTCGCAGCCGATGAGGGGGTGGCAGCCGAAGGTTTGGGGTTCACAGACAACACACTCAGGCTTCAGGGTGTGGGGAGGGCAGATGCACTGTCCCGTCACTTCATCGCAGAGACGTGTCCCGCAGTCGCAGGCTGGAAGGGACGGAAAAGGTCTGGGTTTGGGGGAGCAAGACCAGGAACACAAGGAAAGTGTGGAGAATGGATGCAGAGCTCAACCACCCTGAGGGCAGCTGGGTTGTCTGAACGAAGCAGAGCCATTACAGGGCTGGAAAACACAGCCATTTTCCAAAGCAGCCTTCGGCCCTGAAAGAGGCAAACCAGCCAGGAACCGGGAGAGCAGAGCGGGAGATGGGAGAACTCACGCCTGCAGTTGGGGAAGCCCCAGTATCCGGTGGCACAGCGGGAGCACTCCCGGCCGATGACGTTGGACTTGCAGGGACACTGCCCACCGAAGGGCTCACACTGGCTGCCCCGCGCCCCGGCCTCGTGGCACCGGCACGGCTGGGCACCGTTGTTGTAGAACAGGGACAGCGAGATGGCAGAGTCGCGGCAGAACCTCGATGACGTGCTGGGGCTGTGGGGCAAGGCAGGAGGGGTCACTGGGCTTGGCACATCTCCCCACAGCCTCCCCACCACCCCAAAATCCAGCAGGGTCTCCTGCAGCAGCGGGTACTGACTTAGAGGGAGGGAGAGCCCTGTGACACGGAGATTCCCTAAATACCCATATGTTTGGACAATAGGTAAGGAAAGCCTTAACCAGCCCCCTCCCCTGTCCCACATGAAGGGAATGTGGTTTTGCTCCCAGAGGAGAGCTCAGGCTGTAGACAGCAGAGAGCGCACCCAAAGCCAAAGGTCTCACTTGATGTAGAAGCTGTTGATGCCACAGCTGCTGATGAAATCATAGGACTTGTCCAGGGGTTCCTCCTGCAGGTACTGAGAGCTGTAACTGTCCTCAGGCACCACAAGGATGTAATCCTGCAAAGCAAGGGCAAGCTGAGTGAGCCAGGCTCTCAGCTGAGACAGACAGACACCATCCAAAATGACTCCAAAATGCACCCTCAGCCTCTCATCCCTTGCTGGGACAGAATGTAACACGCAAAGCACCCAAGCACTGCAAAGACCAGGGGTCACCCCTCTGTTGGGGTCTGTACATCAGGATCCATCTAATCTAATGCTCCATGCGAGGAGTGCCCTGAATTCACTGGAGTGAAAACAGGCAGAACACCCCAAAGGGCAACACTGGCTGTGCCTCAGCAGGGAGGGAGTCACTGGCATCACTGCCATCTTAAATTTCTTGACATGAAGGCACCTGAGTTCCAACTCTGTCTTTTAGCCATTTCTCCAAATTTTGGTCAACCTTCTAGTTCTGTTGCCTGAGGATAACAAGGGCTACCTGCCCCCATGATGAGATCTGTCTAGGTAAACAACACTATGCAGGTCTAAAATATTGCTAGGGATAGTGGAAAACAGTCCTGTGGTTACAGTGACAAAAATCCAAGGAAAAAACTCCAGCCCTGCTGAAGCCTGGTCCAGCATGCCCTGAGAGCTTCCTGGAGAGAGGCTCACCAGCCACAGCTGCTTGCCCTCTGGCACTCGAACAACCACGGTCAGATCATTATCAGTGACATCCAGGATAATCTGGTCCTCAGAAACCACCAGGCTCCGGCACCCATAGCCATGTGGGCAAAAATTCACGTTGGTCTGACCTGAAAAGACAACAAATGCATTGGTCCCACACTTCCCTTGGAGTCCCCACCACACCTCCCAGTTTGGAAGGGATGAGCAAGTCTTGCTTCACCTTTGCGATCCCCAAAGAACACGAAATTATTCTCTGGCATGAAAACCTTTCAGCAGCTCCCCCAGGTCCTCTCACCTTGCCAGATGCGCCCACCGTTGATCAGCACTTCCACAGGGAAGGTGGGATGGTTGGGCTGGTAGTAGTGCAGGATGAAAGCATAGCGTCCCAGGGTCTGGATTCGGCTGTTGAACACCACTGCAGCCTGGCCCAAAACGGGAGAACAGAGACAAAAATCCATGCCTGATGTCTCTACTCACAACTGGGATATTTTTTAATTACTGCACAAATTTGTGCTCTTATTGCACAACTGTCAGGTCTCGAGAATTTGGTGAATCAAACCCCTTATGTCTCCACACTCCTCCCTCTACTAATGCCACCTGCAAAGCTTTTCCTGGGATCCCAGAGAACCAAGAAGGGTTGGATGGAGCTAATTCAGGTGAGTCCATGGGAATTACAGGTTCAGGGACAAGTTTAAAGCCCATATTAAATTCGCAAAAAGCTCATTGATAAGCTACTCATCAGACAAGGAAAACTTTTCCGTGTCCCACTGGTCCACTGTCTCAGCACCAGCAAACCCGCCCAACCCACATCCGTGCCACTCGCTACCTGTGGGGACTGCAGGAGGATGAGCTCTGCAGTGGGATCCATCGCTGTGGGAGGACGAGGAGCAGGCTCCACTGGGACCCCAGAGGGAGCCACATGGACAGCCTGAGCCAGGGGGACATCAGGGGCGATGGGCAGAGCCTGGGCCCCCTCCAAAACGATCGACTGAGACAGCTTCAGGAACCTTGAGGGGACACAGGAGCTGCTGCAAAACAGGGAGAAAACAGGATGTAAAGATCTCTGACACAAAAAGAGAGAGGCTCTGGGGTCCTGGCAGGAGAAGCACGCCCTGTAGCTCGTGATGGATTACAAAGCATGCCTGCAGAGGGAGAGCTTGCTACCAGGACCTCTGGGGCTCTGGGAGATGGGCTTAGCAGGAAGAACAGGAATCTGACACAGGCTAATTCCTCTGCAAACATTTATTCAAAGCAATGTCAAAAACCTGAATACAGCAAGTATCTTGCTGTATGTCAGCAAGCAGAGGAATGCCTATTTGGGATAACACTTGGGTGTCTGCACAAGGAGGCAGCATGGCGCTCAGATAAAGGACCAGCAGCCTGACTTCCAGTCTGTATTCCATAACTGCCTGCTCTGTGGACAGGGGCAAGGAGCTTCACCTCAGCCAGAGACTTCTTTCTATTGTGTCAAGAACTTAAACGGCTCCAAATTCGAGGGAAGTAAGAGAAGCAATTGTTTTTGGAACAGCCACATTCATGCTAAAACCACAAGGGACCTGAGACTCGTACCTGTTGGAGAAGAATGTTCCATGCACGCTGATGCAATGCACCTTTGGCTCGATGAGCTCCATGGTGAACTCTGCAGCAGGGATGAGATACACCTTGTGCTGCCACACAGAGAGAGAGAGACACCTGGTTATGTGACAGCCTCTGCCCACTGGAGCCCACGGCAGTTCCTGTGCCCACCAGGCACCAGGCCAAGCACTCATCAGACACTTCAGCTAATGCATGGTGGGTCACATCTTTGTTCATTGGCCCTTCTTCCTTGGCACAAGCCCTAAGGCATTTAGGAGCTCCACACATTTATGGGATTCTTCTATCCTTGGCTAAGCAACTGTGAATGCTTTCAATACAAAAGAGGCACTGCCCCAGTGTTGCAGAGCTCCCTCTGCAAGAGCAGCTGCTTCTCCTCATTTTGTCCCCAAGTCCACTCCCACGATCTACTTCAAAACACCCCACTGAGCATGTTCTCCACCTTGGACTGGTCATGACACAGGCTAAGATCTGGTATCCAGTCCAAACAGCACTAAAAAATCCTTCTAGAGGCTGGGTACCACTCCTTGCAATATGTGGACAGTGCTGCCCTGGCTGGGAGCCTTACCAGGAAGAAGTCAGCCAGATCAGAGGTGAACCGAATGGTGGCCTCCGAGGTAAGTTCAAAAGTTGCCATACGGCTCTGGGAATCCACAGCAATCCCTCGACAAAGGAAACTGTAAGAGAAACACAGATTTTTAAGCCAGCCTTGAGCAGGGTCATGACCCTTTTCTTGTCTTGCCAGCTATATGTCCTGAAGGGATTTACACAATGTTCCTTTTGATGTTTTTTCTGGCATGTCATGAGTGAAGTTTCCCAAGGACACCCCAAACATTTGTTTCCTACTGCAAAGGTTACAATCTGAAGTCAGACAGGGTTTGACCTGTCTCCAATAAACCTGCCCGTAGGTCATTCCCTAAGTCAAGGCCCCTACCAGTCTATCCAGCTGTAAATGGATACAACAGATTAGCTCCTGGCAGAGGCATTAGAGGACTATGTTGGCACTGGTACACAATTCCAGTGGATGGCCAGCCACTAAAATCTGTGTCCAGCTAAGGCATTACTTTTTTCACGTGATAAACCAGAAAAAGTTCCACTGGGGGGCCTGTCCTTGCCACGGCAGAGGAGGACTGAACCCTTTGTCCCTTTCAGAGGTGACCATACCTGTAGACACAGGGGTAGAAGGTGAATGTGCCCTGCTGCATGGCTGAGTGCGGTGAGCTCACGGCAATGCCCACCGTCTGCAGGGCATTGGTGTTGGCGTACTCCACCACCAGCACGTACTTCCCAGGCTGGGCAACACGCAGGGACAGCTGGACTTCCACCTGGAGGACAGAAGCATGACCTGAGGTATGGCCTTCAGTCCCACTCCCTGCAGTGAGTGTGTGCAGGATGCTACAAACCTCCCCTGCATCTGAGGGGGAAATGGGACAACTCCTACAAAGTCCTTGCAAGCCCTTTACGTGTGACACTGTGTTTGGGTGCCTTGAGCAGGCAAAGCTGATGGGGCAACAGTGGGGTGCACGTGGGTGTAAAACCTTTCTGGTAACCCGCCCAGGTGCTGGTAAAGCACCAGACAGTGGGGGCAGAGGGGTGAGCGCTGCAGTGCCCGTGTGAGGGATAAAACACAAGTGCCACTCACATCACTGCCACTGCAGGTGGCCATCGGTGGGTGGGAGGGTGTGAGCTGCTCCGTGGGACACAACCTGGGGAGCCGGTTGTCCAGCCTGCACACGGAATCCACCCCCGACACAGCAGGGAAGCCGTCCACGGACAGGTACTGATACAGGAGGCAGCTGAAAACACACAGAAAAAAAATTGTAAAGTACAAATGTTACATCATGATTGTAAGAGTAGAGAGCACCCACACAGCCTGGTCCCAGTCAGGTTTGCAAAAGGCTTTGGTCCATCAGGAGGGCCAAGGAGCACCTCTGGTTAGTGGGGAGCAAGAGACTGGGTATTACAGACTAGTGAGGGCAGTAACAATAAAAACCTTCCCCCCTTGCACTGTGCTTTATCCTGGGGACCATTACTATAGTGGAGGGGACAACTGGTGTCCAGAGCCCAAAGAGCCTTCTTGCCAACAGGGACGGAGGTTCTGGGCAAGCAGATGCACTGAGATGCTCCAAGCACTACCAGTCTGTCATTGTAGCCATTTCCAGGACTGCTGACTGACACACAGCCTGGCACTGGGAATCTGGCCTAGCAGGGAGGTAGGTGGGCTATGGTCTTACTGGGTAAGCTGGCCCTCCAGGGTCCAAGAGAACACATCTACTGCCTGTGCCATGGATGAGGGGCTTTGTGGGTCAGCTTTCTAGGCCAGTGCAAGTTTCACATGCTTTATAATTCCAGAAAAGTGCTCTACTAAGGAGTTTTACTGTATCCAGACCCTCATAGAGTATGGACTGTATATTCCTTAACCCCAGGCCAAGAGGAGCTGAGTAGGTGCCCCACAGCACAAAGATGTGGAGGGAGATCCTTACTTCTGGGTGGCTTGTTCAGGGGCTGGTTGGTAGGTACATGGCTCTGTGACCTTTAGCTGCAGGATTGGTGCTTCATAGTATGAGCTGGGTAGCAAAACCAGATAGTCCTAAGAGGAGAGATAGGAGAGTTGTTATGTTTGGGACACTTTGTCCCCAGGGAGCTGCTGAAGCCCCCATGGTGGATGGAGCACAGGTCCTTACCAGCAGCACACCCTCTGCTTCAACAACCAGAGACCACGTGCTGGGGTTGAGTACGAAGGGCTCCCCAAAGCTGTTCTGGGGGACGGTGACAAAGGCTGGCTCTGTGCTGGGAGCAAAGACAATCTGCTTGGTCTGCTCTGTACCTGGAGTGGGAGGGATGAGAGGCTGTGAAGGGACTGGAATGGAAAACCTGGGGCTCCGCATGGGAAGCTCTGCTCAGGGAAGCAGCTCTGTGGTGCAGTGGGAAGTCCTGGGCTCCAGCTCTCTCAGTGCTGCCAGAGCAGATGCACCCCAATTCCACAGTGTCCTGGAACAGACACATCCACTCTGAACCTGCTCAGTAGCTTAATGGGAGAAAAAAAATAAAATCACTGCAATCCTTAATGCCAATCCAGAGCTCTCACAGTGTGCTCTGCATCTCCAGACTGCAAAGCACAGACTATTACAAGCCAGTAAGTATTTTGCCAGCTAGAAAAGGAAGGAACTCATCTGTGAAGAATTTATTGTGAGACAGACAAAAAGAATTGCCCAGATGCATTTTTCCTTAGGGATATTCTGACTCCAGCTCCACAGACAAGATACCTGTCTTCTGGTGAACTCTCAGACCCCCAAGCTGTGCTTCTGTCTTCTTTCTCATCAGCCACAAACTCTGCACTGAGATTTAGACGTTATTTTTAACTGACAGGACAGAATGGGTTTAAGGCCTGATCCTGCTTCTGTTGAACAGCTCTTGGCTCAGCTGACAGTTCCACAACCTCTGAATTCATTAAACTTGGATGCAACAATGATACAGCAGCTAGAAGCAGCCTGCCCAGCAGTCTCAGGAGTGTTCTGGAGAGCACAGATGAGAGGGATTCACTGAGAATGGCAGCACGGTGAGCAGATGGGATGAAGAAGGAGTGGGGAATGTGACACACTGACTATCCTGGTGTGGTATGTGGACACCAAGGCACAAAGCAGAGGACCAGAACCTAAAGCAAGAGCTTGTGCTACTGCTGGGATGGGTAAACCCTTTCCCATGTGTGTCAGCTCTGTGACATGCCCAGCATCAGCCGAGGCTGAGCCCTTGCTTTCCCAGATGGGAAAGCAGAGGTGAGGATGCAAGGAATGAAGAGATTTCCCTGAACAGGCAATGGGGTAGATTTCTTGACAAGCTGAAGTTTCATATCCCTTTGAGATGGTATGTAGCTCAAACTGAGGTGGCTTCTGGAGGTGGGGTGAGAGAAATCGGTATTGGCTGCAATTCCTATACTTGGAAAAGGCTTCCCTTTTTTCAAGCCACATCTTCCGACTTTTCTTCTTTCCAGGATGGATGTCCTTTACCATGTGAAGCCCATTCCACTCAGGCAGAGGGGTGGCTGAGCATTTCTGGAGCCTGCCAGGGATGCTGCCCTCCCAGATCCTGTTGGTGAGCCAGTCTGGCTGCTTGCCTTCAGCACTGGAAAAATCAAGTGTTGCTTCTGCACATGGCTTGAAGCACATTATAAGGCAAATGAGCCCTGCTGCTGGATAGGACAGATTAAATGCTTCCTGACCTTTGGTGGGATGCTAAAGCATGACCATGGCTCATGCTTCTCTTGTCTTTCTACTGCACAATATGACTGGCCATAAAAATAAAAAGCAGAAAAATAGTATCTTGGCATTTCAAACTTTGCATACCACATCGAAGGCAGAACACCTTTTATGTCAGCTCAAGACAGAGGAGAGAACTTCACACACTGATAAACTGGGTGTTTGCTGTAGACAGCCTTGTGCTGTGCATGTATGGAGGAAGAGCTTCAGCAGGACGACGTGGCTGCGGCACCCAAGGGGGTAAAATCAACCAGCCAAGCACCCATCAGGGCGCCTGCACGGCCTCAGGTCTGTCCCCATGCAGTCTTGCTCATATGGTTGCCCAGAATATTTGTTCTCCGGGCTTCTAGGCTTGTTCATACATCTTTTGGTGGCTCTTCTTCTCCAACAGCTTGGTAAGACACTGCACCAGAGTGAAATGCCTGTATAACATGTGCAATTCCACTCCACTTCCAAACCCCACACCACATGTGAAGCCTTCAGCCTGGTTTGGGAGAATGGCACAGTAAGAGCACGGCTACCACATGAGGGCATCTGCTAAATAAAACCACATCCAGCTGCCAAAGTTTGGATCCACTTCACATCACTTGGCTCATTCTGGTTTTGTGGAAACTTGGCTCAGTTCTGCTTGGGGCATTGGGGTCGTCTTGTCCCATGATGGAAAGATTGTATAGAATTGTATAATAGTCTTATCTCCCACAAGCCTGGGATCAGTCCTCAGTGTGCAGCCCCAGCTTGCTGCTGCTTTGTTAGATAAAGGGGACTGCAAACTCTAGTCAGCCTTTCAATTGGAAGGGCAGGACTAATGGGTAAAGCCATATGGAAGCATCTTCTGGAAAGGATGATGCAGGAGGTTGCCTGGGATGGGGAGGAGGTGGCGATGGCGCAGGGGAGCAGAGCAGTCTGGGGTCCTTACCTCTCCTTCGTGGCTGATAAGCTGTAATTTTGCCATACACAGTGGCCCCTCCTGAATTAATATACCTCAGGATGACATGGAACAGATAGAGCTCTGCCTCCTTCACGTCTACAGAGACTCTGATTTTATTCTGCAAAAAGCAAAAGAGCACATGGGGCACACGTCACTGGGGGCCAGCTCCTGACAGCCCACCTGCCCTGTGGGGGGGCCTGACCCACCTGCCTACCTGCCTACCTGCCTGCCTCTCTTCCCCCTCCCTCGCCATCCCATGGCACGGCTCTGGCCGGCCACCTGGGACGGGCACACTTGGGATGGGCACACCTGGGACGGGCACACCTGGGGCAGGAGAAGGGGCAGAGGAGCACTGTCGCAGCATGGGATGCTCTGAGTTAGTCTAGAAGTGAAAAATGCACTTACAGTTGCCACAAACATTAAACTTTCCTTCCTCAACGACCGAGACCCTCCCTTCCACACTGGCGGGCCCCCGGCTGACGTAGCGGAAGACGAGGCGGAAGAGGTCGGGGGAGGTCACATTGAGAGTCACCACTACCTTGGGCTGGTGGGAGAGAGAAAGGGGAGAGAAGCAGAGCACACCTTCAATTACCTCCACCACCCACACTGCCAGCCCAAGCGCAGCCGCTCGGCTCACTGCTCCCAAAGCAACATGCCACAGCGCGAGGAGGACGCAAGCACACGGACCCTGCTGCAGTCACGGGACACATCACGCATTGTCCCCTTTCTCGGACCAGCCACGGAGGGAGCAACCTGCCTGTGGGAGGGGGTGGAAAGGCTCTGACTACATCTGGAAGGTGCTGTGGCATGGCAGGGTGGCTGGGCTATGCTGGGGCACACGCCATGCCAAGGGAAAGGTTTTGAGAGGCTCTTGCTTTTGGTATCGGCACGTTGCGCTTGGGCTTCATGTGCCGTAGCCAGCCAGCAGGGACCAAACGCTGAAGCACCTGCACTTCTCTTTATGGGGCTGGGAATTGAACTGGTGCCTCGTCCTTAGGAGGCGCCGTCCCACGGGCTAATGGGGCTAATGGACTGTGCCACTGATGGTGCACCAGCCCTTTGCCTGCCTGGACACTGTTTGGCAAGACCTCAGTTAAGGAGATCTAAGCTTAAACAACCTCCTGCCTACAGGACAAAACTGGGGTCTGCCCAGGGAGACTTCTAAGGAGGGCTGTGCATTCTTCAAAGCTCCAGTCACGCTCCATCCTCCCACTTGGAGAGCAAACTGGAACGATCTTGGTGAGAACAAACTACAGCTGAAACCTGCCAGAGAAAGCCACATGCCAGCCCCTCTACTGAGGCCTACTTCTATCTCAAATGACAAAACTGGATGCAACACTAAAGCCATGAGCTCCACCCTTAAGCTTTGGGCTTTTCTCTGGGAAGGCTACAGGAGTTCATTTAGCTCCTGCCTACAAATTCAATGGGAAATGGCCCTCTGTCACTTTACCTAAGCAGGAAAAAGTGAAGAAACTGTAAGTACATGCACCAGAGTAAGGAGCATCTCACATGGGACAAGACTGTCAAGAGAATCATTGCCCTGCATCCCATCCCCAAACACACACACAATTCCGCAGGGGCCATGCAGAAGAATCAATCATGAAGAAAAGAGTCGACAGACGAAACAGCTTTGCTTCTAGGGCTCACACAACTCCAGGTTAGCATAAACCATCACTACAGCAAACCAGCTAACAGCAAGGGGCAGAGGCTGAAGGGTAACAAGAGGTCCAAGCTGAACATGGAAGCTAAGGAGGAGATAATTTATTTTTGGAAAAGGGAGGAAAGGGTATGGTAAGAGTTGTAGGACAGAGCAGTGAGATGAAAGAACAACAAGGAAACTGAGAGACAGCATTTACAGACATCCCTGTAAGTAATCACCACGCTACCACCTTTGTCTAAATGGATTAGGATGTCATGGGATTCCCAATTTAGGATCTTTCCCCTCATCAGTCTATGCCACCCCCAGCACTACAGGAAATATCTGCACAAACAGGCTATATATACACTGTGCTGTTTATGTTGGCCATCATGTCACTTTGGGGGCTTGAGAAGCACTTGGGGTGAAAGATGTGTGCCAAAAGCACACCAGTCCTCTACTGGCCACATCCTCCCCAGAGGGAGCTGGGCTGGGATGCAGGCACAGGCATACCTGGATGGAGGACATCTGTGCATATCCTCGCCAACTGAAGCCCTCAAACTCCAGGGGGTTGTAGCCAAAGCGCACGGCCCGGCCAGATGGTGTGGTGCCTTCTTCCAGCTCGAATTTCAAGTGGTGAAGGTCAGGGAAATAATGGTCCCGTGCAGGCCTGGGGAAAAGAGAGAGAGAGCTGCTACCTACTGGGCTATACCTGGAGGGAGAGGCAAGAGGACACCTCTGCCAGGCACGTGGCTGGTGTGGCAGCTGCCCGGACAACAAGGTCCTCATCCCCGTGGTGCAGACGACACCATCCCTGAGGGAATGAGCGGCAGGCAGAGCACTCCAAGGTGCATCTCCCGGTGGCAGCTTACTGGGTGCAGGTGGGACCGCGTGTGCTCTGCCGGCAGCGACAGGCTCCGCTCCGCTCCTCGCAGGACGGCCCCAGGGACCCGCCGACGTCGCATCGGCAGCCTGCGGGCAGGAAGAGCCTGTTTACATTCCCGCCGCGCTAACGAGCTCCTGGTCACTAATCAAAGGCACGTCCCAGCAGGCAGGGAGCCTTGGGCCGCTATTTTTATTCCATTGTATCCGTTTTCATATTTGGCCCCGGCCCCACTTGGACCGTCTCTTCTTCCACCTCAGTGCTGAGCTATTTCCAGGCGGCCGCGGGAGGAACAAGGTCTGCAAACCCTCACGGCTGGGTGCCGCCAGCAGCAGCCTTGCTCCCTCTTTCCCAGCCCTGCCACGACTGTGTGGGCTTGGCTGAGAGCAGACGGATCTCCTTCTTTACCTCTTCTCATGGGCATGACAGAAAGCAGCCAACCCCACATGTCCATGATGCCCACTCTCAGCAGGGGGAGGGCAAGGACATGGTCAGTGGTTCCCACACAGTGGTTTTTGGCACTCTGAGGAACACCCTTCCTGGCTCACTGCTCCCCAGCCTGACAGACTTGTGGCCAGTGGTGGTAAAAGTGTGAACTCAGGTCTCCAGATCCACAGAAGACCCAGCCCCTGGTCTGGGCCATGGTACAGAATCATAGAGTCATCAAGAGACGAGGAGATCTTTAAGACCATTAAGTCCAACCATCAACCCAGTGCTACCACTGTAACTCCTAAAGCACTGAACTGTATCACCCAAAAATGATGACCGAAAACAGGAGGTGGAGCATCTCTTGCCTGTTCTCTCTACGGACAACAATCAGTTGTCTATCCAGAGCTGCGTGCTCCAGGATCAGTTCTTGCAGCCCCCCCCTTATTCAACCAAATCCATCACGAAGGGGACTCACCTTGGCACCCAAAGTAATTTGCGTTCTCCACATTGAAGTAGCCGTCCTTGCACGCCGAGCAGAACTGCCCGCACACGTTGGGTTTGCAGAAGCACTGCCCGTCGCCCTAGGAGGGAAAAGCAGGCATGGAAACTCATTCCCTCCTGTTCCTTGTCATGGTTAAGCTGTTTCTCAGTTATTTGGGTTCTGGTCTGAGACACTGCAGAAGCATTTTTGAGTTTCATGCTCTACACAGCTTCCTGCGCGTGGGTGGGCCAGATAAGGGCCAGATAACTGAAATTACCCAACAATGCAGGCAAACAAAAATCCAGGCATCCTGGGACAGACCCAGAAATACTTAGGTGCCTAATTTATGACAGGTCTTAATCCCATGTTCTCATGCAAACCCAAATTTTGGTGCAAACTTTGAGAGCTCAGCGTCAGGACAGGCCTTTCCAGCTGCTGCAGGGAGAGACAGAGCTGAACACTCCCAACACAGCACGCTCAGAGGAGCAAACCCACCTGCCGGCACTCTGCGATTCTGCTGATGGTGCCCTTGGTGTCACACTTGCAGCCTAGAGAGAAGGAAATGAACAAGAAAGCCTGAAGGTCAATCAGTCCCTGAGAAGTCTGATGGGGTCAGCACTCACCACACACCAGAGGACACCAAAAATGGCTCATATTTAATTTTGGACAGTTACTCCTGAGGACACAATGACCAAAGACATTTGCCTTTTCTGCATATTTGGCCATGAAAAATTAAGCGTGCAAAGTCTGTAGGGAGGGCTGAGAATGGCACAACTCATTGCATGAGCCTTATGTTTCACCCCAAGCAAAAAGCTCCAGGCTCCAGCCTTTCCCCTCTCTGTGTGGGGGTTACCCAGGCCACTCCAGCTTTGATGTGTCACTTCTGCAAGAAGACAGAAGGAAGGGCATCACTTCCATCCAGCAATGATGGTGTTCCCCCCCAAGTTTGGGTTTTGCACCTTTACAGCATGAAGGGGACTTCTTAGGGCTGTGCAAGTGCCATTTCCTTACTCAGGCAGCCGTAGGGATTCTCTGGAGTTAGGTTCCAGTATCCAGGTTTGCATCTGTCACAAGCTGGGCCTTCAACATATGCCCGACACGCGCAGGAACCCTGGGGAAAGGGAAGGGGTGAGAAGAGCAGGTTAGAATTTGCAGCACAGTGGCTGAACGTGTGATCTGCTGCTCTGGTGTGGGTAATGGCTGCTTTTGGACTGAGCTTAAGGGAGAACTTGGTCCAAAGTGAGACAAAGGGGATCATGCAAAAATGAGCTGCAGGGGTTGGTGGGTTCATTTGATAATTACCTGGGCCAGCGAGGGATCAGCAGTCTCCAGCCCTGCTGGGTTACAGGAGCCCACTGGAAAACAGAGGCGCAAGGAGGGATTTATGGAACCAACTCACACACCTGTTCCCGTCTGGGGAACGATAAACCCATTTACCAGCACCACATGACTATGACCCAGGACACGGGACAGTCCCAAGACACAGGGGAGAAGGGGCCTACCTTCGCAGTGGGGGAATCCATAGGCTCCTGACATGCAGCTGTCGCAGCGCAGCCCCGTCACTTTGGGCCGGCAGCTGCACTGCCCCGTGTCCTGGTCACAGGTGTCGTGCAGGGAGCCCTCCCGGGAGCACTGGCAAGCTGCAACAGAGGGGAGAGCAACTGCTGGAGCTGCAGGGCACAGGGACTCCTGCATTCAAAGCTTCCCAGCAGCAGCCTCTTTTTGACTGCCTGACCTTCTCCGCCATCAAAGCGGCCAGAAATATGGGTTATAAGTAACACACGTGCTCATTCTTTGCTTTCAGTTAAAACCACCCCATCTTTTAAGAAAAACAGTACAAGCTGCAATGTTTATCACACCAATTCATATATGTTTATGTGTGTTTTGGAGGCAGGGAAACGTTTTGGTTGAAGAGAAGGGGAAAGTGTGATCTGATCCCCCAAAAGTTAGGTCGCCAGTGACAGATCAGACTCTACAAAAGCCCAAACACCCAAGAGCACACCCAGCCATCAGGCCCTGTAGATGTTGTATGTGGGCATGGGGACTGTAACACCAGGCCAGTGTGGAGTGAAGGGCAAGGGCAGGGCAATGGCTCTGTGGCTTCCTGCACGACTTGCCTCCCAGGAACACATGCAGAGATCCCACTGCCCTATCACAGGAAAGGTCAGCAAGCTGCTGAGAGCTGCCCATGCCTTCCTTGCCCAGTCAGCACTCCTCAAATCCCTGCCAAGGGAGACATTTTAGGCTGACACCCCCAGACTGGCTAATAGCAAAGCATTGCTCATAAAACAATGGATTAAAAAACTCGTAAAAATCAGGTGGTTCTTTTCTTTCCTTGCTGTGACTCCTCTACAGCTCTGTAATGTGGACACTGCTTTATAAGAACAAACAACAAAAAAAAAAAAGGTGACTGCTAAACTCCTGTGAGACCATTTCATTTATGCCTCCAGCCTCTTCAAAGGCATATTGCCGGCATCAGCATTTGGGAGGAGTGCTCTGCCAGCTGGCACAGCTCAGGAGTCTACATTTAGTACAGTGCAAGAGGGTGATGATGCTCTTTTGTTGCCTCAGGGAAACTGTATCACGGATTACTTTTTAATGAGCGGTAAATTCTTGCTGGGAGACATAAGAGTACA
Source organism: Pseudotriccus pelzelni (assembly GCA_035584735.1). NCBI lineage: Eukaryota > Metazoa > Chordata > Aves > Passeriformes > Tyrannidae > Pseudotriccus > Pseudotriccus pelzelni. The sequence continues at coordinate 9,324,973 of JAWMRA010000050.1, read as the reverse complement.
GCTGGCTTCCAGTCCGACTGCCGACACGGAGTAAGTTGGGGATGCTCTGCTCAGAGCTGGGGAGGACTGGTCAGAGTATTTGAGGCCACAGCACCTGCCATAGGTATTGCTCAGCCCTGGCAACTGCAGCTGTGGTCCAGGAGCGATACAGTGCCCAGGGAAAAGGATATAATCACAGAATTGTTTAGGTTGAAAAAGACCCCTAAGATTGTCAAGTCCAACAGTTATGCATGGCCAAGCCCACCACCAAACCATGTCCTCAAGTGCCATATCTGCATGTCTTAAATCTTTCCAGGGATGGTGACTCCACCACCCCTGGGGAGCCTGGTCCAATGCTTGACAACCCTACTGATAAAGATGTTTTCCCTAATACCCAATTTAAACCTTCCCTGGTGCAACTTCAGGCCATTTCCTCTTGTCCCATCACTTGTTACTTGAGAAAAAAGACCAAGCCCCATTTGGCTACACCCTCCCTTCAGGCAGCTGTAGAGCAATAAGGTGGTTACTCACGAGTGCAGCTGGGGTACCCGTAGAAGCCCAGGGCACACTGGTTGCAGGTGTGTCCTGCAAAATTCACGTGGCATCGGCACTGGCCAGCTGGGCTGCAGTTGTTGTCCATGGCACCCCGGGAATCGCAGGAGCAAGCTGTAAGAGCAGGACTGTCAACAGCCTGATGATCCATGGCCAACCACTGCTGGTCTGTCATTCAGCCCCCCCAGGTATTAGCCACTTCCATCAGAGCTAAAATAATTTGTTAATTCCCTGGCAAGTCAGGTGGTATTTTCAGCTGGAGTCATGGCCATAGCAGGAAAATGTCACTGAGGGTTTTTCACGGCCCATTCAATGTTCCCCGGCAGTTTAGTAGGTTAATGCACTAAAGTGACATGCAAAAAAGGCATAAGCTGAGACACCAGGTCACAGCAGGGTTGTGATGAGGAAGTGTGACTGATAAAAAGTGCTTTGTCTTCCAGGCTTTGATATGATCCATGACCTCCAAAGCAAGCAGGCCAAATTCACAGAGCAAACCACATGGGTTTGATGTCAAGAAACACCAATGCCTTACAAAAACAGGTACGTTTTTTAGAAGAAGATCAGCAGGAACCAAAGTTTAAGGTCCTTACCATAGCAGTGGGGGTAGGAGTGGTACCCAGGACTGCACTGCTCACACCGCGGCCCAGCAAACTCGGGTCTGCAGAAACAATTCCCGACGGAGTCGCAGCCTCCCGGCAGCGTCCCAACAGCGCTGCAACCACACACTGCAACACAGAGAAATCACCTGCCCTGTGCTGGGAGCACACAGCAAAGCTCATGGCAATGTCTTTTCCTCTGAAAGCTTCTCAAACGGGTGTGTAGGTGCTCCTCTGTCTCTGCCCATTGCACTGTACTCCTCAAAACGCTCAAAAATCCATTTTTCAGTCCTTCAACCCCCTGCCAGAGTACTCTGGCTGTGTGTAGCCACCCAGGCCCATGGGAGGATGGATACTCACGCTGGCACAGAGGGTAGTTGAAGTAGCCTGGAGCACACTGGTCACACAAGTGCCCTTCAAATCCTGTTCGGCACAGACACTGCCCGGTCTCGCTGTCACAGGTGCCATCGTACTGACCAGGGCCAGAGCACTGGCAGGCTGGAAAGCAACAAGGGCAGTAGTAAATAAGCAGGTTCTTCATCTTTCCCCTTCCTAGGGGAGGAACCAAGAGAGCCTGTTCCTCAGGGGTAGAGGAGCAGTCGCTGACAGCAGGCATGCCTGGCCCATAGCTCACATCCATAGGGAATTTCTCAAGGCCCCCCTCCCCAGCCTGGGGGGGGCGAGCAGGGTGAGCTTGGGGCCACTGACCCCCAGTTACTCACGCTGGCAGCTGGGTCCGTAGTGGCCTGGGGCACACTGGTCACACTGTGTTCCCTGGAAGTTGGGCTTGCACACACACATCCCCACACGAGGGTCCTTGCGACAGGCGTTGCCTTCTGTCCCGCCGGCGTAGCAATCACAGTCTGGAGAGGGGACACACAACAGGCAGCACCACACACGGCTGTCAGTCGAGCTCTGAGGTCCCATAAGGATAGGGCAGGACTCACCATGAGAGCTAACAGCCCCTGATAACCTTCCTACCAGATGCAAATGTTTTAACCAAACCCTACCCAGGCAACCAGCAGCCCCAGCTCGTGGGATGGCTGGGAGAGCTCAGCACCACGCAGGCGTGAAGGCGCTGGTGGGCAGCAGGGAAATGCACAGGGCAAGCAAATGCTGCTTCCACAAGCCAAGGCAGAGCTGATTCAGTGCAGCATTACCCAAGTGGGGGAATAATCAGAATCTTCAGCTCACCAGGGCTTTGAGCTTTCTCTCCGGTCACTCCATGTTCAGCTACACCTGAGACCTCCCCACCCAGGGCAGGCAGGTGCTCTGGGTGAGCAGGGCTGAGGCTCTGAGCCAGCCCTGCCATCACTGACACCAGTGGTGTGGGATAATGGGCTGGGAGAGGAGAGCAAATATCATCCAAGAACTAGAGGGAGGGGAAGGTGAGGAAATGAGAAGGGAAGTGAGAAATTCCAGCTCAGGAAAGAAAAAAACCATCTGGAAGATACAGAGTTTAAAACATCAGAAGGAAGGAAAAGGTTATCTGGAGCGTTCTGGGGAGCATGAGACAGAAGAGGATTTGGTGGGAAAAGAGACAAGAAAAAGCACAAGGAAGTAGATGAACTGAGAGGAGTGAGCATGAGAGAGGAGGGAGGGAGCAGGGATGAGGGCACGGGTGAGCTTTCTAAACAACAGAGAAAGTGACACAGAGGGAGCAGCTGCCTGTGCACGCCTCAGAGGCACCCACAGCAGAGCTCCCAGCTCAGCCACAGCCCCTCTGTGGTATTTCAAGTGCTTCTCACAGGGAGGCCAGAAAGGGCATCCCCATACGGCCTGGACCCCAGAAAAAAGCAATTACACAGGCACTCAAGACTAGAGTTTACATGTCTATAAAAACAGCGATCACAAATCTTCCTTTCCCCCACCCTCAGACCACACCCTGTCTCATACAATGTACGTGCCCAGTAAGCTGAAGACCTGATCTTGCACTGGATGGGGAGATGCAACAAAAGTGATATCATGGTGATGCCATAGCATCAAGGAAAATCGCACTGCTTACTTATTATCTGTCCTGCAGGAAGCACTTGTTCTCCAGTGTCATTGTGAGTGAAAGCTGGAACAGCTATGCAGAGAAAGAGACATTGCACAGGTCATCACACACCCTCAAAGAAATCCTGTTGGAATATCAAGAGTTTGACAATCCTAAAGATGAACAGGCTGAATGAAGACGTGGAACATGGAACAAAGCACGGATATCCCACTAAACAATGATCCATTACAGCCCTTTTTAACCTGTTTTTCACACAAAGTGAGAGATGAAACTCTGGCAAAATGGGAAGCCTCCCCTGACTCCAGAGAGCTGAGTTCAGACCATTCAGCTCTGGTCCAGCTTCCACCCAAGCCAAATATGGGCTTGTCCCCACGTGCAAAAACTCTTCCTGGGCCAGGTGTGCCAGGTGGCATGGGGAAAAGGCACCTGAAGAGCAGCCATAGCTGCAGCTTTCGGCTCTCCCCGCACCCCCTGGGTCTGAGGGATCCCAGATCTGATCACCCCCACTTACGGTAGCAGTGGGGGAAGTTGAGGTATCCCTCAGCACAGGCATCACAGTGCTCCCCAGTGTAGTTGGGTTTGCAGTAGCAGCGGCCAGTGAGGTCCTCACAGGTGCCATCAGTGAAGTCAGACTCGCAGTTACAGCCTGCAGAGAGAGACAAGCCGGCAGTGGTGTCACTGCCCGAGACTCCAGACTCCCTACACCAGAAAAACCTCCCAGCCCATCCTCCACACTACCCTCCCCACTGTCACCAAGTCCAAGAGGGCACCTACAACCTACAGGGGAGTTCACACTCACGGTAGCAAATGTATGGAGAGTCGATGGGGTGGTCAGGGGACCGATAGTATCCCGGGATGCACCTCTCACAATTGATGCCAGTGGTGTGATGCTGAAAGACAGTGGGTTAGAGGGGCATCAGTTCCTCTGCCTGCAGGACTCACTGTTCATCTGCCAGATTTACTAACAGCCCCAGGTTACAGAGGAAGCCGCTCAGGAGTGTCAGCACACAGAAGACATAGATCTGCTCAAAATGCCGCATACACCGATTTGAAAACAAAGCATTTCCTCCAGACTGTATCCTCCCATAAACACAGAGTGAATTTTGGGTTCATATCTGACCTCAAGCCCATTTCACTTCCCTCAGATGGTAAAATGTCCTGGCCACTTTGTGCTTGCAGGATGGGAGCAACCTGTTTCCTCCCAGCAAGAAAGCACAGTGACAAGTCTCATGCCACTGCATGAACTAACCAGGATACACAGTCACCCTGGGTAGGGAAGAGCTACTTTACCATTTTCACTGGGAACTTCAGAGATTGAGAAGACTGGCATTTTGGTGGGCAGAGAGAGATCCAGGGAGATGGCAACACCCGAGTGCTGTGAACTAGGCAGGGACCTCCGAAAGTGCTGAGCAGCAACCTGTCCCTCCCAGTTCCAGTGCCTTAGCAGACCTAACCCTAAAGCATCAGGAAGGTAGCGGTACTACCCAGGGGACAGCTAGAAAACCAAGTGCTATTTTAATTACTGGTGCACATTCCTTTAATGCATGGCAAAGAGACTAAATTTCCAGGGAAAGACCTAATGTAGGTAACAGGAGCTTGGTGGAGGTGCCAGCAAGGCAGAACTCCAGGCTGATAGTGGAAACAAACACAAAAATTTGCAAAAGCCTTTTCCACTGGAGCTCTTCAGCCCTACCTGGCAGTCAATACAAACACCTCCCCCTTCAAACTTGTCTTCACGACTCTTGCTGGCTTTGTGGCGATCCACCTCCGGGTCGTAGTAGCAGTCATAGGCATGGCCATTGCAATTGCAAGCTGAAATACAAAAGAGACATCAGCTAAGCCACCAGCCCATGGAGATCCCTCAACCACCAGCTGCACCTCAAGATGTGAAAGCTCCTTTGTGGATCTGATGTTGGATGGGTTACCGTGCAATGAGAAAAGACACCTGAATGCATCGAGGCGGGGGGCTGTTACATGACCTCCCAAACTCGAAGAATTCTTTCAGTTCGAAAGCACAGAAGCAGCAACTCTCTCACAAAGTCTGGTCAGCAACCAGGAGAGTGTAGTGGGCACAAAATCACAAGTAAAATATGTGCGGGCGTGTATGGACAAGAAAGAGAAACTACCCAGCTTTGGGGCCTCAGACAGTCTGGTTTAGAAAACAACATTCTTGCCTCTTGCATCCCACCCTGGATAGAGGTGAACTGTAAAATTCAGCACCCAGTGAGGGGGCTTTATAAACCCACAGGATTCTCTGCCACCCTACACTTATAAGACACCGTGTGGTGTAGCTATGCTCTGTGTTCTGCATTCCTGGTACAGCAGGAATTCCACTGTTGGCACTGACCAAAGGCTTCTCAGGACAAATAAAGATGTCCTGTATGTAAACACGTCCAAACGTAATTCATCTTGGAGACAGAATTGAGCAACGAGACTTGCCTGCACGAAACCTTGGACACGGAGGAGGAACTGGAACGTAAGCAGAGTCCAAATCCCACACAGACCTGGTGGACCTCCCTGTGTGAGCCTCAACCGAGCACCCTCAACCACTGTGCAGAGTCCTCCCTGCTGTGCCGGTGACCTCCCCATCACCCAGTCCCACACGCCACCAACCCCACCGGTCCAGCCAACGGCTTCTCTGTACCACAGCGCCCAGGGCTGGTGCGCTTTGCAAAGCAGCTGGAAAAGGAAGGGAAGAGCCCAGCTCCAACTCACGCTGGCACTCGTTTGCGCTGTCGGCAGTGGCAGGTTTCCACGGGAACTGGTTGTAGCCGGGGCAGCAGCGATCGCAGGACCCGCCGCAGGTGTTGTGCTGGCAGTCACACTGCAGCCTGCAGGGACAGGAACAGGGCACAGGCAAGGTTGGGGTGATGACAGGGATCTGTGGGATGGCGAGCTGCCACGTGACCGTGCTGTGTAGAGCTGTCACTAGTCAGACACATGAACGAGTGATATTTGCTAATCCAGATATTCTGGAAAAGAGGCTTCCAAGGCATTTTTTTCAACTTTTTAATTGCTGATTTATTTTTTTCTGAGCTGAACACCAAACTTGGCTCTTCCAGCACCATTCTCTCCCTTCCTTCTCCTCCACCATCACTCCTCTCTTCTTCACAGGGAGACAAAGATTAGAGAAAAATCAACGGGACACTGCCGAGCCAGCTCTGCAGACAATAAAATGTGAAATGGTTGGAGGTGGCAGTGGTAGAAGTCTGAGCTGAAGAAGATTACTTGTGTAGTGCAGTGTGGTGCAGGGACACAAGGGTGTCCACACCACTGTGCAGGGACAGTGTGAAAGGAATAACTGACAGCTCAAAGCTGAAGAAGAGCAGGGCCACACAGGTGCTATCTGCTCCTCCACGTGTACCTGTGCTGCAGGGAGCAGACATGAAAACTGAATCAGGCCTTTTGGCAGATGCTGGCCCCACATTCCCTGTGAAATTCACCTCCTGCTTTCCAGGCAGGGCTGTGCTGGGTAAACAGGCGGCTCCGGAGGCGCCAGGCAAGAAATCTCAACAGTCAACCGACCGATCTCGTCCCTGCTCGACCACAACGGTGATTCATTAACATCAGTGACATCATCTCCAAAACCTCCACTTAGCAGAAGGCGATTCCCATCCAACACAAACGCGTCTGTTGTATTAGACTTATGGATAATACAACATGTTCCAGCTTTTATCTGTGCAATTACTCATTTCCCCTCAGGGCCTGTCTGCCACTCCCATCTCTCCCTCCCTCCAATGCTTTTCCATTCAAAAGCAGTGTTTAAAAATAAATGTAATTTTTTTAAAACATTAGAGACAAAAGGGGCAGTCATTCAGGGTGAAGTGCAGGAGTGCAGACACACTCATCCGTGGCTGCAGTGAGCTGAGTGCCAGGGTTCCCACCTACACGTAATTTTAAGATGTGGGACCTGCGAGCGTATGTACTGCCAGACAGAGGCAGCAGCATGGGACAAATGATCTCGCTGTAATCAAACGTGGGATGATCTGAAATTCTGCATGGATGCAAGCAGGATCCACGCTCAGCATGTTTGCTTCAGCTAGAGGTGTTGAGAGGCAGGAGGTCCCAGTGTTGCTCCGAGCCGTGCTGCTGGTCCTCCCCTTATAGATGCCAAGGGATGCTTGGCCGCAGTCAGGACTTTGAGCACTCATCATGCCCTGTCCCTGCCCATGTTCCCAGGCTGGGCTGTGGCTGGCAGAGTCCTGGCTGAAGCTTAAGTGGCAGAAAAGAGCCCTGAAACATTAACTAGGAACTTCGTTCTCCCAGTGTTTTGCAGACCCAAGAGGGGAGACTCAATGAAAGGCAAACTTTGGCCACGTCTCTGTAAGAAAACCACCCACAGACCTCTCACCTGGCTGATTACCACTCAGCACTTCCAAAGAAACAAAATTTTAAGGTTTCTTTCCATGGCAGCAGTTGGAGATCAAAATTAATATCTATATTCATATGTGTGGAGAAAGATGGTCACTGAATCAGGGAACTTATAAACCTGCTGAGCAGTGTTAATCTCCCTGACTGGAGGACGTGGCCCCAGCCACACACCCCCGCTCTTTAATGTTCAAGATGTTTGAAAAGCACTGGTTCCATTCCCAGAATGCAAAGAGATGGCACTCCATGAGTAAAGATGCACATTTCATGTGGAGAAGGAGTTATTTATTTAGTCTCTGCTGTCCAGAGTTAGCAGCGGCCTCTTGGAGAGTTCATCTACCGTGGCTTTACCGCACCTTGTGCTGAATCCCTGCTGCTAATGAATTATGGACAAATGTGCATAAACTACAATATTTACATGTTTCACTGATTGAATATATACAAGGAAGAAGAGGGAGCGGCTGTGTTCACATAGCACATATTTCCTGCTTGTCCTGACATAAGAAATGAAACCGCAGTCTTCCCACTGGAATTGGTGCTCAGTAAGAGAGACTAAACAGTTTGCAGTGAGCAGCTGTGGCAGAGGTGAGAGCAGCACACAAGCATTACAGCATCTGGATTTGGCTGGAACATCTGAGTCGCACAATCAAGAGAGGAAAAAAAAAAAAGCCCCTTCCTCTGCTTCTGACTGTGCTGAGGAAAAGCCACCTGCAAAAAGTGACTGACAGATGGCACAAATCTACCAGCACATATGGTGCTCTTCCTTCCAAAATGGGAAAGAGGAAGCTAGAGTTCAGGATCCAGCAGTGGGAAAGAATCTTTCATCTGCAGATATGCATCTGACCAGCCAGGCTGCTGTTGTCTTGTTGGTTATCTTCAGCATCAGGCACAGAGGCAGAGCTGGACTCTCCAGTTGTCTCCTCTCCAGCTTGTGGCATCTGTGACGGGTGTACCCACAGAAACAGTTGCTCTTATCAGACAGATGCAGAGCCCTTGCAGAGTTCTCCTGAGCTCACGTCATGTTAACACACCTGAGCAGTTGCTCATGTCAACACATGATTTCTGTCTGGGCTCTCCGTGCCAGGTTCCTGCTGATGCTTATCTCACTGCTCCCAGGGTTTGCCAGGAGAAAGGGCTGCGCCTGATCCTGCTGGTGTTCCTCTTTAACCAGGAGAACATTCCTCCCCTCTGCTTAATTCAGCCCATTCCATCTTGGGGCAAGGACAGACAGTAGCAAAAAGCGCAAAGAGCCTGGAGGAGGCTGTGCCTGCCCACACAGTGCAGGTCCCTGCACATACACACTCACACAGGGCCCAGACGTGCTGCCAGCTTAACACAGCTGGATGTGCAGCCTCCGTAGCTTGGCACTTCACAGAAACTTTCCAAAGCTGCATAAACATTATCATTTATGGCCAGGAAGTCAGCTCACAGACATGCTTCTTCACGTCCTAAAGTCTTTGCCAAGGTTTCACCTCACCTCTATCAAAGTGCTCATCCTGCCTTGCTGGGCAACAGGCACAAGAAACACAAGCGTGTGCAGAAGAGGGAAGCTACAAGGAGAAGAAGAGACAATAACTGGGACTTTTAACAGTGCCAGGCCAATCCACATTCCTATGTTTGCATTTCCTTGCCCTGTTGCTGTCACACATCAGCATCTGAAGGGGCAGGACATGTGCAGAGGCACACACTCCACAGATTTCTGAAGACATGACATGTTTCTGTCAGCTGGGGCCCATGGCTGGAGGGGACAGTGTGTCTGAGCCCCAGCTGCCCCAGCAATGCCTCCTGGCATGTGGCATAACCACAGGTATCACCGAGCTGGCTCTGTGCTGTGTCAGGGTAGGAGGGCTGGGGTGCCTTCCCAGCAGTGCCCACTTCAGCAGGAAGGCTGGACACAGCTGCTGCTGGAGCCTGGAGAACGGCAGCATTTCACCAATTACTCATTTTCTCAACTGAAAGTATCACATTTCTGCTGACTCCCCCGTGCTCCTGGGCTTGCTAACAGGGCACAGCAATGCCATGAGAAGTTCTATTTACCCAGCACCTTTTCCTGCTGTATCCCAAAGGAATTACAGCTGTCATGTGATGACTATACAAAGCACCCAAGTAGGAAATGTTTTCTCCTCCAGGCCAGTGCAATCTGCTCTGGGTGAAATGCAACAGCTGCTTACCAATATGTGCTGCAACATCAGAGAATAGTTTGGGGTCAAGAGCAAAGATGCCAAAAGCATTCAAATGAGAGTGGAAGGAGGCGAATTCTGGGAAGCAAGAAACAATTGCAAGTAGAAGTAGCACTGAACAAGAATTTCCAATGCATCTCTCCTTGCTTAATTTTCCCTCCCTTCCTGGAGAGCCCCAAGTCATTGATTCACTCAAGAAATGTCACAGCATTTCCATGTTAAAGAATGACTTGGCCCCATGGAGCCTTTTGTCCTTGTACACAGGTGTACTGGCACCCAGCAACACCAACGTCTGAAAAACACAGAACTGTACATTCAAATATTTATGAACTTCCTTTTGTCAGAGACTTTGGCACACTAAGGCAGACTTGCTTACCAATACATCTTTGTTTTAATACTTAACAGCTTTAACCTTGGCTGGAACTCACTGGAATTTTATTTTAGAAGATCCAAAAGCTCTACATGATCCTGATGAGAAAGAAATACAAGCTTCCCTCGTCCAGCCGAACCTATCCATCCCTTTTATAAAGGCAACATTCAAGCTGCAAACAGATGGCTAAAAGCAACACTTCCATGGCTGGAAGTAGCTCTTTGGCATTCCGAGTTGCCAAGGCAGATGGCAGGAGTCCCACAAGCCAAAATGTAACTGCTTTGCATACTCTTGTTCTTTTGCTAAGAGTAGTTTTTCAGCTACATACATAACAAATTTATGGTGGTTATGAGTAGAAATGGGCAGCAGAGCCTCTGGTTTCATGGGGACTCTCACTCTCATCTATTTATGATGAGACAGTTCTCATCTATTTATGAGAGCATTTTCTCAATCCTTAAGAATTCATGTGGAAAGCAAGAGACTTCTCTGAACAAGTTCAGAAACCAGCCCTGGACTTTGATGGAAAACCTCCATGTTCAACATTAGTATCCCACCTTTCCACTCCAGCAATCTGCTCCCATGGGATGGCAAAGTTGTGGACAGGGAAACCAGACCAGGAAGCTGATCTGGTTGAAAAATAGTCTGACAAAACATTTAATTTTTGCTATTTTGTCTGCAGCAGTTTCTGATTCGTTCTCAGGGCAGAGCCACGATCAGCAGCGCTGGCACAATTACGAGCTCAGGATGGGACACAACTGACACTGACATGTCCATTTTTAGCACAATAATTCAAATGCTTTCACACAGGATTGGGACTTTGAAAAAGGTACCTGTAAGGGTCGTTGGGGTCTTTGGCATCACAGACATCTGCATGGCCGTGGCAGACACATCGCCCTCCGATGCTGATATCTTTGATGCTGTAGTAATACTGGAGAGCACAAGAAGAGCTGGCCATTAGCATCTTTACAAATAAGATTTGTAACTCTTCTACTCAGGATTCAGCAGGACTTTATGGAAAAAAATGATCCCTCCCAGGGATCTTTCTTCTCCCCAGAGGTTGCATGCACAGCCCTCAAACAGTTCCATATCACTAGCAAGAGGCATCAAGGCCTGCCTTACCCTCCTTGTCACTGTAGGGTCCCTCAAAGCTTTGCCCATCAGGTGTCCGAGCAGAGTGTTTGTCTGCAGGAAGCGCAGTCTGATGTTGGTGGCTTTTGTGAAATTCCGCAGGAGAGGAGAGTAGGAGAAGTTCATGGCTCCTGGTCGCCCATTGACCAGAGAGACAACAATCTGTCAATGAAAGGACGGAAAAGGCTGGGATGGATGGGGCCTTGAGCAACCTGGTCTAGTGGAAGGTGCGTCTGCCTGTAGCTGGGCATTGGAATGACACGGTCTTTAAGGTCCCTTCCAACCCAAAACATTCCATGATTCTATGAGAAAAATCTGTGTAATCCTGTGGGATGGGAGGAAATTAATCTCTCCCTTAGATGAACCCAGTTATCCACATGACTGAATCAGGTCCCTGCCAATCTCATTTGCTTTAACTGAGTAGTTTAAGTGGCATCCGAAAATCAAGAGGGAACCAATTAGTAGGAGTATCGACACCCACTGAGAAACCCTGGAAACTCCAGAGGATGAAAACGTGCAACTGCTCACCTCCCCATTTTCCAAAGGCACGATCCGGGAGTATTCAGTAGTGCAGATGGCATGGTCGTCCCTGGTGATACGGTCCACGGTGTGCTGTCCAAACTTTTCAATGCAGTCCCTCTTGGAAGCTGTTCATCAACCAGGGAAGAGCGCAGTTAAGAGAAAAGGAACAATTCCGAGCCCTGTATGGATTTTCCCACGCTGACCACGGCAGAGATGGGTGTACAATCTTCATTAAGCATTTACTACATAGATTGCTTTGTATCATTAACTGTGTCACAGATAAATACATGTGAGGGAGTCGCTGTAACAGTAATAGCAGAAAATGCCCCAAATCACCTCCCTGCAGTAAATGAGGAAAGTGAGAATAGCCACTGTACCTACTGCAACCACCTGCAGAGGAACCCACCCCTTTATTTTGGCATTAATCTCCCAGTTGAACCAACTTGAGAACTAACCCTGGTCTGGATCTGTTGCCTGACTGTCACCGGATTTGCTGCACTGCTTCCACTGAACTGTGGAAGGGCCCTTTGCTGCCAGGGCTCTGCTCCTGGTGAAGGAGCTGTTCCATCATTTCTCAGGGCTCCTAAAGTTCTTGAGTCAGTCCCAAAGCCAGCACAGAATCACACGATGGACATCTCCTGACATTTAGGGTGGATGTGCAGGTGTGTGGACAGGACCTGCAGTGTTTGGAAGAGACAGAGCAACTGCCTGCAGGATGTCTCCTCCTCCCACCTTAATACGAACTCTGCAGTTGCTCTTAAACCAACACTACAAAACAGAAATGCCAAAGCCACCAAGAACCACCCCTTGGGGACAGCAAACAAGGGCTCCTGCCACTAAGTGGCAATGCAAGGCTGGCTAACGCCAGGGGACAGACACACTGCTGGCTCAGTGACCTGCTCTGGGGACACTGCATGCCAAGACTCTCCTTGCAGCTTCAGGAATGTCCTGGTTCCTGTATAACTTCTCTTGCAAGTCCCAGCACCCTTGTCCCCAGGATGTGTGACATCCTTGTGCTGGCAGGGCCAACCAAACCTCAGTGAATGTGTTGAAGGCTCAAAAACCTACAGAGTGCCACCCTCAAGGACTGTACCCTCAGGAAGAGCCTGGACAAAGGCTGCTGGTCCTTCCCACTCCCATTCCACCGGGGCCAGAACCTCATAGCAGCACGTGCTGAAGTGTATGTTGCTGCAGCTTTCCTGAGGGTGTTTCCACATGGAAAAGAAGGAAAAAAAGGCAGCCAACACAACCTGCCATTCCTGCCAGCAGTGTTCAGCTCACACAGGAAGCTGATGGGGAAACGTTAACCCAATTCAAGGGACTAATCCTCCAAAATCTGTTGCAGTGTGCCTCCAGAAGGCAGGTCTTCCACTCCATGGGTTGCTTGGGTAGGCTGAGCCAGGCAGAAGGAGCAGCACAGGGGGAGCAGAGAGCTTCTGCCTGCCTACCTTCACCCCTGGCCTGCCCCCACCCACACCTTGTCCCAGGAATGCGGCCTCACTCCATGAAACACTGTTTTGGCAACAGCAAGAGCTCAGTTGCATCCACAGGAAGATGTGGAAACATTTAACATACGGTCTCTGACCGCCAAGCTTTCCTTTACCAGGTGCTTTTTTTAAAGGCAATTTATTTTTAAAGCCCCAGGCGAGGAACCTGTCACCCACTGGCTCAAGATGATTGATTTCCAGAGAGCTGCCACGGCTGGGCACGGGGACAGGATACTCAGCACAAGGAGCTACTCAGGAAAACCAAAGAACTCCTCCAAATCTACATGACTATGTGAGCCAGATAATGGGCACTCTGAACTAAAGCAGAGTCACCCATCAGCTTTAAACCCCAGCAGTGCTTTAAGGAAAGAGCAGACAAGGATGGAGCCTTGCTCTGTGCTGTGGCTGCCTTCCCCTCTGCAGTGGCACTGCCCAGCAAAGCGAGACCAAAGGGGCTAATCCTGCACTCCGATCCTGCACAACACAACACCATGAGGCTCTGTGGGCCTGCATGGACAGAGGGGACCGAGCATCTTCCACATCCTGCCCCCATTTGAAATGCTGTGTGGGGAGCCTTTCATGGGGATAAACACCCCCATAAATCTCTCCCCAGCACTCCTGCTTCTCTTTGGTGGCTGAGGAAAGCACGGTGCCTCCTCACCATGATGAACGGACCTGCATTGCCACAGTCCCTCCAGCCCCCCTCCCTGAGAGGATCCATCAGCTGCAAGGGCAGATGCTTTCCACAGCAGGCACTCCTTCCCTCTTCCTGCAGAGCTAAGCCCAAGAGCACCTTGGCAGCCTGGCTGGGGGACCTGGGGAAGCAAACACCTCCCACCATGAGCACAGCTCGAGGGGCAGCGCTGAGCTGGGGTGGATAGTGCCACCTCTGGCAAGGCTTGCTGGCGTCTCTGGAGAACACTTGCACTTCTGCCAGCTGCTTTTAACCCTCTTACTGACCTGACCAGTGTTTTTATTAGACCACCTACAGAATTCCCCATGCCAGAAATAAACCTCCGAAAAGGACTTCTTGTGCTAGCAGATCTGGCAGGTTTTGGAGCAGCCACCTCTTTATTTCCATGGGAATTTTCCACTGGGCTGTGTTACTGCATGTCACTTCTCCAGGAGGGTGGTAACAGGGCCTGATGTTGCAGGAAGAAAGAGGACTCCAGATGTTGCAGCTTTGCCACTGCACACAAGAACAAGCCAGTGGGGCAAGAGCTCTCCATGCAGCCCCAGACCATGCAACAACACAACTCTAAAGGGCCCCAGGAGAGGTTTCAGAGCTGGAAGATAAATTCTCAGAAAATACAGAAAAAAGCAAAGCAGGAATTCGACAGCAGGAATTCCCCACTAGCACACAGCAAGAGAGGAAAACATCTGCACTGGAGAGGAGCTACCACACTAAGGCAACACAGCAGTAACATGTCTGCAGCTCTTTCTTGCACAATAAGGGGCCCGAAATCCAAAGCACAGGCTGACAGGTAAGCCAGAAATATGAGCCTTCAGGGACAGCCCAGGGCAAGGCCTCTGAGTGCTACCAGGTCCTTCCTTGCCAGGCTTTAAGCTCTGGCTGTAGATCTTAACTCCCATCTTCTCTCAATTACTGCTGCTGCTTCTGGGAGGAGCTGGTGGTTAACAAGTTCCTCAGCATCCGGCTACCCCATAGACCCTCTGGGAGAAGAGTTTTGTAGAACCAGCTGTTTCTTAAGGTTTTAATCAGAGAATGGGGAAGCCAAATGCACAGACTGGATCTCCACAGCCATCCCTTCCAGCCAGCTGCCTCTGATCCGAGCTCGCACAGCGGCAGGACAGTGGTTCCCTGCCCTGCATAGGCTGTACCCAAGCACAAGGGACAATTTTTGGCTTTCAGACTTCTCTGTTTTGCATCTGGAAGAGCTGAAATACACCAGTCTGGGGTAGTACAGAGCAGACAGAGCAGAGGGCAGGGAGGAGATGACAAGAAATCTCCATTTC
Organism: Pseudotriccus pelzelni; assembly: GCA_035584735.1. NCBI lineage: Eukaryota > Metazoa > Chordata > Aves > Passeriformes > Tyrannidae > Pseudotriccus > Pseudotriccus pelzelni. The sequence goes on along the minus strand of JAWMRA010000050.1, from coordinate 9,309,818 downwards.
AGACCTTGATCAGCAATGCCCAACTATTGACACCGGTGCCAACTTCGGCATTCCCATAGATTTGGATGGGCATCAATGACAATACTTTAAAAGATACAGTTAGTCGTAGAGAGTAAAAACATTCTCCTGCCCTGAGGAGCACCTAAGCTTCAACTCCAAACAGTAATGACACGGAAACAGCTCCAAACCCAGCCTTGTATTTGCACTAAGAGCCCTCTTCACCACGGCCTCATACCTGGCACTGAGCTGCAGCTCTCTTGCAACACTGAAATACTTACAGGCAAAATACTGCCAGGGCTCGTAGGTAAGGCCGAAATCAGTGGATCGCTCCAGCACCCAAAGGTCAGGACGAGGGGAATTGGCGAATTTGATCAGGACATACGCCACGTGGAAGAGCTGAAAGAAAGGAACACAGAGTCAAGTTGGCTGCTTGAGGCATCAGAACCAGGGAGAGCTTAGTGGGATCCAAGTGGAATAAATGAGCTGGCACTCTGCAGATCCTGCTGCTCACAAGAAGCCTGTGGAGCAAAATCCTCCGTATCTAAAAGGATGGTGATATAACACGGCTGCTGGAGGGAGCCAGATTAGGGAGCTCAGCTCCTACTGCGTGCAAACAAAGCACAGACTTTGTGGCTATGGGCTGTGCCCAGGTTGTGCTGGGTGACACCTTAGACTTAGCCTTGACCTGAGCAGCCAGCACTATAAACCAGCTACGACACCGTTCTGGGGGACCTGGCTTTTGGGCTGTTCTTGAGGTAACAGGTGACACACTGACCTGCCAGTCACGGAACACTCAACTGTACCTTGCACACAATATCACTAAATCCTCTTTTCCTTTTTATAAAGCATTCCACTTGGCAGCCCTGCTTCACCCACACAATCTGTGTTCTGAAGCTGGTTGCAGAAAAGCCCCAGCACATCTCCCTCTTCCCCAGATGCCACAGAGAGGGGAGAGCAGGAGACCCACTTGGCTTCAGCACAGATCCAACACTGGGCTGCTCCCATTTGTCTGGACACTGACATGTGCACACACACTGCTGCCAAGTATAAAATAAACGTACTCTTTAAAGAGCTAAAATGTCAGTGCTAGACAGAAACAAAAGCCCCAGCAGAATTTCCCTTCCCCGGCTGGCACCAGCTCGCTCCAAGAATCCCCACTCCATCATCCTGTCACAAAGTGATATTTAAAGGCAAATAAAGTTCTCTTATCAGGGAAAATTCCTAACGTCAAAAACAACCCAAAAGGGAGTTTAGTGCTTGAAAAGCAGAGATTAATAGCTCAGGAGTCCTTCCTCATGCAGAGCTGGAGCTGCATGAGCATATACCCCTCAAAGACTAACAGGTATCCAGAGGTACAGTTCTGCAAGGTGAGGAAAAGGACAGCTCTGTGCCTGTCTCAGCACACCTGTCCCAGTCATGATCAGTTGCAGGAGGGCCAGAACAGCAGCCACCACCTCAGCCCGGCCCCAGCCACACACATCGCTGAGCCAGAGGGCAAATATTAATAACAACATGCCTCCAAAATAGCCCTGACAACTCACAGAAGACTTTTTAAAGGGCAGAAGAAACAAGGAAGAGGCATTTAAATCTACCAAGTCATCCAAAAAGCACATATCTTGTTATGGCCATTCAGACGAGGGGTCCAAGGGCTGGTGCGTGGGTATGGAGCAAGAGGATGGTGCAGCCCTGTGGACTGGCACCACCTCAGTCACCCCCTCAGCAGGACATACAGACAAAAAGCTCTCAGGCTCCTGCCAAACACTCCTCTGGTTCCAGGGCAGCCTCTCCTCCACTTATCAGGGATTGCTCTGGTTTTCTCTGCAGGCTGGGGGTACCTGAATTCACACCTGAGTGTAGGCTAAGGGAGCTTGAGAGAGATGCTCAGGAAGAGTGAAGTAGATCCACCTGGGAAATCTACATGAAGCACAGCAGGTCAGAGGCTGTTCTCCAGCTGGGAATGGGCAGGAGGGTGGGATCTGTCACCTCTCAGGGTTTGCACTGGTAAGGACTGGTGCCATCCAGAACGAAGAAACAGAAGTGGCCACCCAGCACAGTTCCCTAATGCTAAAAGACTCGCAAACCCCATCAAAGGGGAAACAAACATCACTTTCAAGTTAGTAAAAACTGAGGGAAAACAGATCTAAATGCTGCCCTAATGCCCCTCTGCAACCTCTATGTGTTTTTGAGGCACACAAGACTAAGCTTTTTTTGAGGAGCAGTGTTTTCTGCCCATTCACGCTCTCAGCAAAGCTGTTATTTGATAGTGAAACCCAAGAGGCTTCAGCTCAGGCAGCTGCTTTCTCTGCAGGACCAGTTCTCACAGCTTAACATCTGCCTCTTGGCATGGGAACAGGGCTGAGCACCAGCCTGTGGAGTTACACCTTCCCTCCACCGTAAACCCTCCTCCAGCTTTATTCTCCAGGGACTAAATTAATGTTCCTGCTGGAATCTAGCACTGCCTTTAGCTGGACAAAATTCTCTGCAGCTCCAGAGTGCCTTTACATGTTCTGGCCTCAGGCACTGGGGGAGCCTCTGCTCTGAATGAACAGCAACCACAAACACAAATTTAGAAATGTGACATGCATCCCTCTCTTCTGCATTTCTTTTTGCAATGCCAGCTACATCCCATGGAGTTTCTAGGGGGCAGGTAGTCCTCCTTGCTGTCCAGTTTTACTCTGGAAAGAAATGCCCTTGAGTCCAAACTCCTTGCACACTTCTAGTTCCCAGAAGTCCCATTCCTCTGGAGGGCATGGATTACCACGCAGTCAAATTGATGCAGCTTTTGCACAATCACTGAAATCTCACACAAAACCAAGCCTTGGGCTCAGTGACTCACAAAACGAACACAACAGCCAGAAAAAGAACTCAGTGCTGGTGGCTACAAGTCCTGCTGTAAGTGCCCTTAGGGTAGGGTTGGGCAGCCACGGGCTCCTGACCCATCAGGGCCCTCTCCAGCTGAAAGCAGACGATGTAGATGATTTCAGTACATTCTGAGTCATGGGAGACATGTACACGCAGTGGGCACTGGGGAGAACTGTGTCTGTGCTTGGTGGGAACTCTCTGACAGGCCAATCCCAACCCCACTGGCAGGGTTAGACATCCAAGACCAGGGACAGCATGCTTTTATCTTTTATTACTGCTTTTCAGAGGGAAGCAAAAAAAAAAGAAAACCAACTTCAATTCTTGCTGGATTATTTCTGGATCAGCTGCAGCAGCTCAGCTGAAGCCCAGTGCAGATATTCGCTCTTAAAGCCAAATGCAGTTCTTCCCTCCATACCCAAACCCATCACTAGCACTGCTGTGTGCTGTTGGACTGCTGCTGAATTTTATTCCAGTCATGACTGCAATTTTGGGACACAAAGAAGCCAGCCAACACTGCACAGTCACTCCCCTCCAGCACGGAAGGGTTAGGGTCATTCCTAATGGAACACAGAAAACATTCACGAGTCTGTGACCGCAGTGAACCCAAACCTGGTATTCAGGGGGATTTCTGTCAAGTCTGGTGAGTCTCCTGCCCCTCCATCCAACATCCTTATCTTGCAGAACATCACAGCCTGCCGGAAAAAATAAAGGCAGATTGCCTGGTTCAAGTGCATCTGCTGAGAAATCTCAGAGAGAGATGCAAAGATGGAGAAGTTGCTCTAAAAATAGAGCTGGCAGAAAAGCCAGACTTTTCATTCCATGTTTAGTTCCAGTACAGTTCTGCCCAACCAATATTGCAAGAGAAGTGGTTGGGTTTTTTTTCCAAAGCCTTTATTTAGCTCCTATTATCAGTCAGATGAATAAAAACCTCTATGCTCCCAGCTGCTTTGGCAATTTTTTTCCCTTCTTCACGGAGAAAGGAGGTAAAGCAGCAGATCTGATGCACACATTTGTCTCCAGGCACACAGATTCCTTGCTCTCCCCACCTCTGAAAGCATGCCGGGTACTACTCAACCTTTGACCAGTGCCTGAGATTTCATGATACGAGCTTTCAGCCAGGAAATTCTGACAGTATTTTAATTAGCAACCAGATTTCTTTGAAAATAGCAACATCCCTACATTTAGCTAATGTTGCTGTTAGTGGTTTAGAAGTAAGTTTCCTTAGTGACTATCACTGCCTAGAAGGATGGAGAAAGCACTGGAGCCAGGAGGGGAAGATGGAGATGAGGGCATTTTCCTCCATCTCCCACACTCCATCCCTTTGCATCTTTGGATGGTGGGCAGCTTTATCGAGCACCAAAACCCCATGAAAATAAAATTCTGATTGCTGCCCAGTGTGACACTTCAAAGACTTGAAGAGTAAAAGATTTCAGAGAGACAAGAAAAACTCAGATGCTTTTGGAGCAGCATGCTCTCTGTCCATCCATTCATCCATCTTCCTGTATAAGCAGCACACAAGGCAAACCTGCACATTTCTCATTTATTCCCTCCCCTGAGAAAGTGATTTTAGTTTTCCAGCTCTGGGAGGTACATATGGGAGCAAAGCAACAAGCTGGACCAGCCACATCCTGTGTTCCTTTCATGAGGAAGTTCTGGTGAAGCCTCACTGATACTCCCAAGGCACCACAAGGCCACACAATAACATTCAATAAGCAAACAAATCTTCACATTGTTGCAACATCGGCAACTACGTTTTGATCAACAACAAGAGGGGCCCTTTTTGGTCCTCTGACAAAAAGGTATGAGCAGGCTGTGCCGGCCAGGAGCTCCACAGAGCTCTGCTCCTGGCCCTGGAGCACACAGGAGTAGTTTATATAGCAAACCACTCACTAATTTTTCGTAGTACGGATTTATTACCTTTGGCGTTGACTTATGAAAACAGCACCAAGTGAAAACAAAAGCAGTTCATCTCTTCCCAACTGCTGCTGATATCCCCATGGAGCACGTGTGTGGATAGCATTGCCAGCGCTGCTTATTCCTGCTTGGGATTTCCTGGAAGGATCAGGTGGACCAGCCGAGCAGGTGCAGCTCAATGGCAGTTCATGGGCAATAAATGCCACTGTTTTGAGGCACAGGAGGCCTCCTGGATACACACAGAAAAGGGCTTCAGGACACATACAGCAGGCACCTGCAGCGTTTTGGGGTGCACTGCACCCTGGTCTGGGTCACTGCACAGTAGTTCCAGATATCTGCAAAAACCTAGAGGCAGGGAAAGCAGAAGAACTACCATGGAAAGCGTGGAGGAACATTATTTATTTTTCCCCCACTTCCAAAAATGACCAAATGATTTTGCTCCCTCCCAAGCCCATCCAACCCCCTGGCACTGCCTCTTGCTCCACCACTGCAGCTGCAAGCCCACCTGGAAGACGTGGCAGGTGTCAGAGCCTGGATGGGGTTATCAGCCCAGAGCAGCAGAGAGAAGCAGCTCTCTGGGAGCACAGGTCACCTCTGTCCACAGTCTGGTCATCAGTGCTCAGGAAAGTGGCTGCTCAGCTGCCATGAGCTCTCGTCACGCTTGGAAATGCCCGGCAGAGCTGGCACCACATCAGCAGAAACTAAAGCTAACGAGAGATCAAGCCTCTCTGTGCACCTTTTATCCCCGCAAATAAATATGTGGAGGGTGGAAAAGCCCTGGAAAAGCAGAGAGCTTCTACTCACTTCGAGTTTCTCTAGGTCAGTGATCTGCCCCTTTTGCATCCTTTGCCTGTAATCATTTATTCTCAAGGAAGCAATGGATTTACTCATTAACAACTGACTGTCCCCCTGCTGAGCTTCTGCTGTCCTACAGCAGATTTATTTCTCTCCAGCCAATCCATCAGAATCCTTTATTAAAATCTCTCACATTTAGCTGCAGGCAAGTGCCTACCTTTTATTTCCATTCACACAAGAACTACTTTAACACTTCTAAGGCAGCTAAAAAGAGGTGTTTCCCCTCCAAGCAGGCATGGCTTTTTATCCAGTCATTTTTTATAAAATACTCAAGTCCCTAAGAGCAAACAAACCCCCCCCAACACACACACACACACACACAAAAAGGCACAAAAGTCAGTGTTTGAAAGAGGGGTGTGGTACCGAAATATGCTTTGCCCCCATTTTGCTCACAGCACCTCCTACCTCATTCTCATATGTCTGTGTGACAAGTCCTTGCTCCTAAAAATCTGTTCTCCAGGTACTCATGCAGGGTTACAGGGTTCTGAACGGGAAGGTTCCCTATCCTTGTAGTCCAAGATTTTGACTGCCAAGCTTTAGAAACGACCACCCATCCCTTTCACTGTCTGCAGTGTCCATTGCAACTCACCACGCCCATGCTCTGAAACCCCTCAAGGTGCCCCACACCTCTCAGAGAAACCAGGACTGCCTGTGAGCAGGTGGGTTTGCTCTTCTCCTCCTCCTCCTCCAGAAAGTCTGGGATAAGGCAGAGGCTCGGGGGAAGCAGTGCCCTGGCTGCCCAAAGAGGTGACAGCCAGCCCCTGCATGGCTGAGGACACGGGTCACAAAGGCAGAGCCCAGCACAGACCCGAGCCCCTGGGAGGGGACAGAGCTGCAAAGTCACAGCTACTAAACATCTCTGCAGGGCTGGGGAGAGAAACAAGCACCCAGAATCGGGGCACAGGAAAAGGACTCAGCTTTGCACCAACCTGTTTTCAAATTTTGCTCTCAAAACTCTCGAGTTTTATTGAAAGACAAAGAGAACACTCTCCAGGAAAACACAGACTCAGAACTACCAGCCAGCTTGAAACCTGCCCGGTGTCATAACAAGCAGCAACAGCAACCCAATGCTTTATGATGTTATTTTCTAAACAGCGCCTGTTCCCTTCCTAAGCAGCTTGGCTTAGGTGAACAGCTGATGGAGCATTTTCCACAAAGGATTTTTTATTTAAACACCACTTCTGAGAAGGATTTGGCTCATTCACTGATTTCACACACAGCACTGCTTTATCTCCACAGCATCCTCCTGTGCGAGCTGTCCTTCCCCTGCCAATGCCAGACACGCCTCCTGCCAAAAATCCTTGGGGGACCAAATCTGTGGCACTTGGCACATGGCTGGGCAGAGCAGTGCCATCACTTGTGGCCTGCACAGTACTGAATTGAAGGTCTGGACAGCCAAGTTTCAGAAATGACCTCCAACAAAGCAGCAGCAAGAGCCTGATCCGCAGCAGGTTCAGCCAGCTGGCACTGAGGAGAGGTACAGAGGAGCAGGGGCAGGACGTGGGGTTTGGGGAGCATCCCGTTAAATCCTTGCCTGCCTGGCACTGCAAACAGCAAATGCCACAGCAGTACAGGGGCAGCGTTCAGGGATGCCCAGACACCAACCTGCACACACTCAAACACGAGCCTGTGCTGTAACTCAGGTGTCACTGCAGCCAGCCATGCTCGAGGTGGGCATATGTAACCAGAGGCATCTCTGCACAGTCAAATGGGTCAGGACAGAAAGGGGGTGGCTGCAATTCCTTGGGATTTAATCCTCTTGCAAACACCAGCAGAAGCCCAGCACAGAGGTGGCTGTAAAGGTGCCCTTTAAACTTCCTAGTTCTTCCGGGATTTCAGATTCTCAGAGCATTTACTTTGAGGTGTCAGTGGTCTTTGATGGTTAAATACTCCTAAGAGCTTCCAGGAATGTTTTTTTGGGAGTTGGGTGTTCTGGGAAAATATCTGCATCAATAATTACTTGGCAGGATTAGTGGCAGTTCATACCAGGGTCTTCTAGCCAAAGTGTCTGCAAGCAGCTCTGTGTAGGTAGGTGAGCAATGAGCAGGTGCCCTGGGAACACCTGATATTCCAGAGGAGTTCAACTAGAAGTCATTCAAATTCAGTCAGCTAAATATATCCAGTCACCTACTTGATGATAGCTTTGAGGAGAAAAAAAACCTCCTCACTACTCTCAAGGCTCATTTTTCCAAGGCTCTTGGGTCCATCGCCTTAATTCTCCTCCCTTCAACTAACAGGAGTTTGAAACTTATTTCAGCATAATGAAAACTATACCAGTAAAAACTCTAGTAATCCCAAAACGTACAGAAAAAAAACATGCTTTCCTATAAATAGAAAAACCAAGGAGTTCTGCTGGCTAATGCTAACTGGAGTGCTTGCATCCTAAATCTGAAATTCATAAGAAGTCTGACTTGAGGGATGTCACCCAACTGGAGTTATCTGAGGCAGCAAGAAGCAACAGCCTCTTCAGAGAACTGTCACTTCACACACAGGGAGAGTAGGTGGGTTTGTTTTTGTAACTAATGGGAAATAACTGACTCAGTTTTTAAACACCAGATAGACTTTAAAAGGAAAAAAGTCTGCTTGGAGTGCCCTATCCTGCCATGACAAATTTTAGACAAGGAAAACATCTCTGTCCTGGAAGGAGATGACCAGTCCCTGTGCCCAGGATGAAGGGGTCAGTGCCTCACAGAAAGCTCCAGCATGGCACTGCTCTGCAAATCAGCCTCTTAAATCCACTTTACTCTGCATCCCCTGTGCCATTACCCAATGCCCCTGTTTACATGGACAACATCTCTCGAGAGCAGCTGATCCCAGTGCTGCCCTTGCTCAGGGAACAACATGACACTGATATTTCAAGGGCATCGTCTGATTGCTTTGTGAAGACTAAGAATGACAGACAGCAGACACGTATGAAGGAGAGGATGGCACTGCCACAACCTCTCCCAACACGGCTGAAAAACCCCACCTATCCATTACCTCTTGCTGTAGCGTAGGAGAGAAGGTGCAACTTCAGAGAAAAACCTGTCTCTCTTCCCCAGTCAGTGGCCGTCACTGCACAGCAAGCCCTAGGACAGCTGAGAGCACAGCCCAGTTCAGGCCCTTCCTACTGCCACACTGTCCCTGCAGCTGCAGATAGGGTCCCAGCTCCTGGGACAGAGAGAGAATGGGCTCAAAGTCAAGAGCTGCAATACTTCCAGCAACAACAGCCCTGCCTGGTACCTCATGTTTATCAATGTGCAGTCTAACAGAGGAGAAACTATGACCTTGAGCACAAGAAAAAGAAACAATCCCATTAAAAGTCGGTGTTCATCCCTTTACCAGCCAGTGACATCACCACCAAGGATTTCACCAAGAGTTTGTCAGTCATAGCTTGGCATTGCTGCTCATCTTTCTCATTTCCTCCAAGAATAATTGAACAGCTCTCAGTTAATTTGGTTAACTGTTCACCAGCTGCAGTGTGCGCTGAGATGCAGAGAACAGTGTCCACAGTCACGGATTGTTTGCTTCTAAAACATATAGAAGGAATCCGTGACTTTGGCAGCGATAGTGATGAAACCAAGTCATTAAACCCTGGCACATTCCAGACCCAGATGTATGGGCACAGCTGTGAGGAAGCACAGGCCTGAGGTCCAGCACAGCGGAGCTCAACTCAGAGCCTCTGATATGCTTGGCTCCTCCAGGCTCTGCCCATGGCACAGCCCCTTCCCCGGGAGCCTTCCTGGAAGGAGGCACAGGGGCTCTTTCTGCACAGCTCCTCCAACTCTCTTGCAAACCACCACAACGCAGCTCGCAAGATGCAAACCGTTCGTGCCCTTATAAATAACAGCCCAGGCAAAGCCTCAATGGATTTGTGAGTGGAGCTGCCTCCCCCGAGCCGAAGCTCCCACACAACCAAGCAGGAATTTCAGCATGCATTGGGCCAAAATTCCTCAACTTCCTCCAAGCAGCTCCTCACTGAAAAAATCTGGTCTGACCTTTCACACCACTCCATTTCTTCTGCTCCGCAATTAAAAAAGTGGTACAGCCCAGACCTCAATTTTTGTACAATTTCTGTATGGAAGCAGCGTGGGCTGCTGAAGACTGGGGAGTGCTGAGAAGTCTCTGTGTGACAGTTTGTGGCACCTACATTGTATTGCTGATATCTAAGCTCAGCAAACACTGTTGGTGAGTAAATTACACCCCAATAAAAATGGGGAGCCTACCACTGTGGAACCCCTGAAGGCATTTCACGCCAAGCAAAGAAAATGGCACAGTCAGAAAAGAGTCTGCCTTGGTTCTCAGTTCAGGTTCAGCATGACAATCAAGACCATGAGAGATGTAATACTCAGCAATTTTCAAAACCATGCCTCAAGAAAGGATTTTTGTTTGAATGTGTCTTAAACCCCCTGGAGCCAGGGTGACCCTGCAACCAGTTCTGTAGCTCTCTATCTCCCTGTCATCAGTCTGCCTTCAACACCTCCCAAACCCAGGGAGTTAGAGAAGGAAACTTGCAATGCAGACAGGAAGGAGACCTCTCTCCATTGGGTGAAGAAATCCCTAATGATATAATGCTGACTTCCCAACAAGCTGGAGTGGGAAGGTGGAAAACCAAGGCAAAATGCACAGTGATTAATTTTTCCTCATTGCAGAAGTGTCAGACATCACATGATGGATTTGTGGAATAAGAATGCAGGGGAGGAGAAGCTGAGGAGGGTACATGAGAAACCTTTTGATTTAGGCCAGGTATTAAGAGCAAAATCCTTTAAACGGACTAATGTAAAAAAAATGCAGTGAAGTAATACACATGATGTCATACAGCTCTGAACATAATGAACTTGTATCTAACAGGTAGTCCAAGTTAAGCTAAAAGCTGTTTCAGGTACATCACAAACCAGGCTGGCTGTGCAGAGCAGTTGGTGGGAAAAGTAATCACCCTGACTGGACAGAAGTTCAAATTTCCTTGAACTTCCCAGTCTGCCAGTTCACCCATATTCTCTGAAGTGCATTATCTCTGCTTGCAGGGTTTACTCCAGGCTTTTATTGTTGTCTTATCTCCAGCCTCTTCCTGCCCCAGCTTCAAAAAGAACATTGAGCATCACAGAACAATATGAATGAGCTAAAATAAAAAGAGTATATATAAACACCCAGCGCAAACTCTTCGGCAGCCTGGCTACCCAGTATGCTTGTGGAGGCAGGATGGTGTTTTACTTCTCCTCATTTCTGCAAGCAATCTCCCCTGCTGATGAGGACTGGGTAACTACAAGACTTCCCCTGTGCCTTAAGTATGGGTCAAACCAGACCAAGCTATCCGCAGCCCATCACTAACCCAAAGCTAGGCAGCATCCACTGGGATCACAGGAGGAGGAAAAAAGGCTAACACATCTCAGCTATGTTCGTGCCAGGAACATAAAATATGGTCTGCTCTTGAGTATGATGGACTAAGCAGCCTATGTAGCAGTTGATTCCTGCTGTTATATCTGTGAGAGTGCACTGAGAAAGTGTTTCTGAGGAGCTGGAGGAAACTTTGGCTGAGGAGACCATGTGCCAGAGAAGACCCTTCCCATGGACAGCATCCACTCATGACAGCTGGAAGAAATCCCCATGCCTGTCACACCATCCCAGGTGGCAGACATCCCTCTCCCAACAGCACAGCAGGATGCACAGGTCTGCAGCGGCACAGACCTGGAACAGCAGCCGGGCATCGGTGAGATGTCTCAAAAGGCACCAAAACCACAAAAACACCAAATTAAAGAGCCCTAAACTGCCTGGTCCCAGCTCCTCCCACACAGTCCAGGGCTCGTGAGCCACAGTCACGCCAGAGCCCAGGCTGCCGCTGTGGGATTTTTGCGCAAGCCTCTCTCTATCTGTCCAGGAAGAGCCCGGTTATGACACCAGAGGCTCCATTGGAGACAAACGTAATCTCCTGAGATAAGGCTTGTCTGTGGTGAAAGGAAATTGGCTGCTTTGTTTCAAACCAGAGCTGCCTTGTAAGTACCTTTTGCGCAGGCCCTTGCATCTCCTCCGCTGTCATGGGCTAAGCTGCTCGGCCCCCGTGGGTCAGCTCTGGAGCCCAGGAATAAATCACTGGAGTGGGCTCCCTGCCAGCACAGCCGGCAGCAGCCAGGGCTGTGCCTTCTGTGAAACAGCCCTCCCTGGGACCAGCTTAATTGGGCCCTTTAGACTCGCTTCACGTCTCCAAAGGAGGCCACTGTCCCCCACCACTCTTTGCTCTTTGCAGAGGCAAACCCGGGAGCCCAATCCATCAAAGCCTGGTGCTAACGAAGACCAGTAACCAATTAGCAATCCCCCAGCTGACTCATCAGGGGTTCCTGAAACCTAGATGTGCTGCAGGGTGTTCACCTACTCTGGCTACACTGCAAGTCTCTTGAAAAGAAGCTTCGAGGTCATTCAGGCTATTCAAGTTTTAGGCTATTTTTAGGGTTTCAAATTATGTAGGGATATCCGGGAAGACTTCACAGATTTAGTCCCATTCCCACAGAGTTCAAGACTAAATTGCTCACAAACTCATTTTACCCTCAAGGGTGTTTTCTTCATGTTTGGCTTATGCCCTCCTGCTTCCATTGGTATTTTAATTCTTTCTAAAATATCTTATTAAACATTATTTTAAAAGGAAAAATATGCTGCAGTCTTTGTGGGCGAAGCATATTTTAAAGCATTTCCCAGATTGGGAATGAAGGTCTAGAACATCTGAAAAGTCCCACCCTGCCTTTCCCATTAGCTCCAAGGGCTCCTTCATGAGCACACCCTGATTACAACACCACTTTTATGAGCTGACTTAGATCATGGCTTGATGTTACCATCAATGAGAGCTCCCTCTATCTCTGCCTTTTCTGAGAATATCCCATCAGATCCAGATGCTGTCACTGCTGTCCCTGGCATCACCACCTCTGTGGGGGCCCAAGCTGGATGCAGCAACTACAAACTCTTGACGTTGCCCAAATTTATCTGCTCTAACTCCGTGCACCTTCTTGACCAAGGAGGGAAACAAGTTGCCAAAGTTTGGCACGTAAATTGCCTAAAATTAGATGGAATAAGTACTACGTGGTATCCTGTGAATCTCTAATTTGTGGAAATGCCCTGGCCAGGCTGGCCAAGATCACGGGAAGCAACTTGGAGCATCCTTGCTAGGAGCAAAGCCAACACTGGCAGAAGAGGGAATACTCCACAAAGCTGGAATTCCCCCCTCCTCCTCTTAATCCAAAATAGCCCCACTGCTGGCTCATCAGACTCAGCCCAGAACTCACTGCTCTGGGGTCAGATAAGGAGAAAGGACTCGCAGGCTGGAGATGTGCTGGGAAGGCAGCAGCATGTTGGCTGGAAGTGGCAGTGCTGGAAGATTAGCACAAAGGGGCTGTTAAAGATTGCTGATGATTTCTGCTTTGGGGCTTGGTTTTGAAGGCAGAACCAGACACTTGACTGTTGAATCTATAACCCAACAAAGTGACTCTGCACAGACTGGGGACAGTGGATGTATTGAAGCAAGACCACAGTGGCTCCCTGCCCCGTCCATCACACAGCAGCCACTGGTCCTGCTGCACGGAGAACAAACGATCCTAACTATCCTAACTCACTTGTCTACAGCATATTATGTTTTGAAATATTTATTGCCTCCCCAATCGGAAGAAAGAAACATTTCCCTCTTGGACATAATGAAGAACACATTTCCAGTACTTAACAGCTGGAAGCTGGAAAGGTGGCCAAAGAAAACCCCTATTTTTTTTTTTCCTTTAAAGTAAGCATCTGGAAAACTCATTTCTGGGGACGAGGAGCCTCCTCAAACCAACCCGAGGAATGAGTCAATTAAACCTGGTCACTATTCAGAGGCAGGGCCTGATAAGATCATATTGTGAGAGTGATATCAACAACATGTTTGCTGTCTGCTTCTGGCAGCTTGACTCCAGGAGGATGAAGAGAAGCTGTTTTTCTTTAATGAAATGCAGCAACTCCTCCAGGCAGAGATTTTCAGTATGGTTTCGATCAGCCACTGAAGTATCCAGAGAATTTTTTCCTCTCCATCCCACATCTTTTCAGCTGGTACACCCTGAGTGATGCTGACACCTGTCAGTGTTCCTATCCCCTCAGGATGGCCAGGGAGCCCACCTTCACTCCTCAGCTTCAAGCTGTTCCTAGGACAAGCTCTTCCAGCCTGGGTTGGCATGAACGCAGGGAATGACAACTGGCACACATGCTTGCAAGCAAAATACTGCTTTGTCCAGGCCAGACCCTCACACTAAGCCTTCCAGATGAGAAGGCCCCTACTCTCCTCCTTCCACTGTTACACATCATTACTCTCTGCACCTTAAGTGCACTCCAAGGTCTGGAGCCAGTTGCTGATGATGCAGCAGGGCCGTACAGTAGCTGCTGACAGACCTGTGACATTCTTCATTACTGAATCACAACTTTAAGCTGATGCCAGGCTGCTCAATCCTGCCTTCATTCCTGATGGAAAGGCTACAGCAGGTCCTGCCAGATAAGCGCTCCCCAGGATGGTGCTCATTGCCCCCATAGTTCAGGAACTCCCTGCTCTGGAGGCACCGACCGCTTTTCCCAGAAGTGTAAGCAGCTGACGAGAACAGACGCTCCACTTTGGATGAGATGTCTGGGAAAATGTTTCTCCTCTAACTTTCATGACAGGTTCGAATTCTTTTGGATGGAGGACTAATGTGGGTTGTTTTTAAACAGGCGCTGTGTTATTGTAACCAATAACAGGAAGTTGATGGCTCGCTATGTGGTGGGACACAAGGCGGTCCCCATGGGGCAGGCTGCTGTTTGTCGCCACCGTGGCCATATCCTGCGTGCCGGCTGTCACTGCTGGATGTGTAGCAGAGTCTGCAGAAAGCACTGGACACCCCTCAAAGGACCAGCAGCAGATAAAAGGGGAAGAGGGAAGGCAAAGCCAAAGCCTTTCCAGGTGCCCCATCCAATGCACTCTGTCCCCCATAGCTGGGGGCTAGTGAACACTAAAGCCTTTGCCTGGGTTTGGTGAGTCTACCCCAAACAAAGACACTTCCAAAAAACGAAGAAATATCCCCTACCTTGGGGACAGGTGAAGAGACTCCCCTCCCTCTCTCCCTGAATCCCTGGCTGCCATGTACCAGCCACTGGAAGAAAAGATGCTTCTGGCAAATGCAAGATGTTTCTTTTTGAGAAGCAGAGTTAGCTCACGCTGTTCTCCAGCGTTATCTATCTCAGCACGAGACCGAGCCGTGCCAGAACAAACAGCACATCAAATAAACAACACACTAAGACAGAGCACACTGCAGACACGTGCAGTCACTCTGCTCTTGAGCTCCAGTGGCTCAGACATCTGCAGTGGCTTTACTTCACTCACCATAGAGCCACACTTTGCCCTGCCCCAGGGCTGCCTTGGAGGTTCTGTGCTGCCCAAAGCGGGTCTTGCTGCTGACAGAGCAGCCCAGCCCAACTGCAACAGCTTCACTTCGCCGAGAATTGATGCTTTCAACACAACTCCAGCTCTCCCGGTTAGAGAGGGGCCAGCACACCCAACTGCAAACATCACCATGAACGCTCCTGCTCGGTCAGCACCGAGCCAGCAGCAGCACTAATCCACCTGCTCACATTTCCAACACCGAATCTCTGGCTGATGCAGCAGCCAGGGACGGGAGGAAGCGGCGCAGCCCAGAAGTTCTCCAGCCCATCGGTGTGTTTCAGGTCACACCTCTGACCCAGTTTCAGATCCGGGAGGTTTCTATTCGCAGAGCTCGGGGAGCGGCGCCGCGGCCCCGGCCGTGCACCTGTCACAGCCCCTCTCCCTTTCAGCAACCCGACCCTGGGCAGCCACGCCATGAACGCGCTCACATCCTGTCCCAGCCCTGAGGACACTGGACTGCACCAGGACTCACTGCTGACGTGAGATGTGGGGAAAATAAACCCCAAAGCCGTTCCAACGGCGGCACCAAAGACGACATCCCAGCCTGCACAGCAGCCGTCTCATGTTTCCCTCTTCCTGGTGGCATACGCACACGGTAACTGATCAGTCTCACCACTGCAGAAATCCAAGCCCTTAATCCCACTCCCTGCCCAAAAAAATAGCATCACTGGGAGGATTTACTACCCCTCAACACAAGTAAAAAGCACCAGAACTCACGTTCTAGTTATGGATACAGCGTAAGCACATGATTACAAACTCAGCATGCCCAGAATACCCAGCACTGTCCTCACTGGAGAGGTGTGGAACCAGCAGCACTTCAGACACAGGGAGCTCATCTCCATCAGGCCCTGGGATTTGCTCTGCCATTTGCTCAGGCAGGGACAGTGAAAGGGGAGCAGGTAACCACAAAGTGGGGAGGTGCACGTTACCCTGCACCACTGCTGGTCATCACCAGAATCTGTGCTGCTCCTCGGAAGAAGAACCAAGGACACAGGGCTGGTACTTTGGGAGGTGGCACTGGCACATCCTAAGATGAACAAGAAGCTTTTCGTGATCTGACATAAATATCCCAAAACACCTCTAGAGCAGCTGCAGAGTGTAGCCATATAACTTCTACCTACCCTTTGCTAAACACACAGTTATTTTAGAAGCAGGGCCCTTGCAAGTGCAATTTAGCATTGAACACGGCACAGTGCGTAACAGCAACAAACACCACGGGGTCTGCAATAAGTGGCTATTGGGAAGAAGCAGGATCTCAGCAGGATTCACACTAACCTGAGCAGGTTTGGCTCAAGAGCTGTTAGACAGCTGTACTTCAGTCCAAGGGAGGCCACCGTACTGTACAGCCCTGCTCCCAAGGGGAGCTTTATAAATATTTTCCACGATAAACATTTGTAAATAGTGTCTTTCAACATGTCTGATACCAGATTCTTGATCTCCTGTTTTCAAAAGGAGAGTCATCATCTTCAAAGGAGGGGAGGCAAAGCCATTCATGCAAACAGCATAGCTACAAGCAATCCAGCTTGGCACTCGCCTCCAAAGCTGTTGACGTGGGTGTTTGTACTAGATGGTTCGTCTACCAAGCACAGGCCAAAACCTCCCCTGCGATGCCTCCCAGCACCGTTCCCAGGCACAGGGTACGGCGCCCTGACAGCCTCCAGAAATCGGATCTGCCTGGGGAAACGTGATCACCTTCATTCCTTTGCTGCTGAGGGACAGGGGTCACATTCTGCCAAGATCACAGCAAAGCAGACTGGCATCTGACTCGGAGCCTCACGGTTCACGAAATCAATATACAGGCCACAGTAGTAATTTCGTCTCCTCTGCTCTTTGAAGGGTTCCCTCCCTTCCTTCTCCCCTGGTCACAAAGCCAGGCTCTGGGTGGTCCCTGCCAAGACTGTAAATTGACTTGTTGAAAGCCTTAGCAAAAGAGAGGTCAGATGCCTTACAAACTGAGCAGGACCCACAGTGCTGTACAACTACTTTCACGTTACGCGAAGGATATGCACATCCACACAGCTGCTCTCAGCACAGCAGGCATCATCTCTCACCCAGGTGAGCACAGGTTTTCCCCCAAACAGCACATGGAAACGCAGTTCTTGAAACCATGCGCCACACACACCTTCAGCTCTGGCTACAGAACAGGGCTGCTTCCCTTCCTTATGGATGGCAAACTCCCACGCAGGAACCAAACCAGTTGGGAAGTGGAGTTCAGGCTTGGCACTCTCCAACTTAAAAGGGTCAACAAGCCAGCAAGGTGCCCCTGTAAGGAGCAGCCGTGGGGCTGCACAGCCTGGCTTGGCTGGAATCCCTGAAAGCACTTCCCAGGGTCACAGCATCCTTATTCTGATGGTTGGAAAGAAGGACAAGGGGATGGAGAGCAAAGACAAGACCACAGGTACACCTGACAGAGACCTTCAAGCCAGTTTTCAGTCCTTTTCCATGACCTGCCATCTACATGAGAGACTGCAATTCTGTGCTGCCTTAACAGGCTACAAATCCTACTGCCTTAGACCCTAAAAAAAAGAAACTGCCTTGCAGAACCCCCAGCTGCCCAGCAATCTGGGAAAACCCAGCTGTCCTACAGGTGCTCTTATTGCTCTCAGCTCTGCTGTTGCTGTACCCCACACAGCATCAACTGCAGGGCAAACAGACATTTACAGCTCTGCTCAGCCCCTCCTGCTTCCCTGCTCCCACTGCCCAGCTCTGGGAAGGAACAGAGATAAGGGGAGTGCTACAGAAAACACAAGTGCTTAAGAAACCTGTGATTTAGTGAAGATAAGAGGTCTGGGTGAGTAAGCACACACCAGTGAAATAAAGACCACTGCTGAAAGAAGGGCGGGCACATGGAATGGCATGTGTCCAGGGTGGGGGCACAGCACAGGTATGTCATCTACTTCGGAGGTTAAAAAACAAGCACTGTCATTCTCATGGCGCCACAGTCTGATGATATGTCCAACTGGCCTTCATGGAAGTGTCTCCCTGAAGATGGCTCCTGGATGTCAGAGCAGCCCAGGGTGTGCGGAGTGGGATCCCACAGCTCCACTGAGCGTCCTGGCTCCTCTGCCCCATGGCCTGAGGTAACACTCATGGCATTTCAGACAAAAAGCAGCACTGGTGTAAAACAGAGGGGGTAGAGCAGCATCCTTCCCAACCTGAGCTGATGGCATATGATCCCAGCCTCTCCAAAAGCTCCCCAACACACTGTTCCAAGAGGTGCACAGAGCTACTATCAAAATCGTTTGATAATGTGTATCCTGGGCTGAAGAAGGCTGACAACAAAGTGGTGGGGGAAGAAAATAAGGAATTAACTGCATAGAAAAGAAGTCACATCTCCAAACACCACGGGACTTGCTGTATGGAGCAGTTACTCCATCTCTACAGCAAGCTCAGAGCCAGAGGGAGACTACTAGAAGTGAAACTGCAACAGCTGAGGCTCTGCAGGGTCCAAATCAGCTCCCCTCTCCTAGCCGGTAACTCCAAACCAAGCGTTTCAGCTGCCAGCCCCAGGGATAACTTAAGCCAGGAGTAATATCTCAGTGCAGTCCTTACTGTGAGCACACGACTCCCCAGGCTCCTTAATAAGACATATTAATTTTTCACACTGTTAAGGGGAAGGCAAACAGCTCAGACACTTCTGTTCCTACATTAGGCTCTCAAGCACTTTGGCTGCCTATCTTATCAGCACAGCTTCAGCAGCCTTTCCAAGCCGTTTCAAGACTTTGGCCTTCAGAAACCTGGAGAGGGGGGTGGAAAAACCCTCTATTCATACTTACCAAAGCATAGCACATTTTCAAGAGGACATTCCTACCATCCAGAGCAAACAAATGTTCCCAACTGTACATTCTATGAGTTGTTTGAGTTGTAGCAAGTAATATCAATACAGGTTCACTGCACAAGGTATTTAAATATTCTTAGGAGTTCCTGGGCCGGTTTAAAATTGAAAGGGAGAAGCCAGACAAAAGAATACTTGTCTGTGGCTTTAGACAGCTTGCAGGCTGGTTTTTACACCCAGAGTTTTACAAGCACAGCTCCATCAGCTAGGGCCACAAGCTTGTTGGGATGGGCTCTCCAGAGCGTGCTAGGAGTTGTACAAATCTGGGACCTGCTCCACGATCAGGCATCTGAGGCCCTGCAGTACTAAAAACTAAACAAAAAAAAAATTAAAAAAAATACTATAAAAGAGCTATAGTAAGACCCTTTTTCAGTACTGCCAAAGCCTTGCTGATTTGCTGAGTTTGTTCAGGAAGTCCTTGGCTAAATCATGGGCTGATAAAAGAAACCCTCGAGTCCCCTTCCATAGGATACAATTAGGATTTTTGTGCTTTAGACACTGGATGAGACTTAAAACAGCATCTGCTCTTTCTGTGGCCAACAGTGAATTAGATGACTGTGCCATTCCCAGAGTTTTCTGAGGGTCCTGGGCAGTGATGTAACAATCCCACCACAACCCAGCAGGCATGCAGACAAATGCCACCTGACCTGCTATGACAAAGAGGAGCTATATCATCCATCTTACAGGACACAGTGGGCAGAGCAAGGTGTCAGAGCACCAGCTCAGCTGTCAGCCCATCGCACTGAAGAAGAGCTGTCTCACCCTCTCTATACACCCCAGCACCCTGGACATCACTGCCTGGGTCACATCAAGGAGTGCAGACACTGCAATTCACTACTTTGTTTGCCATTATCATTACAGCTCTGAATTTGTCCCAGAAAGGCCTTTTGCAATCACGGCAGTGCTCAGGTGTCACCAAGCAGAACCTCCAGCTACAACACGCTGAGTGGTGCAGGGGCAGCCATCATCTTCACCACACAACTGAATTCTACTAAAAAACCTAGGTCTGTTGCAAACTCAGCTACTTAATTCAAATAAAAAACCCGAGACTGATTTTAACCTTGACAAGGCACAACTTGTATGGGTGTGACACAGCAATTTCCCATCAAAGAGAGGATTTCAGACCCAACCTGTCCAACCCACCCAGGGCCTCTTTTTCCTTGTATTTATGGGATTTAAAAAAGAAAAAAAAAAATCCCCATGTCATACATTTCACTTCCAGAGCTGCAGGAAATCCACTCCAAGTCTCATGCCAGCTTCAGCTCTGAGGGTTTCCTTGGGCTGTTCCTTTCAGTGACAAGGAGAACAAAGCAACCTTGGCAACTGGCCACGCTACAAGCAAATATTTCCCCCATTCCCCTGAATGAAGTGGATATCCTGTCACAAACCTGCGCACATGGGAAGGGTGAGGAGGGGAAGGAAACGGAAGAGGACAAATTAGCTGAAAATTGGCACAACGTGAGAGGTCTCAGCTTGTCACCTAAGTCCCTGAAAGGCTTCTCATTTTAAGTGGCCAAATGCCAAAGATGAATGACTCACACAAACCTCAGAGGAACCCCAAGCCCTCTGGCACTCAGGAACAGTATACCTGAATGCCACTTCCTTTCCTCTCTCCATTCCCTGTCTTTCTTAGTTCTCCATTCCCTGGGTTGAGTGGTTTTAGAAGGTCCCTTTCTGGACCACTGACTGAGAAGACCCAGCTCCAAGCAGAAGAGAGTGCCTCTTGCACCACATATCAGCTCCCTGCCCCAAATCCACCTGCATCCACCTTCCAGGCATTTCAGCAGCACCACCCTTCTGTAATTCCTCTGCATGGTCCCTGCAAGCTTTGGCAGCCCTGGCTTGGTTTAAAGCTCTGGTCATTAGCAGATTTCAACAAAGCCAATCCCAACATGTGCAAGCGGGTTTATTCTTCTAAAACTCTGCATTACAGCCATGCACTATGTTAGCATTTGTCAGCAAGTTTCCCCACCATGACACCGTCATTCATAGCCGGGTTAGCTGACCCAACAGCAGCACATACCAGGGTCACAGCAGGATTAACATTCCCAAAGCACTGCTAACACCAGCAGAGATCTGCAGCTACTGTGTTTGTGTGGAGTTCTTACTGCTGTTTGGACTCATGAGGGTCACAAGAACACAGGGTTTGTCCTCACGATCCCCCAAGACCCTGTTGCATTTACAGAGACTTGAAGCAAGACCACTCTGAGGCAGAAAGCAATGACTGGTAAAGAAAGGAAAAAACAAACCCCATCCTGGAGCCCAGCCAAAATCTTTGTGCCCACTAAGTTCGGGTGGATGCAGACTTTGCAAAAGCCTGGAAAATGATTAAGGAACAGCTTCAGCAAACAGCCAGGACAACAACAGTGAAGTCATGACGAAGCCAGCGATACAGCTTTCTGTTTGCAGTCATGAGTCTGTGATTACAGTTTGTAACTATGTGCAAATACCAGAAAGCCATTCTTTTCCTCTTCCCATCAGGGCTTGGCATCCTGCACATTTAACTAGATCCAAGAGATGCCTACAGCAACATGCCAGCTGGATTTTGGTCACAGGGCATGCTCTGACCCACAGTGACAGGAACTTGTAGGAACCCATAAACAGAGCTCAGCTGCGAGTGTGAGGGAGAGCTCTGTGTATCAAAGCAGGCAGAGAAAGGAACAGGAAAGAGCAACTGAAAAAAAGAATTGTGGCAACTCTCAGTTTGGCTGTTTGCTTGTCCCTGTGTGGGTTACACAAACAACCACTGGCAGGACTCAGGATGCCAAGCAGAAGATGCAAAACGATTCTCAGGCAGAGCACACCAACTAGTTTAACCCTCCTGGCAGAGCCCAAACTTCTTAAGGTGGATGCAGCTGGGAACAAGAGGCATGATGCTTCCTGCTACATCATCTCTCACGAATGTTTTGTTGTCTGACAGAAGGAAGAAGACAGTTAACTACCATCCTAACACTGTCCTCCAGGAGCTCTGACTGACAAGCCCCGGCAAGTCTTATTGCAGCAGCAACTGCTGGCCCCATTACCAGCTCACACTCAGAGCTGTTAGCCCTGGGCAGACCTGTCAGAAAGCAGCATGTCTCCATCTCTGCTGCTCCAGAGCCACCTGGCAACCCAGAACTGGCAGCACATCCAGTTTGCAACACATCCTTGCTGCCATCAAGTAGATGACACCCAGTGCACCTGGAGAACATAAACCACCTTGGAAGGGGACTGAGAAGGGAAGTGGGTGCCGAGTTCCTAAACTGTACCAGCAGCTCCACCTCTGCTCTCCCAGTCTCTGGCTGGCTGCCCTGCCAAAGCAGCGTGTGTGGGGCCAGGCTGGGGTTCCTGGAGGAAACAGGAACTGTGGCTTCCTATGCTGCACAAACAGGAGCTGGCACCATCCAGACCCACCTTCCATTAGCAGTGACCTCATGTTAACAAAGGCTTTTTATAGTCATGCTTGGCAAGTCCTTCTATGGAGAACACTTGGCAAGTCCTTTTATAGAGAACAAAGTAACATCATTCTCCTTATTTTTGTCAGGACCCGGTGACCAAAGTAGCCCCAAACCACTGCCCCATCCTTGTCTTGTCAAGGCCTTGTCCTCCTCCTCCCTGGATCTCCCAGTACAACACATCCCTGTTCCAATCTCTCCTCTCCAGCCACTCCCTCAGCACACCTCCAGAAGCAAAGCCTCAGCTACCAGGTCTGTGTGAATAGGTCACATTTTCCTCACCTGCTGCCACTGATCCCGAGTCCCCTCATAAGCTGTTTCTAAAGACTCTTCCAACCCATCACACCAGGTATGTGCCTCTCACCTTATGTCTTCCTACTGGTTTCCCTTTTAATTTCTATCACAAAGAAAGCAATGCACTGCTTGGCACTACACATGGGAGGGGAGGTCTGGAATTTGAAGAGCACTGAATCCAGAAAACAGGAAACTGCTGAGGATCAAGGCTGGGCACAGCCCAGAGGCCCCCATTTATGACTATAATAAAAGGATAAGGCAGAGATTAAAGCAAAGCTGAGCCAGGCTTGGTAAAGCATCAAAAGAAAGGTGCAGGGGGCTAGAACAGGCTTGAAAGAGCAGAGAAGCTGACTAGGCAGATGATCAGAAGCGTATTTAGCATCCTCCTTGCCAGCCCGGTGGATCTGAGCCAGTACATTGCTGTGCTGGAGCTGCCGAGTGCAAGGACAGCTCCTGGAAACGTGCCCCAGGAAGCAGGAAAAGCTCACTTGAGGGGCTTCTCATCTTGATCAGGACAAGCGTCAAGAACCGACTGTGCAATGCCACAGGATGAGCCTGTCTCCCAGTCCCTCAAAAAGAACAGGACTGGCAGCAACTCCAGGCTCACAGCCCTTGGCTTCAGCACTGTGCACTCGGGTATGTGTGCAGGACACGAGTTCATGGACAGCCAAGCACCCCACAGGGGTAAGGAATGCTGTCACTTGCTGCAGGAAGATGACAGACAGAAGAGAAGGGCTATGCAGGGCCAAGCCAAGAGTTTGACTCCAGAAATTCTCTTCTGCAAACAATTTTGTACCCACTGGTCTGGTGCTGCACAGGCTTCTGCACACCGAAAATGACGGAGATGGATGCAGCATTCCCACTCTGGAGATGGGACAAGTCAAATCACAGAACACTCTAACTCACTTATTCGGATGCCAGCGCGCTCTGTGCCAGAGCTGTGAACCTCTCCGGTTCCACTGGGCACACCGACCTTCCCCAAACCCCGTAAAATCTCTCTGAAGGAGGAAAACAACTCTCCAGTAAACAGGGGCCTGACCCAGACAGTTCTGCTCTGTTTTAACTTGCCTGGTACAACCACAAACAGAGCAGACAAAGCTGACCCCCAGAGCACGTGTATCCACTCACATTCACACCCGATTCAAGGCACGCTCTTGTCTTCCAGCCCAGCCAAGCAGACACTTTCCAGGAGAACAGCAAGAAATTACAAGGCTTGCCTTCCAGCTATTCATTACAAACTAAAGCCTCCCATACACCAGCTTGACCTCTCCCTATCTCGTGCTTGCCCCGAGGCTTTTTCCAGATCTTTGAAGAATCCCAGGGAGCTGAGAAGGAAGGGACAGCCTGGAGGGAATGGTAGGAGACCTAACCATCAGCCTCTTTGTTTCTCATCACACCAAAATTAAAAATAGGCAACAATATCTAGGGAAAAACTACAGTGGAAAGCTTCCACACACTTCTTAGAAACAGTAATTATCCTTTCATCAGTCATTACCTGGAGCATTCTGACGGGGAAGGCTGAGGCTTATTTTAACACCTGGTTCAGGTCTAGGCAGAGCAAGCACAGCCTCTGGGAAGATTAAGCTGTTTAAGCACAAGGGTCATTTGTACAAGATGCAAAGGATGGGCAGAAACAGCCTCCTTGGAGGCCACAAAAGGTGCCACAATGCTGAGTGACCTGCCCAGAGCTTCCTGCTCCCGTGCTCACAGCCTGGCAGACGTGAGGCAGGGCAGGTCCTTCAGGAATCAAGTGTTACACGTGAAATACCACCTACTCATTGCAGCCCTGGAAGACCGACTTTAAGCAGTACTGGTTCATGATTGAGTAAACACAACATGCAATTAAAATTCATGTGTCATCCATGATTTACCTACCCTGCTATTCTGCACATCTTTTCCCTGACAGCAACGCTCAGCAGCAGTAATAAAGAGAAAAGAAGTTTCAGCCTTGACTGCTCTGGATCCTGGAGTTTGGCATCCAGCTTGGCAAGGCTGCTTGAAAAGGAGAGGACGGGTCTGCTCTTGCTGCCAGAGGAGAGATGCCCACTTGATTAACAACCAGACACTCCCTGCCCGCTCACCTGAACGGCTCCCGCGCAGCCCTCGGAGCCAGCAGGAATCTGGTGGGAGTTGGCAAATGGCACAGAAAAGTCGAGAAGGGCCAAGCAAAGGAAAAAAACCTCCCTTTATCAGCACAAAAAAAAAAAAAAAAAAAAAAGAAAAAAAACCCAAAAACCAGCTGCTGGTCTGGGTCAGGGGAACTGCAACTTTTAAAAAAACAGAACAGCTTTCACAGCTAAGTTAATTTAAACAATAAAGGGGAAAATAAATTGGGAGGGAAGGGAAGATCCATCCACTTGGGCTCGGTGCCAGCTCCCAGTGCTGCATGCTCCCACAGTCACACCTTTTCTGCTTTTCCCAGAGAAGCACTACAAATATGCACCCCACTTCACTCCACAGCCATGGCAAAGGACAGCAGCACTGAACCGGCTCTGTAGTTAAATGGGAGCCGCAGACCACCTCAGATTGAGGAACTACAATTCTGAAGCCTCTAAACAGATGAAGATCCCGATCTATTTTTGAAGGATTTAATGGCAATTGCAGAGGACTCTACACAGGAGAAGAGACCATAGGCTGAGCTGTTCAAAGTAGAAAGGATTTCTGCTCAGCCTACTTAACATGCCTTTTTTTTTTTTTAATACTGCTTTTGCTCCAAGAACTGGAGAACAATTTGGAGAAAGAACGTCTTTGTTAGAGATTTTACGCCCCAGCCTGTTATTTAAGGTGCAAAAGCTCACAATAAATGTCACTAAGCCCTCCTACCCCTTTCCCACAGTGGTGCCCCAGCACAGTGAAGACCAAGTAGACTTTAACAGCAAGAGACATTAAGTAAAAACCATGTGGGGAGAGGGAAATAAAATCTTAAGTCTTCACCCATTCTTGCAACGCTCCATGACAAACCCACCAGGCAGATAAGGCAGCCTGGGGCCCTGAGAGAAGTGGACACTGTGCATTTCTCAGCGGTGTGTGCTGGGGAAAACGCTGCAGAAGACATTCCCCACCAAGGGGAAGGAAAGGAAGAGACTCACTTCAATTTTACCCCTGTGTACAGCAAGAATGAACAAGGACATCTCAGAGGGAATTGCTGGCAGCAGTTACATCACCCAGAGGCATTAGGAGCTCTCACAGCTTCCAGTACTACTTCAGTTAAATGAAAATAAGTGGAAGGTTAGAAAGTGAGGTGAAAGAAGATTTCAGCGCATTGTGACAAGTACTGTGCTCTGCTTCAGTGATGTTCCTTTAGCATTAGGCCAGGTCTAATCTGCCAAAGATGAGCAGGAGTTCAATATTCATTAATAAGAAATCAGTTCACACAAAGCAGATTGAGCTGTTCATGCAAGTCAGGCATTTGACTACATTTGCACATTGGTAGGTATCCTGCAAAGCCAGTCCTGAGGGGCCACATCTGCAGTGCAAGAGGGAACAGAAGTAGGTTTATGTCCCAAAAGTCCACCTGGGGAAAAAACACCCATCTCCTTTTGAGCAAAGTTTTGCACCGAAAAGACCAGCAGCCTGTTGACCAAGGGCTGAAGCTCCCCATGTGTATCAACACCTTTACTTTGGAGCTAGACGAGCCTGGCAAGTGTCAGTAAATCAGTCCAGAGGCCAGTAAAAGTGGCAGCTTTGGCACTCTAGTTACTAGAAACCTCATGAAATGCTTCTCAAAGCACTCAGTAAGTCTGCAAGGGAGTAGGTTGATGAGGCACATCCTACAGTGACTACAAAACACACCTTCAGACTGGCCCAGGGGCTTGGCTCACAATCCCTTTCATTTCCTTTCCATCTTCATGAGTTACTAACAACTGAAACTTTTTTGTCCTCTTTTTAACCCTAAAGGGGGCTGCATTTAAGCAGTAACACGCTGAATATCCCCAAAGGAGGAGGCTTCTCTTCTCTCCTCGGCAGCAGAGGCAAATGGACACTGGTGTTTCTTGCTGGTGAGGGGTGTATAGGTGAGGCTGTGTGCCCTCCATGAGGCACTGCTGGATTAAATACCTTTGGGGTGTAAACCATAACTCCCTGCAAAGCTTCAGTCTGAAGTTCTGCTCTCCAGTGTCACCAGGGCCTGCAGATGACACGGGGGGAGATGGGGGATGTATCCAGCCACCTCCTCACTGCAGTAATTAACCTCAAGCAAGCACTGGCACGAAGCTCCTGCTCTTGCATGACTGCGAGCGTTCCTCCCCACAGAGTTTATCATAAAGCACCAACTACCCATAAACATCTCTGGGAAGGGCTGGCCTGGCTTCACCTTCATGCAAGGAAGATGTCAGGCCCTGGCAAAAAGCCAGCCATTCATGTTTCTTTAAGCCTCCTGATTTTTGTCAGCTCTGACTCAAATGACCTTCTCGGGGAAAAACAAAACAAAACAACAAAAAGAATCTTCCATCACACCCTTTCCTCCCCTCCACCCACTGTGGCACTTAATCACTGCAGGATCACAGGGGACAATTCCCATGGTGGCAGTGAGTCATGGTCTCCTGTCCCTCTGCCCTCTGCAGCAGAGGCATTTTCCCATTTCCAGCTGATCTGGAGCCTCCAGTGAGGTGAGGAAATAGCATGGAGCTGAGCAGCAGTGGGGCAGGCTTAAGAGCCTCCATCACAACACGGACCTCTTCGCTTCAAGCCAGGTAGGACAGTCAGTGTTGGGACTCTGACAAGTCCACATTGTCCAGCAACAGCAGTGTCCTCCCAATGCAGCAACTTCAGTTCTCCCACCCTGCAAGACCTGAGTTGTGCTTCGTCCTTGGTGAAGCCATGATGTATTTTACAGCAAATGCAAGCAGTGGCCCAGCCATTCATCCTAAATATAATAAATCTTTAAGCACAAGGTCACGATTAAAAGCAATTTTAAAAAAATTCCCTCTTCACATTCTTTAGCAGATTCTAAAATCCATTTAGCTTTCCTCCCTGGAGCTGTTTGCCATATTTCTGTTGTTCAGACCTGGGGACCCTCAAGTGAGTTTTCCTCCTTTCCTAGCCTTTCCCCCACAAGAAGAAAAATCACTCCTCCTCATGGAGGGAGGAACAGATACAGCACCAGCAGGAGCAATTCCGATCCAACCTCCCCAGCAGATAAGCGGACTCAGACTCTTCCCAAACCCTCGTGGGAGAGCTCTGATCCACCTTGCTGATGAATCCATTAAGATTAGGCCACTGCTGGCACTAAGATGACGTGAGGCGAGTGTTTAATATTCTCACACCAGCTGGGTGGCCAGCCCAAGCCATTCTTTAAACTTACTTATTGGCTGTGAATATTCCTCCTTCTCTCCTTCCCATAGGATTTTAACATCCCTGTGAGGAGAGCAAGCTCCCAGCGAGGAAAAGCAAAGACCAACAGGCTGCTTAATTAACTGCCCCTCTCCCAGTTGCCACAGCATCGCCAAATGCTGGAGAAACCCGATTCCAACCGGTAATTAAGCACTTCTGGCTCAAGAGGGATGAAGCCAGCAGGGAAGCACAGGAGCAAAGGAAGGGGCTGACACCATAAACCCTGTGCCAGCCCCTGCTGTGCCCCCATGCCATCAGCTCCAGCACTCCAGGCACTCATGACCCCCCAGAGGGACAGAAGCTTTTAGTGGCCATCAGTCCCTTAAATTAAATGTTAATTGGTCCAAGAGCTCCCTAGAGGGATACACGAAGCAAGGAGAAGCCTTGTTTGCCAGCCAAAATAAAGCCCTGCTCTCAGACATGCCTTTGAGAGTGTTGTTACCTGTGCTGTTTTACAGGTATCCAAGGAATTTCTAAAGCCTGGCTGCCAGGTACGCTGGCCTGATCCTGCGCTCACCCTGCTGGGTCCTAAGAATTCCTCTTTCTCTCTTCAACCAGACTCAACTTCAAAAGGAGGAAAATGTGATTCTGTAACATTTCATCTTGTTCCTACTGCCCAACCTACCAAAACAAAGGAGAGAAAAGCAAAGACCTGACCCTCACCAGGAGCACAAACAGGTTACTATAGCAATCACATGCAATAAGGGCTCATATAAAGGGGAAGCCACTAAAAATGGGCTGGAGCCTTCAGTTTGCTCAGCTGCTGATACCAGCTGGATATGATGTATTGCACGGGTGACAGAGAAACAGAAGGTCTGTGAGCCCACAGAAAATCCACGCCAGGTGAAGCATCTGCCTCCAGCATCATGTGCTAATTCTGGTACCAACCCTGCAGAAGTGATCATGCAATCCTACCTCCCTGGGTACCAAGGGCAAAAAAACTCAGAAGAGGAAGGCAGGAGAGAGGTGGTCAGCTTAGACCAGCTCAGTTTTAACAGTACTGCAGCCCCTCCAAATTATTCTGGGCTCTGTCTCCCAGCACAGCAGCTCTGAAGGCCACAAACCCCCAGGTGAGCCAAATGCAGCAGCTGGCAGGAACACAGCACAGCTGGGTTAGCTCTGGCCTAAAGCCAGAAAGTTGCCACAAGAGAATGACAAAGAGGACGAGAACCTCCCAAGGAAAGCTGGTCTTTGAAAATCCCTCTCCAGAAGACGTGAATGATCAGAAAGGCACATTGAAGGCTGGCCCTTGGACAGAGGGGGAGAGCAAAGCAATCCACCCACCAGCACATCCCTGCCAGCTGGGATGTTTCTAAGAGACACGGCAGATGCCACCCACACTGGGGGCTCAGCACAGCGTGTGCAGCCCCGGCAGGCTTTGCCCACACAGCTATTGTGCTGTGCTCCCTGCGCCCCAGGCGTTAGCAGATATTTCACTGGTGCTGTGCACAGCACAGCTCTGGACAGCTGGCACTTGTGGGAGAGAACAAACTCGTGGAGGGCGTTTGAGAGACTCCAAGGGAGTGCTACAGGGCAGTGACAATCCTGGGGACTACAGTCTGTGTTGGAGGCACCTAACAGAAGGGTGTCCTCAACAATACAACCCAGACATCTATGGCTGTAAATCTGGAGTCAGACACCTTACAAACCACAGCGACAAATGAGTCTTTACTCTACCAGAAGGTGAAAAACCCACCTGTGAGGCCAATGCAAACCTTTAGCGCCCAACGAGGCTCAAAATCCCTGCAAACAGTGCAACCTCCCAAAAGGGCAGTGACTCAGCCCCTGAAACGCTGCTGAGCAATCACAGCAGCCAGGCTCCCTGTGCAAGAGGTGAGCTGTCCACAGCTGCACAACTGCCCCATCCCATGGACCTTCCAGCCAAGGAGAACCCAAACGTGGCTGGAGGGCTTGTAGCAGAGCTTGGGGAAGCACAGCAGAAGAGTGAGAGCCCATCCCTATCTGTTCATGGGGGCACTTCAGTGTATATCTGCTATAGTATTACAGACTACGGAGCAAACACCCCAAATGCTGAATCACAAGGGCTAAGGCTGCCAGGGAGCAGCTGGGACTGTTCAGCATTGCAGAAGAAGGGGTGTCTCACACACCCCTTGTCCCAGCCAAGGACTGAGGAGTTCCCCCATCTATAGCAGAAAACAGACCCATATCCCTCAGCCCTTCAGTTCTCTGGCTTACAGCGCCTTCCTGCCTTTGCACTCCAGCCAGGGCATCTTTTCTGCTGCTTCCCTCTAAGCTGAGGAAAACCTGAGAGAACACTCCATTTCCAGAGGGACAGTTCTGTGCATGAATAGGAGCAGCCAAGGGGGCAGTGGGGGCTGGCAGCCCTGCTATTACAATGGTAATTCCCTTTGATTTGCCAGCATTAGAGACCAAACATCCATTGTCATCCTTTGTCTTTTACAGCAAGAAGATCTTCAGCATGGACTTGGCGTTTTTAAAGTTTTAAATGCACTTGAAGCCTTGCTAACTGTCCCCCTTCAAGAGGTTGGTACCCTCTAAGGGGAAATGGCACTTATAAAATGTGGTATGTTTCCATGAGTGACTCAACTTTTAGGGAGAATCTAAATAGTAACAATAAATAGTACATAATTTGTTATAACTATATTAATATAGTCAAAATTATAAATGGGCAAAAGGTTTTCACTTCCATATTTTAACCACAACTCATGCCATGTTATTAAATGAGTGGGTTTTTGTCCCACACTTCCAAAAAGTCTACCAAAGGATTTTAGAAGCACAGCAGCAGGTCCTCACCAGCATCACCTACAACATAAGGAAGAAGGGAATTGGGTTACCTGTCCAAGGTCCAAAGTGACGTTGACCTGGTTGAACTCCAGCCCTCGGGAAAGAGGGGGGCTCTGCCACCAGCGCTCCGTCCCATCAATGGCATTTGTGATGGGGTGGGCCTTGTTGCTGTTTGCTGAGGAGCAGATGTCGCAGTACTGGCCCTGTTGGAAAGCACAAAACCAACACTTAAACCCCAGCCAGAAAAACGTGGTACGAAGCAGACAGGTATCACAGCAACTCAGAAAACACAGGGGGTAAGCCTGCTAATACAAATCTGTATATAAGCTTTTTGTTTGCACTGATTTGAAGCATGAATGGAAAAAGGAACGTGAAGAGGCTCAAAAACCCCTTCAACCACCCAGTGTAGCATTTGGGGTGCTCTAAGCAGCATCCCTTCTGTACTGCAGATATGCACTGAGTGTTGGCAAACAAACTCTGACACGAAGAACTGGTTACCAGATGCAAAGGGAGAAGCTACATCACAGCAGAGAAGAGTAGCTCAAGCTCCATGGCCACCAGCTACTCTGCTGAGGCTGCCATTTACAGCCCTGCTGATGCCTAGAGATCCTGACCCAGACCATTCAGTCATTTCTACATACTCAGACTGGCAGTTCCTCTGCCCAGCTCCCCGCAATCTGTTTCTTGTCCACCTATTCATTTCACAGTATAGTCCTTTCAGATACATTTTCAAGCTTAATAGTCTCACAGCAGAGTTCCTTTTACTGATGACACTGCAATGCAAGGCCAGAAAGGGACAGTCCCAGCTGTCAGCTGGCCAGGCACCTCACTGCCATCACTTCTCTGCCTTGCCTTTGTGGTGCGGGTGGTTGTGTCAGCTCCATGGACACGCTGCCAGAGAAAACAGCCCTGCAACTTTAACAGCACCAGACCAGACAAAAGACCTGAGTTGTCAGAGGCAATTCTTTCTTTCCCATTAAGGGACAAATGAATCTGACCCACTCTTAAAAAAACCTGCAAATAGCCCTGAAAATTGGCAAGTTATTTCTTTTGTGGAGCCCCTGTTCTGTCACTTGAATTGCTGCTACAACAGCCTAGAAGGAAACTCTGTCACAGGCAGTTTTCCTTTTAAAGGTACAGTTATCCCCAGGCAGGAATGCTGTCCTTGCCTGTCCCAGCTGCAGCCAGCGTTAATATTACACCAGGTACAAGATCTCCAGACAGGCAATTCCCTTCCTGCTCACTGCATCTGCACCCCTACAAGGGCTGAGGCAAGACAGAGCCACCACAGAGCGTGTGATTTTCCAGATGCTCCAAGCTCTGGAGGAATCTCAGTGCAAGGAAACAGATCTCACGGCATTCTTCCCCACAGCCATGCCCTATGTTATTTGCAGGCAGTTATGCAACACAAATTGTCCTGAACAAGAACACATTTTCATTAAGTGTTCTGGAGATATGGAAATAGCAGACTGGGCAAGCACACAGCCAAAGAAAAGGGCAGCTAAAACCATCCAGGTAACCCTGACACCCATGCAGGGAGCACCGGCTGTACAGAGAGGTCAGGACAAGGCTCGTTTGAACATGCTTTGAGCCAGGAGGGAGAGCAGACCAGATAAAACTGACCCAACTCTTCAGCTCAAACCTTTAATGGGAACCGGTGCAACAGGTTGTGTGGAAATTTCTGCTGCACAATGCACAACACTGAGAGGGGAGGGGAAGTAAAGCAAGGTTACAAAATGGGGATAAATAACAAAAATAAAGTGTTCTCATAGTTTAAATTCTTGCTACAGATGTAAAAACCATTTTGGACCCAAAGTTCACATTGACTGAAGACAATGGAGCCAAGTTAAGTTAGAGGGGGAATAAAAATTAGGATCAGCTGCTCCACATTTGTAATGCTGCTGCTGTCCCTCCCCACTGCTGTGCAGCCTGGGCTGGAAACATCAACAGCTGAACCAAGTTTGCTGTTAAAAGTGTGATTAGCCTCTCTGATGCACCAGTTGCTCATTAGTTGTTTCGTTAGAGCCAGACCTAAACCTGGTGAGAATCATTTCCAGCTAATTGTATTTCAGAGAAACTCAGACTCCCGCACAGTGCGTCAGGTTCTCTACAGGGGCGTTCTGACATCAGCAGAGGATTTTAATTAAAAAAGCAATTGTGAGCAGTAGGCTTAGTGAAGACAGCAGGTTGCCAGAGCAGGAGAGGTGTGGACACGGCTAAGGCCCACCAAATAAACTCTGCAAAAAGAAAGCAATGCAAGAAGTTGCAGGGCAGCTTTGAGAACATAAAACTGCCATTATCAGAGCAAACTGCAAAGAGAGAGAGAGATAAGGAAGAGGTTTGAATGGAGGGCAGCTTACAGAGACCTGCAAGGCCTGATCCTCTTCCTACTCAAGTCAGTGGGAACTTTGAAGTTTCCCCTGCGCATGAAGACTAGCCAGGCACCCCACTGGCACCAGTCACCTTGGGGAAAATGGTCTTTGTCCCAGCTTATCTGGCCCTGCCATGACACAACATCAGCTCTCCTCACCTGATCTATCAGAAAACCACAGGGAGCATGGGGCAGGCTGGGATGAGGTAAAAAGGGCAGGAAATGGGGGGTAAAAAGTATTGTGTCAGAAAAGTAAAGTCCGTGCTCACTGCTACCAGGGCTGTCGCTGCAGATCAGCTGCTCAGGCAAAGTTAAGCAGTGCTGTCTCACCAGGTGTTTCTTCCGTGAGCAACAGTAACTTGTTCTAAACACTGCATTTTCAGCCACAGTTAAACCTCTAAAGTCCAACTCTATCACATGTGTAGACACAGAAGGGACATGTACAAAGAGGTACAGCAGCAATTGTCGCCCGGAGCATGGAGAGCCCTGGGCTGAGCCAGATTCCCACTGCCACACGGGAGAGACATGGTGTGGGATGAAGAGCACTGGGACAAATGGTCACTGACTACTGCAGGGTATCAAAAGAGAACGTCACTTAATTCCTAGACACTCAGGTATGAAACAGCTGCAGATCTCATCTGTGACACCTGGAAGAGTGAGAGCACCAGACATCTGGTCAATGCCCGTGCAAGTATAGCTCAGCACCACAATTCACTGTGCAAACCAATGCTCTGAACACAGAGTGTGTGTGAAGACAGGCTTTAGAGGAAGGCAAAAGTAGCATTGACTTGAAATCAGTGAGGTTTGGTTTATGTTCTTAAATTCTGAGGTCTAGAATTCCTTCAATTAACACTAGTAACTTGTCTTACTGTTACACTCCTAGTCTCCTAAAACAATCGTCTACAACCCTGCCCCACTGCAAGTACAGCGTACAATCCCCCTAGGCAGAAGGATGGGATGGGGAACATGAGCACATGGCTATGCCTTTACAGAATTGTCTGTCTTGGAAGACAGCTACAAACATCTCCAGTAAAGCTCAATCAGAAAAAGAAACCCATGACCTCTCTTTTGCCTCGTCTTCAAGACATGATCATTAAGGTAGGATCGCCCATGCTGAAGAGTGAGTTGGACAAGGGAAGCAAACCTCCATGGCAAGTCCCTTTCAGCACACCTCAGCACTGCTGTGCATCACATCCTTCCAGACTGAAAAGCCCCCCACAGTTGGAAATGCTCTCTTCTGCCAAAAACCCCTGAATAAAGCAAAGGAAACTCCCTGAAAAGGTTTACAGCCTTCCCACAAGCTGTGCCAAAACCACCGCAAGTGTCTTTAGAGCACCATTATTTCAGAAAGCTTAATGAGTATTGACATTTTAAGACCATCATATTTCAAAGTCAGTGAACTCCCTCTTCTGAAATCTTCTACAACATCAAATTAAAACAGCAGAAATCAGGGAACTAACTGAACTAATGTATTAGATGATTGTATTAATGTTTATCCTAGGTCTTTAATCAAGCAAATGTCCCTTTACCACCCCAGCATGTGCAAGTGTCTTGGGAGGGTCCTGAGGGATTCTTCCAGAATTCCTGACCAAACCCCCTCACACCACAGCCACACCACAACGAGCAGCACTGGGGAGGTGAAGGGAGAAGGGAATGGACACACAGGCAGCAAGGACATGCCTGTGGAGTTCATTATTGTTGTTTCAGTCTGCTCAAATTGAACACTTCCCTCCCATCTCTCTCCTTGCTTTAGTCACCAGGTGGTGCCGAAACCCCTAAAGGGGATGAACTGGGAACTCTGACCTCTGCTCTGATGCCTCCTGTTTTCTCCCCTCCCTTTTAGGTGCTCCCTGTGGTCATGGAAAGGAGCCACTACAAAAGGATTTTTCTAAAGCTTTCAGACTGACTGAAGACCACTGGCCTGGGAAGTGGTGCTCAGATCAAAGCCACCCTGTGCCAGAGCTGCAGAGGGGATGGAAGGGGGTCGCTGCCAAAATCCACAGCTGGGGAGCTGTGTTTGGCAGCAGGGGAATGACGGGGCTGACCCCAGAGCTGGTACAGCCTGAAGGGCTCCTTTTAGTCACCAGCATCCTTAGTGCTATGTGTCATGCTGAGCTAGCAGGGTGGCCAGAGCACAGATGGACACATGTGGAGTGATAAATGCATACCCACATTTGCCAGCTTTTCCAAGCACTCTTATTCCTCCTAGTTATGCTTGGCAGATCAGTCACACTTGTTTGTAAGTGCACATAGGAGCAGTTAACTTCTTCACCTTTCCTTACTCCTTTGCCTCACTGTAGGCACAATTACATCGAGGTCCCTGTAAGCCTCCTGGTATTAGGACTTGAAGCAAAGCTTCTTCAAGTTACATTATTCTACAGTGCAGCAAAGTGAAACAGATCACTTTAAAAGGTGGCAAAACTCAAGAGGAGGATACGTCAGGTTTTTGCCATTCAGTAATATCTTCAATAATTTATTCTATGTAGAGAGCAGAATTCCATGTCATAACCGCACAATAGCCAGAAAATTCCTAGTACAGCACTAAACTCAGGAGAATGTGGCCAGAATGAGAAAAATGCCTCAGAGACAACTATGTAACAAAGCCATCCCTACCAAGAGGCCAAAAAAGGCTCAGACCAAGAAACTGACAGCTTGCCCTTGCTCATCCTGTTACCTACAGCACGGACAACCCCACAGCTCCACGGCAACAGGTGAAGTGGCACCGTGACCCTCACAAGCAACAGGCAGAAAACACTGGTGAGCAGTGGTGGCTCCAGGCTGTAAGAGCATTTCAAATCAGAGCTGCTCTTCCCAGCCTGGGCTGCCCTGAGGGGAGGCAAAGGATCTGGAGTTCTTGCAACTAAAACTAGTGTTTTACAAGCCCGTTTACAACTGCTCTTTCCCCTCTTCAAGAGAGCCATAGCTGTTACACTGCACCGCAGTCTTTACCGTCTACATTCCTGGCTGCAAACTCCCCCTGGGCAGCTCAAAATGGGACCCCTGAGATAAGTCACCTGACACTCGCTTGTAAAATCCACCGTCGTTACTTTCCCTCTGCTCATCTCAATGCCCCACCGAACACACGCGGAACCGCGGAGTTAAAACACATCAAGGTAAATATTATCACGTTTAAGGCGCATCAACGTAAATATTATCACGTTTATCATAACGACTCTCTGACTAGAGGAGGAACATGAGAGGTGGTTTGCCCGGGATTTTATAAACATGAAGAACCCACAAAATTTTAAAATAATGCCCCGGGAACCTAGCGAGCCGCGTTTCGTGTGAGCAACTCCTGGCAAGGCTGGGAGAGAGAAAGAGCACGTGTGTCCCACCGCCCCGCTGCTCCGGGGGGTTGCGGACAGGCCTGGGCAGGGGGATGCGCTGGGACCACTCCTACCTACCCTTCGCCCCCTCCCTGACCGCCCCAGCACGAACCCACCGGCGGCTGCTGGACCAGCTCTGCACAAGGGATGCGTGGGAAAACACGCGCGGAGCGGGGCCCCGAGATTCCCCCACCGCAGCCTCTGCCCTTCCCGGTCCCCGAGAAACGGGTGGGACGAGGGAGCCCTGGCAGGGGGAAGCACAAAGCGGGGCTGCGACCCTTCCGCATCCCGGGCCGTGCCGCCCCAGCGCGGCTCCGCCATCCGCCCGTGTGCGGGGTCCGCGCTCCCACCCCACCATTCCCGCTCACCGGCCGTACCTGGATGGTCTGGTTGGGGTCCCCCCCGGCCACCGGGCCCCCCACCAGCTTGCAGTAGAGATCCTCCACGGCGCGGCGGCTGCCGGCGCCGGCCGCCTCCTCGCCGCAGGTGGCGGTGGCGGAGATGCGGGTGCCCTCGGCCAGGTTGAAGTAGGGCGGGTGGAGGCTGTGCCCGTTCACATCGCTGGGGAAGGAGGCGGGCGGCCGGGCGGCGGCGGCGGGCAGCGCCAGCAGCAGCACCACCACCAGGAGCAGCCCCGGCCGCGCACCGCCCCGCTCCGCCGCCCTCGCCATCTTCACCGGGGGCTGCCCGAGCGGCGGGGCCGGGCAGGGGCAGCGGCTCCGCACTCCCGTCCCGCCGCCTCGCTCGGCTCTGCGGCCGCGCCGCCGCCGCGCTACTTCAGCCCCGGCGGCGGGGAGGGGCCGCCCGGCCCCCCCGCCCCCCATTACCCGTTCGCCGCCCCCCGGCACCCCCCGCTCCCCGCCCCGGGAACCCCCCGCTCCGGCCCCGCCGAGCGGGGTGAAGGGATTCCCCATCTCCCGAATAAAGGGGAGAGAGGATGCCCCCGGGGAACAATGTGCCCATTGTATGTGCGGGGCTGCGCTGCCCGGAGGCTCCGCTGGTGTTTTAATACGTTAAACTCCATTAACCGATAGATGGGTTATCTACAGGAAAAAACTCGATTACTAATTAACAAAACAGTGGAAGGCTCCACCAATTCCAGTTCGCTCTCCTCGAGGTATGATGCGGGTTCTCGTTACTTTTGGGCAGTGAAAATTTTACTTCCACTTTCCCCAGAAAGGATGGCTTTCGGGAAATGTCTTTACCTTCTCACAAGGAGAAAGAAAGCAGTTCAGTGATAACCCAGCCTTCGCCCAACCTGTCCACGGACAGTCCCTTCGCGGTGTGACTTGCAAGGACACACACACTGACAGGTCTTTATATCCTGCTGGGGGAAAGACACAGGTAAGAAACTGAATATGTACATACATATAAATATATATAAAATATACATGTGCATATATATATGTATATACCAACACATAAATTAACTCATCAAATCACATACTTTTTTTTTTTAAAATCCAAGAATTAAATGACATTCACAAAACGTTGTGCCTGAACTGGACAAGACTTTATTTAAACTAGAAGGTACCAAGAGACCAGGTCTGGACTCCATACAATTGGATTGCTGCAGTATTTGAGCCCCACAGGAAGCAAAATGAGCTCTTAAGCGTGTCCAGGTCTTCACAGGCTGCTGCTG
Organism: Pseudotriccus pelzelni; assembly: GCA_035584735.1. Lineage (NCBI taxonomy): Eukaryota > Metazoa > Chordata > Aves > Passeriformes > Tyrannidae > Pseudotriccus > Pseudotriccus pelzelni. Next base: position 9,271,794 of record JAWMRA010000050.1, on the reverse strand, counting down.
GGCATTTGCTCCTAGCTAAATATCATCCTCTTTGTTTCTTTTCTCTGTGGACAGCCGTCTTGGGAAAGTTCTTTGAAATAATTAAAAAAAAAAAAAAAAGAAGGCATTGTCATGCGTGTAGTTCAAATATGTAGTTCCACAGACTGCATTGACATATGGCATGTACCTAACAAGCTGTGTACTTACACTAATTTCAGCATTTTTAGGGGCCTTTGGAACATCTTTTTTGCTGTATCTGAAGCACTGTATATGTGGGATAACAGATATTGATATACTGTAAGATGCCAGAGGGTGAGAGTGCAGCCCTGGTCACCGCAGCGCCACAGGCAGTCCGACACTCGCAGTCCTCCCACCGGGTGCCGCTTGGGAGGTGGGTCGCAGCATCAGGAGGTGGAGGAGTGCAGCCCCACATGCCATCAGGAGCCAGGGAGCCATCCAGTGCCAGCTGTTTCTCTGGGATGCATTAGCATGACATCAGGACTTGTGAACGCAGGGCGGTGAGAGGTGCCTGGTTCCACATGGCGAGGAAGCACTGAAGCACAGCCGCCAAGCCCATTCAGTTAGAAAGACTTCCTAAAGGGCTTTCAGGCATCGTTTAACCCCTTCCTGCTTGCCCGTCTCTTTGGAGTCCTTTCCCCTGGTTTCCCCACTTAACGCAAGATCTTATCGCTCCGCAGATGAATGTATCCTTTAGAAGTGAAATAGAACCTTTAAAAACAAATTCTTATCAAGCGGGCAGGCAGTCTTTGCCCTTTAAACTGTGCTTGAAAATGGGTAGGTTCCTCTGGGAAAAGTGGAACAGCCACCTTTGAAAATACTTGTGCTCTGCAGTAATGGTTAACTAACATGTTTATGTACCGGAGACCAATACTCCACACGACAGGAATTAAAACTTCCTCAAACTTTATCAAACGCCGTATTTAATTAGCTACTTACACCCCACGGCACCTGTGAATATGTAAAAGGAGTTAGTTAACAAGGAAAGCAGGGCACAGATTAAGAAAATAACTTTCTCCCACCCCCATAAGAGTTTCAAGGCAAAAGACTCGGGCCAGGCTAATATCCGTAATCCCTCTAGTGGTAACGTGGTGGCACGTAATTAATCTCCTCTCCAAAATGCAATTAAGGAAAGTGAAATCACAGTTACCACGTGGGTTTTGTGGCACAGACTCAGGAGCACCACGCAGAAAAAATGACCCTTCTGCAGCATGAACTGCCTCTAGTCAACCACAGAGCTACTTTCAAAGACAGTTTGAAGACTGCACTCATACTTTGGCACCTAAAACTGAGGGGACCTGAAGTTTACCAAGAAGCAATGGAAATGGTTTAAAGAAACAGCATTCTGAAGGTCTTTTTCCAGCACAGAAAGAAAGGGACAGAGGGTTTCTAACCCTGCTAAACATCTGATTTAGAGGTTAACCAAAAAGTTGAGGTTAACTACTTGAACTCCTGTCCTGATGGCTATCCTGATCTCTGTTCAGCCGTGCTGAGGACATGAGTCCTGTCTAGTCCAATGTTTCATCTGAGAGTCACTAGGAGCAAACATTTCAGGTGAAACCCCCTGTGGATGGTCAAGGAATACTCTGCTCCCAAAAAAAGATGTCCCCTGATCTATGCAGCTAGAACTTCCCTGGAGTACTGAAGCCTTTCTTCCGTTTAAGAAGTTTTTCTGAGCATTAATTTCAACATCCCTGGACATTTGCCATTCCTGTTACTCCCCACTCTGATCCCTCTTTGAGTTTTACTGGTTTCTTGAGCCTAGCAATGGTACTTCTTGGCTCAGCTTCACAAAGCTGCTGGTCACAGTGACATGCTCCCAAATAGGAGGCGTTGAAGCAGAAGAGACTTTTCCGTTTAAATCCAATTCACTACCAGTGAATGTAGAAAGAACTGGAAAAAAAATCCAACCTGTAGCATTCCTACTCCAGTCTTCTCTGAGCCTACATGTAGCAACATGATTTCCACCATGCTGCCATCCATCTGCATCCCTTAAAGGCAGCTGAGTTCCACTGAAGTTTGGGGGGGGGGGGGGTTTGCCTCCCTGAAAACTGCAGGACCACGAGGAACTTGCCAGAAGCTGCCAGCAGAAACCACAAGCCCTTTCTTCAAGCAAGCCGTGGAGTGACAGACGGGGTTTGGGAGTGGGGAGGGACAGGAAGAGCGTAAAAGAGATCTGAGAACAAATTCAATTTACCTTGGTGAGGGAACCCAGTTCCTAAATCTGAACACAGATTCTGCAAGTTACAAGTGAGTTTTTCCTGTCTGCACAGACCCTTTTAACCTACAGCAGAGGCACAGGGAAGCATCCTGCAGCCAGAAGCGAGGCCTGTCTAGTAATTCCACGGTGATACAAACACATTCTGCTTCCTGTGCATAAATTCTCTGGGTCTGTATTGTCTATTACATAGAGAAATGAAAGGAGTTCTGCTCGCTCCAGGAAAACCAGCATATGGCCAAATGGAATAAGACCCGTTGCCTTCACATGCGGTGTTTCCTACCAAGGTACCACCACAGTCGGAGCTGCCAGTAAGAGCGGGGCCCGAGCCAAGAGAAATAAGTGAGCATATGGCTCCTCTATGGTATAGGGTCAGGAACATGTTATCTTACGGAAGATTTAATCACTTTTCTACCACCCTGCTGCAAGCTGTGTGAAGGAGCATGTTTCCCAAGCTTTGCTCCGGGGTGATCCGAGAACTTTATACCAAGCTCACCATTTTCATAAGCATGTTGTGCCTTGACACAGGGGTGTCAAGAACAGCTACTAGAAGCTAAGAAGTAATTCCACACGAGCTGGAGTTGAACCAACACAAGCCAGAAGCGCAATCAATATCCTTCAAGCACATCTCCAGCCTTATAATTTTACAGCCTTCCCAGGCTCTACCTGACAAGATTGTAAAACAAACCCACAAAAGGCATAAGCTGGTTCCATGTGAGGTTTGCATTGAGTTTGCTGAGTTCACAGAGGCAAAGAAAGGAGTTCCCCTCCTGTTCACACAGAGCCCTGCACACAGACAGTTCTGCAAACAGCCCACAAACAGAGACCCAACGTACATTTTCTCCATTTGGTCTTCAAACTGACAGCTCAATTACAGCTTTTTTAAACCCTTCTGCATTGGGGGAGCTAGGGAACAGCTTGAATCCACAGTGGGAAAGGGCTGAAGAGTTTTGTTGAAGGCATGAGGGATTTGACCAGGGTCTGCCTTGGTTTCTCAGACTGGTTCTTGCAAATGCATAAGGCCAGAGGGGACGATCAAACTCCTCTCACTTCCTCATCTGCTGTCTGCTACAGGCCACAGAAATCTACCCCATGGTGTTACACCCAGCACAGCTCTGCTCTTATGAACGTATTCCTGGTGCTGGTTTTGCCATGCTAACAGAAATAGTTAAAACTGTACGACACTGACCAGGCTGATAAGGTGACGCAACAGAGAGCAACTCTAGGAAAGACAGGATCCTTTATATCTTCTTGGAATTGAATTACACCTTGTGAAAATGCAACCCCTCAAAACTGCCAAGCACCAGTGAGCATTAGCAAGAGCTGAACTTGGACACATCTGGAAGGAGCAGTAAAATTTGTAAAATTACTTTAATGTGTTTTATCTTTGTTTCCTTTATAGTGTTGCTCCTTTAACATTTACGCAAAATTGAAAAAGACTGGTTTGAGACAGCTGTTCAATTTGCCATGCCTGGGCAGCACCTTTTAGTTAAAACCAAAAGGCAGCACACATCTGTGTTTTGTCTGCTGTGTGGACATTTTCACAAAGAGATCAAGAAGTTTCATAATGTAGCAGGACATGTTACTCTACACCGGAGAATTCAATTCACTTTAAGGTCAGCCTGTACCTTCCCTGTAATCAAATGGTTCCAAAACCCTCCCAAAGCCAGAACAGGTGTTTCATTCATACTGTCTGTCTACCTGGCAAGGACCCAAATACTTTCTTTTAAAGCCTAAACTCTGTATTATTCTGGGGTGCATGGAAAACATACACAAGTGCTGTCTCCTAGGCACGCTTCAGGCTCGGTCATCATTAGCTACGTGTTTTTCTTTGCACAACTCAAACAGGAACACAGCTGCTTTTATGTTAATAACTGAATCATGCTTTAAATGTCTGCCACACAGCTCTGCCTTCAGCCAGAAGGGCCCTGCAGATTTAACGAGCTGACATGTCAACAGAGATCAGTTCACCCACCAGAAAAGTGCAGCTACTCCTGGGGTGAGCCTTGGTAGCTGTTTAGCACTGCAGGAGAACGAGGACTGCTGTGTCAAGCTGAATCCATGGTGGAAGCAGGGGGGATGAGGGAATGTTCTCGGGATGAAGACCCGTGCAATGATGGGAGTTAACGCACCCATTCAAGTGTGAAAGAGCAGGGGGGTCAAGCTGGAGACACACAGACAGAACGTGCTTTTGCTCCTTGTCTGAAAGGTGGGACATATCCAGCACTGCAAATGGGAAACTGACTCAAGCCTGACTCAGAGAATAGGACTTTTCCTACTATGTCACTGTAGCTTCTTTGAATACCGGGAAGTTCATCCTCCCACAGATTACTTCACCCGGGCTTGTTTCTGTACCCTGTGGCTATGTGCACAAGTATTCTTCAGGCATGGGGTCATGACAGGCCTTTGCTGGCTTCCACCCCCATCACATCATATCCAGTTTATCAAAATCTAGGTGGAAATTATTGGTGGCAGAAAAAGAAAACCCAGTAGCACTTCTAATTTTCTCTGCCATACACGATTGTAATTTTACCATTTTCATATTAAGTCCTGTTTCATTGATGAGAAATAATACCTAGTTAATGAAAAGCATAATTAGGAATAACAACATTACAAATGCCAAGCTGGCCCCAGAGGAAGGAGCAAATGCCCTTTTGTTTTCATGTGTGTTTTTCCAGATGAAGGGGCTGCCCAGTCCAACATACAGAGGCTGTGGCTCCCCAAAGGAATCAGCAACTGCTCTTCTGTCAGTCACAAGGAATACAGTTAGAGGAAGGTGCACAGAGCCAGCAGCCCAACAGACTTGTAGGACTTAGCAGAACAAACATTTACATTTGGAATTTCCCTGTTACCTCCAGTCTGAAGTTTACTTTGATATTTAGGAATGCACAAAATGGAATGAAGCAGTGGAGACACATTCCAGCCATAAAAAATAAAAACCAGCCTCAACACACCAGTTTTGTCTTTTCTTCTCACTTCAAACAGGGCAAGGGCAGCAACAGGTGAGGGAGAAGATAACTCCTCTGGAATGAAGGAGATCAGTGAGGACAAACAGAAGGAGCTGGTGTCCAGGGCACACACCATCAACATCAAACACCCTCATGTTTGCACTATTTGATTTAAGCACATGAGAAGACATAAATGCAATACCACTAACTCTGCCCAGCAGTCCCCATCCTTTTCCAGGACAGAAGCTGCAATGCAAAGAAAAAAAAAAAATCAACAGCCTTTCATGTGCAATATCTTAGTCCCTACACCTCGGGAAGGCCAGACAGCCTCTGCTTGCCATATCCCCCCATGCTGGCACTGCGGACGCGATTTCAGCAAACACACCAGTCACAGCCACAGCAGTGCAGTGTGGAGGTGGCCCATCTGCTGCACGTCGTTCCCCCTGTTTGAGGGCACCAGCCTGTACTGGTGCAGAGTGTCTCAGCATCATCTCAACACAGATGAGGATGAGTCCATACCTGCATTTTCCACTTATTTCAGAGCTGGAAAGAGGGAGATTAGTTACTACCCAAGATTCTCCTCAGGGCACAAGGCAGTGCTGGCTGACAGATGGAGTTTAGCTCCAGCTGTGCATTGTGGGCTCTGCCTATGAGAAACGCTTTAACTTTTTTTTTCCTTTTCTTTTTTTTTCCTTTGGGACACATTCAATCCAAGCACAATATTGACAATCAGCTCTTCGTTCTGAGATTCCCAGTCCTAATCCATGGGACTTGCAGAGGGCGAAAGCATTGTAATGAAATATTAGCAAGAGTTGCCTTGGTAACTGCCCAGATGAAGCCCTCTTATATTCACTGAAGTTCTCCCAGCGTGACTAATGCTCCTGGGCTGTAGTTACACCACTCTGGATGTCCTGAATGCATGACCAAGTCAGCAGAGCAAACACACTCAAGCTCCATTTATACAGTTATGGCTTAATCTGATTATTTGTAGTTTGTCTGAGTGCAAGAGAAATTCGCGGAGCTTCACTCTGCAACCCTCATTTTCATCTTGCTCCTCTCCATAGCTCAGGCTGGGGTTTCCCATTCTGCATTTCCTCAGACAGAAAAAAACAGCAGCCTAACAGCTGAGTGCTAATTGCACTCATCTGTTAAAATGCATTTGGTAACATTTTCTCTATCCTGTTAACCTTATCAGTGAGCGGAACACGTGGGGAATGCTGAGGGCCTTCATGTGAAGCAAAGCAAAGCAAAGCAAGAAGCACTCACAAGCATCTCTGCCACAAAATCTAGATCTGAGCAAGCCTTCTCTCCCCTTACTTCCCTCCCAAGCTCCCTGGCTCTGCATGCACACAGGTCCCTCTCTGCTGTGTAGAATCTGACTTGCTCAGGTACGTGCTGTCGACCATGTACAGTTTAAGGCTTGCACAAAAGAGACATTTTCTTCTGTTTGAGCAGGTGCCTGCAAAAAAAGCCCTGGACTGCAGCCCTGCTGTCCCCAGGAAGACTGGCACCATCCCTGCCACTGGGCAGTGACAGCGGGGGGAACTTAAGCGGTTCCTTTATAAACTGCAGCTGACAGTCCAGAGCACTATCATTGCTCCAAACTTGGGCTTGCTCCCTGTGCTGGCTCCGTCCATCCCAGCTGTCCACTCCAACCCTTAATTTTCCTTTTGTGAAGCTCCTTTCACTGTCAGGGCTCAGGATTTATAGGTCCCAGAGAGAATGACTCAATGGCCTGATCCTGAAAATCGGCTTTTTTAACAGCAAGGAAAAAATAAACATAGCAGCACAGTCTCTGCCGGCACTAAGGACTCATGGTTTGGTTTCGTGCTGCGCTAAGTTGTGTGGGAACCAGGTTTTAAGAGTCAATTTATAGGGGATATAGGAAAGCATATGGCCCACTCCTAAGCCATTCACCAGAACCAGCTGACTCACCCTCTAAATGGACACTGCAGGCTGGGAGCTCTGCCTAACAGGCATATTTGTGCCTTTCATTAGTGTTTGCTCATCGTGTGCAGCACAAGTGAGTTTTCACACCTCTGTCCACCACAGATAAAAACTAGCCATGGTTTGGGCTCCTTATCAGGAAAAGATTTTATATATTTCCATTGTCACAGCCATTAATCTGAAATCTAAATTGCTTCCTATTTGGGAAAGAATCTGAGGTTTTTTTCCATGCAGATTATTCCTACAGTAGCTTAATAGGAACAGCTTTACTGTTTTGTGCTTAAAAATAATTCCCTCCAGTAGGAAGAGGCAGCAAATAGGAAAATAGGTGCTTTCTCCCAAATAGAAGAGCAATGAGCCTGTTTCAGACATCACAGAGAGAGATGGTGTCACAGCCAACTCAGACTATGGCTGAGGCTCAAATCCTTTTGTTACTCTCTTCCTGCATGACCTTGGACACATCACTTAGCTTTCTCTTTGCCTCTCTTCATCAACTCAAAATGAAAAGAAATAGCAGCCATGGGGTATGATAACGGTAAAAGCTGTGAGATGCTCAACCATCCAATGTAGGTGTGTTTTTACTGTTGTAAAAAAATGGATTTAACAGCTAAGCCCTGCTTTGGACCCTTGTAGGTCCAATAAGCTTCAGTAAAATCCCACACATTCTGCCCAGCCTCTCCAGTTCGCCTTCCATGAGATCAAACAGCAAGCACAAAAACTGACAGTGTGTCAGGATTTACGGAGATCAGAAACACAACAGGCCCTACACTCAGCTCCAAGAGCTGGTGAGTGGTAAAGCCATCACCAGCTCTCATCACTGGGCAGCCCGAGGGATTCTCCACGCTGGGAGCTCTGGAGGTTCAGCTGGGATGCTGGAGCAGCCTCTCCACAAACAGCCCTGCTACGCTGGAGAATCTTGGATCACCCCAGAAGACGAGCTGGTATGCAGAATGTCTGCAGCCCTGGAGGTCAAGAACCCTTGTTTATACCATGGGGAAGCACTTTGGGATCTTTCAGTGCAAAATGTTGAGTGCAGTTTTCCAGCCATAACACTTCAAATGAGGTAGCTGGAAACATAACAGAGAGTAGCCCGAGGTTCATTCTTTGACTACTGGTTTTCAGCGTGAGATTTCCTTCCCTTGCCATAACCTCCAATTTCCTCAGCGCTTTAAGGAAGGTTTATATTGTGCATTACCTTTGTCCAGTTCAGGTAACCAAAGAAATCTTCTTAAAACTCAAATGGCTGGTTCGCAGGGATAGATCCTGTTACTGCTTTTAAATGCTTTGCATTCATATGAAGGATAATACTTTAAATAAAGAAAAATAAAACCTCATAACCACAGCTGGGCTATTTGTGGGAGGTTTCTCCTCAGTTTTCAAAGATCCTGGAAAAGCTGGCAAGGAAACCAAAAGCTATTTTACTTTCTTTAGGAGCACTAAAGGGAAAAAGGTACTTTGCGGATTAGGAGATTAAAATTACAAATACACTGTCTGATAATTTTATAGTAATTAAAGTAATTAACTTGATTGTGTACTACCATTTCAGTTGGCTTGGGCTTTTAGAATCTTATTTAAAGGAGCCAGATTATTAAAGTGTTTCAGATGTGGAATTACTGCTGAAAGGTATCCACTCCGGATTGTTCCACAGCTCTGAACTTTTAAGGACTCCCAAGATGAAAGCCATTTGGAAACTCCTTATGTGATTTATGCATATAGTGCCTGACATCCTCATCTTCATGCTAGGGGATTTATTTCTTCCCTAATGAGGTGGAGGTCAGGCATGCCACGCTCGTTCTGGAAGCACAGAGGGTATGGGCGTGTGCCCATTGGCATTCTTGCCTTGAGCTCTGCACTTCAAGGATGAGGTAGGAATAAAGGAATTTAATTAGTTCTTGCCTGCTTCTATTAAACAGCTCTAGAGGGAGAGATGCAGAGACAGTGTAATAAAGAGGGTATGTGATTTGCATGCTAATAAAGGCACATACACTTTCTCTGGACAAGCCTTGACTTGATACCAAGATTAGAACTCGCAGTAAACCCAACTTTGTTCCAGAGTGAGCCTGCCACACACAGCAGCACGAGTTTCACAGCATTTTAAAGTTAATTACAGTCTAGTCTGCTTTTGCTCTTAATGTCTCTCTGGCTGTTCCCTGGCCTGCAGCTCACTGAAAAAGCAGATTAAATGCTTTGGGATGTTTATCACATCCTTATTATTACAGGCACTCACTGACTTTGGGAGAGGAAGCTTAAGATTCTTTTTTTGCTGTTTGTTGATCGTGTTTAGGGCTGGAGGGAACAGAGGAGACCTGCTCCCCACATGGGAGGGACTGTGGCCTGACAACATATTGTCTTTGGCAGCAGCGTTGACCTAATCAGTTTCTGCCCTTCTTCCCTTTCTGGTTGTGCCAACAGAACCATTTGGAGAACCAGGCTGTGAACTGACCCAGCTATAAAAAGGGGTGTAAACAATCTTTTTACAGTTTATTTTTTTTTAAGCTATCTTAACCCATTTAAGGAATAGCCCTCCCTGTGATACTGCACGAGTCAGGCCTCTGGAAGCACAACTATTTCTGTGCAAGGCTGTTAACACAGGTATGCACTAAGACTTGCTGAAAGGGACATCTGATTTAAGACAGCAGTTCCTAATATTAAGGGCAATGATGTATAGCAAAGTGGAGTGTCATTAGGCCAGAACTGAAAGTGATCCATCCATTTGGTAGGACAGACAGACAGGTCAATGCACTTAGAGTTTTCAATTCTTGGAGCGTGCATAAGTTGTGCTGTTTCAGGCAGCCTTACAGATCTTGTCAGGGCAAAATCCCAAATGTTTTGCTGAAGTACTCTCCAGCCAAATTCAGATTTGCAATGGGATAGCTGAGTTAATCAGGAAAGATAAATGAGCTGCAGTAATCAGCAGCAAAAGAGAAAAAAACCCAAAATATTTTAAGTGCTTATCTGGCTGCTGGATTGAGTCCTTGATTTTCATGAGTCTCCTACATGGTCTTGGCAGAATTGCTCACCTGCACCCCAGTTTCCCAGCTGTAAGGTAGATACAACAGGACTGCAGACACAGCAGATGAGATGCTACACATTGAAGTAAAACACTGTCATAGGATAACAGAAAAAAGTCTCACCTAACAGCACATGGCATCAGCAGAGGACAGGCAGCTTGTACCACTGTAGGAGTTTCGAAGCACAGCCATGTTCTCAGGGAAACATCTGGGTGGTCTCTGATTCAGCTTACATTGAAATTTGCAATAAAACACCATCTTGGCAACATACCACAAACACCTTCCTACTTAATGAAAGCCCAACTTTGTCCCTGGAGCTGTTCAACCTGACACAGCTGCTCTGAACACGGTCCAAAGGCCCTGCAGAGGGTGGGAGGTACGTGGGAAAACCCTGCACAAGTGTAGGTGAAACAACATGCAACCACCACAAGTGCTTGATGGGTTTGTTCCCAGCAGATCTTCCTTGAGCCAATGGACCACCTGCACCAGCTGGACTCAGGATCTTCACCCCCCACCCCATCCCATGCCATCGCATCCCATCCCATCCCATCCCATCCCATCCCATCCCATCCCATCCCATCCCATCCCATCCCATCCCATCCCA
>JAWMRA010000050.1:9102647-9260969 GCA_035584735.1 Pseudotriccus pelzelni | reverse complement strand
TCCCATCCCATCCCATCCCATCCCATCCCATCCCATCCCATCCCATCCCATCCCATCCCATCCCATCCCATCCCAAAGGATGGGGACATCTCTCTTGCTGAGTGCATCCAAAGCCTCCCCAAAGCACAGCTCTGTGAAATGAGCAGCTCATGGTGACTTTCTGCTGTTGATCCACCCAGGACCCCCATGGAACTCACTGGTTTTACACCCAGGGAACAAAAGCAGGAGCCAACAGAGGCTCTGTTTAACCACTCCTATAGAGTAGCAATGAATCATTATCCTCCTCCAACCTATCACCAACCTCTGTATACACAATTACAGATGGATCTCAAGACCAACATTACCCTAACTCAGAGGTGTGGGTAAAGCCTAATTTGAATGCGTTTTCCCCTTCTCCAAATTACCTTGCTCTCACCAGTTATCACAAATGTATTTCAAATCCAGCAAATCCCACATATACACAGTGGGCTGGATTATTCAAGGTCTGCAGCTGTCATAACCCTGCTTCCAACTATTCAGTTTTTGGGAAGATCCACCTTCACATTTTGTAACCCCAGAGTATTTCACAAATAGGACCGAGTTTGGGTTTGTTTTTTTTTTTGAGATGTGACTCTCAATCCACATTTGTACACTGTAAAATGGTTACATTTTAAGGTAAACTATGAAGTTCTGAAAATCACACACGCTATACCAGACACTCAAGATCAGTATCTGTGTTTGAAAGTGCTGCCCTGCATGCAAGATGATTAAAAAAAGGGATGCCACTTGAATAAGCGGAAATGTATAGAATGACAGAGGGTTGCTGTTTTGCCATGTAGCAGTGGTGCCTCGCAGTCAGAACTCCTTCCCTGAGAACACCCCAGCACCAACTCAGCCGGCAGTAAATCCCCAAATTCTTTGACAAGTACATACATCCTGTTGCCCTGCTTCACAACTGCAGAAATTAAGGCACGATGTTACAATGAATCCATGCCAGATTTCTTTAGAACTACTTGAAAATCGTCCACAAACATCTCCACTGTCTCCAGACAGCAAGTTTGAAAGAAGAGGAGCTCCTCCAAGGACAAGCTCCACCAAGGAAAAGGAATCCCTGCAGAATTCCTCAGGAATGCAGAAAAACCTTACAGCTCTTCCCAATATTTTCCCTACTCTTTTGGTGATTACTAATCTTTATGGAGTTTACATTCCATCTATCATTTTTATAACAAAAGATCAGAAGGGGATTATGACTGGGGGCTGCAAGCTATTCACACAGAGACCCTGTTTATCTAAGCAAAGAGAGCAGCTCTTCTACTTCAACCATTTATAAGGTGGCAGAAACATCATCTGGCACATGTGCAGAGCTAATTCGCTGTTCTACACTGGTAATTTAGATGGTGCCATTTATATCATCAGAATCATCTCTATATACACAGCACTCACAACAAGCACACATCCCAGCAGATTGTCATTTTTACACCCAGTTTACATCCAGCTTTTTTTTTTTTAATCACTATGAATAATTGCATCCCTTCTCCCACACTGCCAGGAGTGTGCTGGGAGCTGGGAGTGCTCTGACGATAGAGCGCTGTGACCCCGAGACCTCTGGCAGTCATAATTTAGAGAAGTCACAGCGCCGATCTAAATTCATACTAAAGGTCAGATCATCCCCTGGGGGCTCACTGCAGCCAAAGCTCAGCTACAAGAGAAGAGCTGGGCTGCCCAAATTGACCAGAAAGTAGCTGAAGTCCAGCCCATACTGGTGGATTTAGTGTGTCTCAATCGAGGATTCCTCGGATGAAAAGGCTGGTTATTTAAGATGTGTCTGCCACCTCTTAATGGTAACAAGGACGTTCGAAAAGGTTCCTTTGATCTTCAGCAAATGCTGCAGCCCTGATACCAGAAATACTTTAGCCACCCAGATTCCACTTCCCTTTGGAGCTGAGAGGTTAAAAGAAAAAAATTTAAAAAACAAACATAATAAAACAACAGAAGGAGGAGCAAGATCTTAAAAAAAAAAATCACCTGTAAATATTCAGTAGCTAAGAAATGAAATTTATTCCCTGATGCACAACAGCATCTTCTCAAATATCAGGAAGAATAGTGTCTGCCTTAATCCATAATTTACATGTAATAAGGACAAAGTAACTGATGAAGGGAAGGAAAAGGGACCTCAGGAGACTTTTAGGAGCAGAAAGGGGTTCCAGGTTACAGCAGAGAGGGAGAGTTGGGGATTTAGAGCTTGTAAGGTCATAGTGCAGACTTCCTGGGGAGTGGATTTCCCCCCAGTATTTTCTTGCAGAGTGCCTCGATACCTTTGAAGTGCCATATAAATTATACAATAACCATGACGAGTGGGCCTGATAGGCCCTTACCCTGGTTTCAAGACCACTCCCTCGATACAGATACTCACACATTGCTTCAGAAAAAGCTGGCACCCATTCATTTTTCCTACCAGGTGTGTTTTGCATTTCCACATGGTCTCTGTTGGCATATTGCAGCTCATACCCTCAGCAGACACAAAGCCTGCCCAGCCCACTGTCGGAGCAGGATAGTAGCTGTCCTGCCTGTGCACAGCTGGGAGTGGGCACAGGGCTCTTCCTTTGTGCTTTGCTGCAAGATAAACCACACAGACTAAGCAACTGCAACATCTGGAAACTACCACTAATTAGAAAATCGGAACATGCACGCCCAGGTCTTTGATGGGGATAGGAAGAGTTACTTCCAAGTCTGCTTGCAGGTCTGGGAGGTGCTCTGCATGCTAGAAAGGTGACCAGCAGTCTTCAGCATGAGCAAATCCAGCGCTAGGGATCCCTCCCTAAAAATGGATGTTCTGTGGGTTTGTGTTGCAGTGACAGGGGCAGAGGTGAGCTGTGCTGCTGCTCGTTGTGAGGGCAGACTGCGCCTCCGGCTACAACACAGCCCCACAGCGGAGGAGCTGAGGCTTTCAGGGCGCTCAGCACACTCCCCACTCCCACCCCTGCAGGTATGAACACCCACAGCCCCTCCCCGCCTCGCCCACAGCCCACTGCTGCCTTTGCAGTCAGAAACAAGCCTTGGGGACGACCGCAGACAGCTCTGGAGGCAAAGGTTACAGGTGTGCCCCACGCTCCCTCCTGGGTGAACCCACGGGCCCCCGGGGTGACAGCTTGACAAATGACATGCCACATGAAGGCTGGCAGCTCCTTTGCCTGGGAGGAGCAGAGAGGTTCATGAGCATTTTTCTCCTCTGAAATCATTCCCCTGCCTGCCTCCCTGCCATATCTAGCTCCTGCAGTTCCTTTTCCCCTCTAATAAACCGTTTTCAAGGCAAAATGTATCAGAAGATCACCTCTTTGAGATGAAGACAGGCACCACTCCAGGGATTTCCATATTTCATGGCTGGTGGTTTTTCCCAATCACCTCCTGGCACAAGAAGACAGCTGTGCCAAAGGTGATCTGTGACTTCTCACACCTTTCACAGCTGTGCAGGAGAAATAGAGGAAGAGGACAGACGCTCATCACTCCTGGATCTTCAGAGCACTGTAGTTAGTGCATATCTGCTTTATCTTTTTCCCTGCTTGGAACTGTCTCCTTTTAGCTCAGGAACTGGAGGCTGGGGATTACCCTTCATTTCCAGAACAGAAGAGCAGAAATAATTGAAGCACAGGACATGAACTTGTCACCCTCATACTTCAGGCAAAGCAGAAAGATGCTGCTTTATGAAAACATAACCCTTCTGCTACAGTCTAGATGCAAAGTGTCAGCAAGAGACTCCCCGACCACAGCAACAGCAATGGATAAAACCTAGGGATCTGTCCTTCAGCCCAGACTGCAACTCTATCACACTCAGCTCCCCTGCTCAGTAAAAAAATACCAAAAAAATCCAAGTCCGTGTAGAAAATATTAATATTTTTTAACTGAAGATGTGAAATATAAGTGAGATTGCAGAATTCTTTTCACTAATGGAAAAAAAGCCAGGGTGAGAAACACCACGAAAAGCCTAGTAGCTGAAGCTACAGGCATCAGTCACACAGCTGTACTGTAGCACTGACAAGAAATGGATGGGAAAGTACAGCCTGCAGCTCTCCAGCACATCCAGAGGGACCAGAGCCCATCCCCCTCTGTTTTGGCAGTTTCAAGTGACATATCCGACCATGGCTCATAAATCTCAGCTAACCAGGGCATTTCCTTAGGCCCCGTATCTTTGTTTAATCACTTTCTCTAGACCATGCTGACTTTCCGGGTCTTGCAGGGAACAGCTCAGCAGCTCCAGCAAGCGACGTGAACGAACGCGCTGGCCCAGTGTCCCACCCCCGTGGCCTGGTGTCCCACCCACACGTATTCAGCCTCTGCTGCCTTTGCTCACACGCAAGACCAGGCATCTGCACCCACCCTGTGAGCCTGGCCAGGGCTCACAGCAGTGCCCCACGCCAGCAGCTCTCTGGACAAAGGTTTTCTGTTCGATACCTCCGCTTGTGCGGGTTACCATGCACCATCTACCACGCTGACAGAGATTAAATGAGTCATCCTGTAGCAAGCATTTAGCTGGCCAAGAGCAATCTCGGGGGGAATCTTTGATTGTAACTCAAGCTACTTAAATCTGTTCTACGTTGGACTCCCGTCGGCCGAAACGGCTTGATTCAAAACGCATCTCGGGATGTCATCGCATCTTCCAAAGCAGGACTCAGTAGAACACAAATGACTTTTCATGAAACACACCTAAATATGTCAGCCAAGCAGTCTGCTCTCAAAATGCGCCTCGGTTAGATCATGTCTGTCTGATACTAAACCATGGGAAAAAGTTGGTATTAGTACAAGCCCCAGTAGCAAAGAGTTTAACTTGTCCATGTCTGGGGACTGTTCTTTGAGTTTTCACTGAGCACCTGCTATTAAAATCCTTGTGCTGTAAATGGTCCAAAATCAACGATAATTTTAGCCTATGACTCAAACAGGATTTAAAAAAAGAAAAAAATTAAAAGCAAAACAAAAGATGCTTCACTTTCATTTCTGAGTTTCAAACCAGCTGAGTTTGGGTTGGGGGAAGGGACACTGATTCACCCACAGAAGTAACAAATGAGGCAGTAACTTATATTTAATGAGTTTTAAACATGTTGGCCGTAAAGCTCCAGAGAACACAGTGTCCCATGCATCCTGGCATTTTCCATCATCAGAAGACTCTAGCCTAACATTTAAAAATTAGAGGTTGGTGTTTGCATGGGATAATAGTTTAATCTTTTTAACAATGAAACTGCCTGGCTGGCAGTGGTGGTGAGGATTAGGTATTAAGATGCAGTTTTATGAATGGAGACAATCAGTCAGAGCTGTCAGGATGGCTTTGTTGGGATTACTAAAGCAATATCCAGAAGTGAAGGTGTTCATAGGAAACCAGATGCCAAATGCAGCAGGGCTTTGTGCTGCAGCAATTAGCAAACTCATTACAAAAGAAACTGCATAGGACTCATATTTGGCCAGTGAAGTGCAAGGGCTGTTGTACCATTTTTGCCCCCACACTTGCTCCTCCCCTGAGCAAATGTGCTTGGAAGGGGCTGTGCTGTGGGCAGCAATCTCAGCTAATACACAACCACACCAGGAGGAGGTGGAGAGACTTCTGGACTATAATATTTCTGAATTGTGTCCACTAGACCAGGTCCTGAAGTGGGTCTGGATTCTTCTGGGCATCTTTCCAATCAGTTCAAAGGCATCACACTTGTCTGAGTACAAGCTGATCTTTCAGAACACTTGGGGGGAAGAAACCCCACCACAGGTGGTACGAAAGGGATATTCTCACTTGCCTCCATACCAAACACTGCAGCAAAATCAGAAACACATGAGCAGGTGAAGTCAGTGCACACAGGCAGACACTGTCTGTCATCAGCAGAACAAATGGCCCCTACAATTAAGAGCACAGGCTCTGTCTGGTTCTGGCATCATTCATTTCTAATGGCTGCTGCCATATAATGTACAGATGCTGTAGGTGAAACTAAGCCTGGAACACCATCATAATATATCATTTTTATCCCAGTATCTGAGGTAAAAGGTATGCTTATGCTGGAATGTGACAACATAAGTGTTGTTCCTGTCAATCTCCAAAAGCATTTTCAGTCAAATTGAGCTGCCCAAACTTCTTCACTCCACTTGAAAATTTATGAGTAATAAAAACAGTGTTATATGATGAGCAGAGGAGACAGGTGATGCTGAAATGAATTAGAATGTGAAATCTTGGGGAATTCTCTGTACCTCCTTACCCTGCAAGCAGCTGACCCTTATAGTATTTTGATATATGTGATCTTGGTTCAGGAGAACAGAGGCAAGTGGAAACAGTGTGGAAAAAGAGGTGCCTGAGCATGTCTGTGTCTAAACAGTGTGAAACACTGGGCTGGAGGCAGGGAAGGGAATAGGTTTTGTACAGCAGAACCTGATCCCTTGGGGGCTTCCCTGATGAGTGACCTGCAGAGGGTCCCCTGCATGATAGTGGTAACCAAGCAATTCCCACTGCGTGGGTGACTGACTTCTCCCTCCCCATTGCCTGGATCAGCCTGGGCAGTGCAAGCAGCAGAGAGCACACTGTGTTCACAGCCTGGGCACTCCCATCCCCACACACCCTTTTTCCACGTGGGAAGCCTGAAGGCGGCCAAACAAAGGGATTTTTCAAATTTCATGTACTGTAAGTACCACAGCTACAAGCAAGATGAAAACAGGACCCAGCCTCTCGTTTTTCTCAAAACCCACTCCTGCAGAGGCACTGCCTGTGCCAGTACAGTTGCACGTCCTTTATCTTTGCAAACAGTGTCCTCAGCTCCCCATTCAGCCAGTTACATGTAACTCAGGATTTAGTTAATCATACACAGCAAGAACACAGCCCTCTTTGTCAGAGCCCGGCGGCTGTAAAATGGGGAAAGGGTGGGCATCACTTGAAATTATGACACTAACGAGGGTCAAACACTCCTTGTTTCCCTTCCATTAGTCACATTGAGCCTGTGTTCCACAGTGGAATACCTGCATCACTCCCAGTTCACTTGTATTGAGAGGTAACACATCTGTCACCAGTGCTATAAGACTGGCTGTCACAGGAGCTGGTGCCTTGGGTGTGTATCAGTCTGTGTCCACCTGTACCTGGCAGCACCCCTCCAGCACAGAGGGGATGGAGCAGTTTGGATTTCTACCACAAGCTGTCGTGCAAACTGCAGTGTTGTCTCATCCGTCACCTTCCCAATGCGTATATAGTGTCCCTGCTTTTGGGATGGGGCTTAAATCCTTCAGTAACATACAGTGGGGTTTGATGTAAACTCCACCAACCTCCTCTCAGCCAGCTACATCATGACATCTCAGCTCCTTAGCTCAGTATCTTCTTCAAAACATAATTATTTTGTCTGCTAAAATGGCAGCAATTCAAACAACAGCATCCAGAAGTGCCTCCTTTGGGACTGAACCCCAAAACAGCCAAAAGCACTCCACAGATGCACCTCACATTGCTCGTGTTCAGTCACAAACTGTATGGGGAAAGCCCAAATCGTGGAGGCCTGAGGTAAACCCAAAGTGGACATGATGACACAAAGGTTGTGTTTCCTACACTCCCACAACGATGTTTTCAGAATCAAGAATTAGGACTGAGCTTATGCTGGTATGGGCTGGTAAATGACCACAGGCTGCCCTGTGTGGGCCGACCTACTGTCATCCCGGGACCTACAGCAGCCAGAAGAAATGTGCGTGGGCAGAATTCCTGCGTCCACAACTGGCCTCAAAAATCAGATAATATCATGGGAAAATACAGGGATGACCCCTGGGGAAGCAATCCTGCATCCCCAACAGCCTCTTGAGAGGGACTCTAAAGCTGTCACCGCTGCACACAGTGCCACTGGTTTCTGTAGCTGCACGAAATGCCGGGCTGTTTGAGAGCTGCCTCCCAAACACATTGCCAGGATCTGAGCAATTAGAGAAAAAACAAAGTATATTCTACTGGCCAACTGTTTAATTGTCAAGGGTATTAAGCACAGCGTGCAGCTAATAGAAAAGCTTTAGATTTTCAGAACAAGCCATTCTCTCTGCTCTGTTTATTGGAAAGAATCAGGGAACATAACAGGAGTGCGACTCGTTCCTGTTGGTACCACCCGTACTGTGGGATGTGATGGAAATGCCACTGTTCTGGGTACATGCTCTCTGCTATGCTCCCAGGGGAAAAAATGGACTTTTAAGAATTGGGCAAGATTCCCATTACGGAGAGAATTCCCTTGGTAGGCTTGTACTACCATGTTACCATAGTTGGCTTTATGTCATCTCTCTGACCCCCGGGATGTGCAGAGCAGAGGCTGTGGTGGTCTGGAAGAGGGCACTGCTGAGCCCTGGGAGATCTGGGGGATCTCACACTCCTCTGGCACTGGAAGCTCTCCAGGGAGATAATGCTGTCACTGAGCGATGAGCCCACTAGCACTGCTGATACAGCATTTCTTTTCAAATGTAAACAGTTGTTCATGGTCCAAGAAGGCATTTCACACTGCCCAGCCCAAACACTTTTTTTAAAAAAAATCCTCCTCTCCCTGAGTCTTGTTTAAGAATTTCAATTTAATTTTCTTTCAGTTAATGAACTCAAGTGTCTTTTATCTTCATTTTGCTTTCGGGGGCATCTTTGGAGTATACATCATGTTTTTCCTACAGGTTTCATGAGTAGAAATGCAGCTTTTTTAAAAAAATGCAAGTGGAAAAGGAAGCTGCAAGTAAAACATCTGATATTGCAAGACATGATAAAATCACAGGAGCTGGCAGACCTGGCAGGCTGCCTTCTCCTCCTCCAGCCCTGGCCTATGTCCCTTTGTGAATTGGCCTTTGTTTGCTACAGATTCACTCTAGCGGTTTCTCACACCAGAAATTAAGCCCTATTTCATCCAAACCTGGCCCAGAGGGTCTTTGGCTCCTGGCCAGAACATACAGAGCATTTCTTTTTATTTGCTCTTCTTTTCTCAGTCTTTCTCCCCGCAGGGTCTTGTTATTATTAAAAAAAAAATAAAAAAAATCTTGCATTTTACTGATTAAAATGCTTACTTTCATGTTGATACATTTGTTTAGTAGTGCCTTTGAGGTCATAAGGAGGCACAAATTATTTTGAATTTAAAGGGAGCTGGGAAAAGCTGAGGAGGAAAAGGGATATTATCAGGGATTCTTTGGTACTGACACACAGGCACTGATACCAGCCTGCTGATGATTCAGGACTGGGGAGGGAAGTGGTGTTTGGATAAAATGAGATGGCTGTGATGTGCCTGTGATGGGCTGAGGGAACAGGCTGTTATCAGCAGGGCCATGCCAGAGGGTGTGCTGTGTGTGCGGTGGGACAAGGGGTCCTGTCACAGCTGCTGCTGGGCTGGGGGCAGGCGGCACGCCGGGAACAGGCACCCGAGAGAGGAGACATCCCAGTCCAGTGACTCAGCCAGGCTGCGTGCCCTGAGCCCACCACAGCACGCGCTGCCATTTATTTCCCTTAGTGCCAGAGCTTTAACGTTACAGGGAAAGCAGCACCCAGCGAGCTGGTCTCAGCACAATCCTTGCGTTCCAGAAGGGAGGCAGATGCCTGACACCAGGAGAGGTCACTGCAGACCATGCCAGTGCCAGATGTAGCACCTGGCACACAGGTGCAGCCAGGCTGGGCCACGCCTCTGTCCTACCTGGATGTGTCCGTGCTCCAAGGTGCTTCCCCCAGGGCTGCTCCTCTCCTGCTGCAGACCCGTGGTTCCTTGGCTTTGTTCCCAGTGAACTTCTAGGCTGCTGGTGCACATCACCACCCTCCTGGGGGCAGGCATGGAGCCCTGTGCTGTTTTGCTGCTGCCCTGAGAGTGAAGGAAACATCAGGTGAGGAATCTCTAAATGGAGACTGACTGAGCAAAGCTAAACCTGCCCTCTCGGCTGGGTATAAATGTAAGTGGCTTCACAATGGGATGAAAATCTGTGTCTGAGGCAAACAAACTCTGCCCACTATCCAAGTGTGGAGGTCTGACAGCAGAGACCTCTCTGGTGCACAGCTCAAAGGTGCTGCCACCTTCCTATTTCACAAGATTTGGGGAACACAGTACCAGTGGAGTCAGGAGCATCCCAGAAGTCATTTACTGTCCCCTGCATGCTCATCTCAAGCATTTGTGCCCCCCAGGAGTGTTAGCACCTAGCTCTGCCTCTGGGCTATCTTTCTGGCTCTGGTTGATCTCAGAGATCCCAAAATATAGGGTGAAATCTCTGAGGGGGGAGAATGAGCAGAATAACAGGTGGAAATATTAGAGGATTGCAGGACAAGAACAGTTTTCTTGAAGACTTACACGGTTTCCTTCCCATCCTCCTCTTATTTGCTCAGTTCCTTCTTCATATCTAGTTTCCATTTCCACCTTCAAGTTCTCTTTCCTGATCCTAGAAATCTGACTGTGTTCAGGCTGTTTCCAACAGATAACAAGCTCCCACCTAATCCTCACCAAGCCCTTTCCCTTCCTTGTGTCCCACCTGTGAGAGGAGACCTTGTACAGTTGTCTATTCCCCCCTAAGGGCTGTCTGCTTTTGTCTGATAAGATCTGGATCCTGTAAACATTTTCTGAAAAGCATGGAAAAAATAACTACATCTACAAAGACCTCAAGCAGATTAGAGAACGGTGTCCTCATTAAAATCTGGAGTCAATTGTCTATTTAAATCAATTTAAACTGAAATAAGATCCATTCCTCCCTCATTCCCTCTCCAAAAGTTAGCTGTAATCACAGAGCACTCAGTCTTGCGCAGTCTGGAGACCAGAATGTGTCTCTGACACGAGTACTGGGCGATTTATCACAGGAGATTACACTCGAGGGTGCTCATGTGGCTGGGATTTAACAGTCAATTAAATAACACCAACATTTCTAACAAAGGAGCTGGGATTAAGGAAGAACTCCAAAACGACTCCTTTTCCTTCCCGACTCTTATGCCAGCCTTGGGAATCTCCCTGCTATTAACCCAGATGTTCAATTAAAGCCGACCGGAACAAATAAAATCGCTCCTGAAATGTCACTACAATGGGAGTCAGACGGTCAGGTCTGCCCTCGAGGCAGCATGTAGGAAGCTGTTCTGTGTCTTGGACTTTATCAAAAGGATTCCAGCCATGTGTTCAGTGCAAGTCATTACGCGGTTGCTGCTCAGGTCATTTTTAAGAAGCAGACAGGGAAGTACTTCTTCTTTCCAAGATTAACGAGTACCAGAGAGCGCAGATGCACACGGTGTTGCCTGTTAGAAAGGAC
This sequence comes from Pseudotriccus pelzelni, assembly GCA_035584735.1. Lineage (NCBI taxonomy): Eukaryota > Metazoa > Chordata > Aves > Passeriformes > Tyrannidae > Pseudotriccus > Pseudotriccus pelzelni. The sequence goes on along the minus strand of JAWMRA010000050.1, from coordinate 9,249,773 downwards.
TCATCCAGCTGCCCGTGCATTTACAAAGAACACGTGGCAGTGCAGTGGTTGCACAGTGATCTGAATGTCTGGGCCCCACAGAGGATATAAACACACAAAACCTCTCCCTTCCCCACCTCTCCCAGCAGGCAGCAGTGCCTCCCTCCAGATCTCAGTGTGGCTTTCCTTGAAGTTTCCCCCAAATCATGACCACTGAGCACCTCTCACTCTTGCCAGCTGCTCGCTCCTTCCTCACCCACTCCTCCTGCCTGTGTCCATTGCTCCTGCAGTTATCCTGCTTTATCCCTCCTTACAAGCAGACCCACTCCAGAGACTCAGACATCTCCCGTTCTGGTGGCACCAGCTCCAATTCCATGGTTCTGTGTTCTTTAACTACCAAGCCACTCTGTCTCTCTTCAGACCTCACCTCGTGCTTTCTGTTAGGGTCCATCTGCCCTGTCTGCTTGGGGAGGGTTGAACCCAGCTGTGAAACATCTCGTGCACCCTGTGCAACACATTTCAAAACAGTGCAGAAGACACACACAAGATCACAGGCTCAGCATTTAGGTGAGCAGCTCCTTTCAGGAGCCATAGAGATTTCATGCATCCGCTTGACTGACACCAAGTCCCACAGATTCATATCTTTCTCTCTCACTTAGTGGGGTGAGAGAGTCTTTTTTTATACATTACTCCCAGTATCCTGTTCTGGACAATTCATCCCAGCAGTGTTATGACAAGCTGTTTTCCTAAAAGAGTATTTTATGAGGTCACTTCATCATCCAGTCTTTGTTCTGCAAGGACATTCAAAAGTGACAACAGTGGAGGCAGAATCCCCTTATGCTCTTTTTGGTGTATTGGAAACTCCTGAACTGTTTGCTGGAAGAGACAAAATGTGGCTGAAATAAATCCACAGATTTTCCCCCTAACTGAGTTGCTAGAATAATAGCAAGGTCATGACTCCCTCTTGCTCCTCATAATTGCTGCAGCACATCCCTAAAAGGGATGGCTGACCACAATACAAATATTTTCTTTTCATGTAGCAGGAAGGAGTTGTTGAGAAATCACTTGGAGCACATGAGTGTCAGCCTGACACTGTACTTGGGACCAACTTCTTGCCAGGGATGCTCGTCTTCTCACATCTGCATCATTCTTTAACATTAAATCTATAGTTTTCCATGATGAAACTGTAGGGTTTTTTCCCCAGACATTAAATGTCTATTTTCTCCCAAAGGTCTGCCTCATTTTTATTAGGCCATAGTACCTCTGAACAAATGCTTGAGCCAAAACTAGAGTTAAGATACATAGATTATCATGTCTTATGTTTCCTCCTCAAGTAATCTTCATCTGCCAAGAAGCAGGGACACTGCAGTGGCAGTGGTGACACCAGAAGGGTGACAGTGACACACAGAAAGTGATGTTATCCATGTATTTGTGCTTCTCAATGGGGCTATGAGGTGTCAGCAGAAACACTGGCACAGTGTCTTAATGAAGAATTCATATTCCACCAGACAGTTGAAAATCATATCCCAACAGGGGACGTCCCTACATTTAAACAACCTCCATACTTCTGGCATGTTGTTTTTGCCAATATATGTTGTTTTAATCACTAGTGCATTTTCCAGCCACCCAAATGACAGCCAAACAGTAATTTGGGGCTGTTTATTAGAACAGCAACATGCTCTGCTCCTTCTCCCTAAGGCTACACAGACACTCAGAACTGGTATTCCCACAAACGTTTTCCAGGAAGTAGTGACTTTTGGGAACCTGAAAGATAGAATGGAAGTCGTTGATCAGAACAAGCAGCTATAGATCCCTTGAGGCAACACACAATGCAGCACGGGATGCTGCCTGACACTGTTTAAACTGGGTGGATTTATGAGCTTCTCTGATAACAACTGTTATCTGGAGCTGGAATCAGTCACAGCCCCCTTTGCTGGAATTTCTCTTGGTTTGTTCTGTTCCCAGCTCTGAGCACTTCTGGAGAGTGTCGGGTGTCTCTTGCAAATTCATGAAGATGGGAATCTAAGGCTAATGGTATCCTGTGAATTTGCATTAAAGGCTCCATTGACCTTAGAGATCTCAGAGAAATCTTCAGACTGGGCCAGAGCAGAAGGAGCAGCCATGGCAGCTGCAGCTTGGAGTGGGTTTACAAGGACCAATCCTTTGTGTGATTCACGACTCCTGGGTATCAGCTACTGATACAAAAAGGGGTGACATGGAGAGCAGGCTACCCTGAAATGAGCATTGCTTTTTGCATTTCAGAGTCTCCAAATACCAGAGGCATTATCTCAAGGTGCAGGGACTTGTAAATCAGAGAAATTCCTTCCAGCAATCAACTTTGATATGACCCTCCCTTGATATGACCCACTCCCTAAAGGAAAAAAAATTACTCAAAGGGTCCTACCTCCATAAATGGTACTGGATTCAAAGTGGGGAAAATGGCACTATTTTATTTGTACATCCAGATAATTAAGGGTGTACAATTTCCTCGCTGAATAGCAGATAAAACCTAGGGTTAAAATAGTAAATTAGGATACCTGCGTCTGGCTTAGCTCTACAGAGTTCCCTGCAGATCTTCTTTAAAGTTTATACTTCTTGTAAAGTTATTTAAAGAACTGTGCCACCTCAGACTGCATTTTCTGAGCACGCCCTAAATTGATTCAAAGCTTCCTGCTTTTTTTAATCACATCCATTTGAGAGATGGGTAAATTCTAGCACAGGACGCGGCAGTCAACGGGTCTTGCTCAAAACAAACATCACTGTTGTAAGTAGAAACTAGGTCTCCTGAGCCCTGGTCCCAGTGCTCTAGTTTTTTGGAATGCCTGTGATGCACACTTGGTGGGAAGCACGCCAGGGGCAGCTCTCTGCTCTGCAGAAACAAACAGCACTTTTCCTTCTCTTTCTTTTTAAAGGCACTGAAGACAATGAGGGCTGAATAGCAGAGCAGACACGAGTCACAAGGTATCTGGTGGAGTGCCATAGTTTGAGATTTTTACATAACCATATGGAAAGCTGTTGTGCCTGTGTGTGTATGAGACTTTCCTGGGTATTTAAAGTTTTTTGGGAATTACGACTTACGGCAGTGAGTCAGCATTGTTCCAAGTTAGGCAAGGATCAACCTTCCAGTCAGGATAGTCTCAACAAGCAGAGGTATGTGGTAAATACGTTATGGAGAACAAAAAACCTGCATCTGGGGCCTTTAAGACCAAAGGAGGTCTGATATCAACCATTCAACCGAGATCAGAAGTGAACACTGGCCGCAGTGTTCCCGGCAGGCAGGTACATTTTCACCCGTCCCACACCTGCAAAGCCTCCTGTTCCCTAGACAAGTGCAGCATCTGGGAGAAGGTCAGAAAAATCTTATAAATTTGCCTCCCTTTAACCTGAAGGGGGTTTGTCTCCAATGTGGTGCCGAGATGTTAATTCCCTCTGTAATCAGAAGACCCAGAGCTTGGTCTGTTATCTTCTGCTGGAGGATGCAGGCTCTCCAAAGGCACTGCTGTGTCAAGATGTGCTGGGTTTCCAGAAATATGAGCTCTGTGCACAGTGATCAAGCTCCCTCTCAGGTAATATACTTCTCAGCCTGAAAGCTGCTTCCTTAATCTCCCTTTGTAGTTCATGTTTTAATCAGCACCATCTGGGATTAGCTTCCTTTTATTTACTCATTCTTGGGTACAGGCAGTCTTAGATCCTCAGATTTTGGTCAGCCTGTCTGGAAACTCTTCCAAGTTTGAGATTACCAGGTAATGCACTGAACTCTGGGATAATGGTTCCAGGCACTCGAGAGCAGACACAAGACAGCAGCAAAAGTGTCCCATCAGCAGACACGGAACTTAATTGCAGAGTCAACTTTTTAAGGTTGTTATTTCCTCGGCACAGCTGGCGTGTGGGCTGTACAGTCACAGATCCATGCTTGGCTGAGTGATCCAGCACAAATGACCCCATTTTCCCAGGAATGCAGAGGGAGTTTGCTGTAAGCATGGCTTCTTTGGCCAGAACAGAAATCAGGCATGTAAATCCCTTCCTTTTAGCCTCAAACTGGTCAAAGGGAAAATTAGATACCCAGCCTTTCTAGCCCTTGTAGGGGAAAGAACTGAAAGAAGCAGGGACAAGCAGCAAGTAATCATCTCTGCCACCTCCCCATCCAATTTATTTTGAAGTGTTATTTTTGTTTAGCCTCAGACATTGGAAACACTTTGCTTAGAGCACGAACTATCATATTTCCCAGCTCAACGAGTAACTTATACAGACCTGTGCTAAACACTTCATGAAAATGCTGTTTTGTGATTTCTTGTTTTCCATCATCATGCATTAAAAAAAAAAAAAAATCACACATTGACATTATTAACTGTTCTTAATTCTTAAAATCTCAGCACCTGCAGTTCCTATTGAGGATTTAGCCAAGCAGAACTCCTGTCTGATATCAAATAGTAGTGTGTTTCCCAGTAGGAAAAAAATGCCTAATTGCTTTTCTTTGTTTTTTTTTCCACGGCTGATTAGTCCAACATACATACAGGGAAGCTGCCCCCCTCCGGGATGCCTCAATGCAAACAGCCATAAATGAATTAACTAAAATCAGAACCTCCCTTAACTTGTTCAAAGTCATATTTGCAGCACAGGTGTATTTATCTTGGTGTATCACTAAGAGTGACAGCAATTGAACAAAACAGGAGGTGGGAATAGACAGCTCTCCATAACATCCAACTGAAAAACAAAATTGCTGCCAAATCTGGTGGAACTAGATTAGCTCAGGCCTCTAGGTAGGCTTTCAGCAGCCTCCAGCATCACCACATGCTTTAGGAAAGTGAATTATATCCCACACAGCTGTCCCAGGTTCCTTTCTGCAGGCAGCACCAGTGAGACAGAAATAACTGCTCAGGAGCCTGAGCCAGGCAGCAGAGCAGCAGCAGTGGATGGACACACATGAAGGCAAAGGGCACTCTCGGCCTTTTTTATCCCTCTCCTAAGTCACAGTGCTCCTCTGTGCAGTGAAGCAGGAATGATGCCAGGGAAGCACGTTGCCTCTTGTCTTCTCCCGGCCTGGCAGCCTCGTGCCCGTTTGGCACCTTGCGGAGGGGTGATGTTATCAAAGCTGCTGATCCTGTGCCCACGGCAACAGAAGAAGCAGTGACCTCCTAACCCCGGGTCTCTGATCACAACAGGCTTACAGCTGAGACTGACTAAAGCAGCTTTTCAACACCAAGTAGTTCATTAGAAGAATGTCAAGGCTTAGAAGAAAACTCAGTATTATGAGACATCTACAAGCTACAAAACAGCCAGGTGTTTTCAGGAGCAGATAGGCTCTCGTCTGAGCAGCAGAATTTTGGCCAAAGACACTAAAATAGCCCCAGTTAAATCAGATGTCTTTAGGATGCCACTGCCAAGTCCTCGTAAGTAACAGCAAAGAATTTCACGACTTGGTGCAATGTAACCATGTAAGGGCAACTCTGTCCATCTTGTACAGTACAAGTACAGTTCATTCCCTTTCATGGCTCTCGAACATCTGAACTATTCCTGTTCCAGGAAAACAAAGAACATTTTACATCACAATACTAGAAAATGCAACTGAAAATTGCATTTTTAAAGGGACAAATGTCCTCCCTTGTTAGGATTCTGCAGAAATTCTTCTAAGACTCATGTGCAGTCTTGCTGGTGACAACAGCATGAACTCCAGGAAGTCTTTAGCACAGAACTAATCCATTCCCAACGGAACTGTTTTAGGATATGGCACCATTACATTTCTTATTTTGACAAGAAATTAATGAAAGAGCAATTTGTTTCTCTTTTTTTTTTTTTTTAGAGTTCTGAAAACCAAACGGCAACAATCAGTATGACAAAGCCCAGAACATTTTAAATTACAACATTATTTTTAAATACTTAAAACACAAGTGTAAATTTGGTACAGCTGTATGCTAATGGGGTTGTATTGCTCAAAAAGACGTCTGAGAGACCTCAAGTTCGTCTTGAACTTTTAAGCTGTCAGTTCACTTGCCTTATGGTGGAATTCCACTGAAATCCACATGGATGAACAGAGTCTCAGGGGATTAGAAACAAGTCAACAATATCTAAACTCTTTGGTAAGCCAGGCATTTATCAGCAGTAAACAGTTAGTGGTTTTATTTAAAGTACTACCCTAATGCCAAGGCAGAAGCAGCTAATTTAAGATATGTCAGAAAAAACCCATCAACTCCAATTAAAATTTATCTCCTCTTACTGCGTACAAAGGAAAGTAATAAGCATTGGACACATGCCAAGCTGAAATCTCTCCAGTTTGGAGACTGTATTTGTCTTTCCAGAAAGTGTTTTCACAGATTTATCTGCTGGAAAAATGAGTTATTTCTAGGAGAATCACAACTAACAGTGTCATCCTCCCCCACCACTCCCCACCCCCCCCTTTTTTTTTTTAAAAGCATTTTTCATGGCTAACTTAGATGTCAGAAGAGCATAGCTCAAAAATAAAGTGTGGGTTCATTTTTTCCCCTCTAATTTTAGTATTTAAAAGGTCTCTCTTGTGTGCTTTCTGTATTAAGTTCAACGTGAATTCAACGTGAAGCATTTTTTTGGGGCCTTTTTAGCTGAGTTGCCCCTACTCAAAACATCCAGGAGTTTATCTATTAAAAGTACTATCAGCTCAGAGGAGTACTAGCAAATTCAAGTGTTATCAGTGGGAAGAGAGAATGTGCAGCCAAAGATTTTTAGGTTATGGCTATGCTAAAACTCAGCCTGCTGAGTTCTGGCTGGTGAAATTGGTCCTGAAATAAAGGTTTAGTTATGTACTTCATCGTGTCTATACAGTGGCACACACTCTAAATCCTAATTTACTTCATGATTTGAGAAAAAACAGATTCAATTTAAAAAAATCATACCACACTGTAACTACACGTTAACATGGCCTGATTTGCTATGCTAAGATTCAATGTCTACCCATGGTGCCAAGACAGGATCTTCCAAAGAAATATGCTGCACTCTGACATGTCTGAGAAGTAAAAAAAAAAATACAGGTAAGGAGAAAGATGCTACACTTGGGTACTTCAGTCGTTCTCCTTCGTCCAGAGGCGACAGCATCCCTGTTCCAGGCTCTCCTGAGAGAGGCCTGAGCCTTGTTTCCCACACCCACATCCAAAGCAACTTGCAGGCAAGTCAGAAATAAGCCACATGGTAACCAGCTCTATGTGGTGACAGCTTAAAGCATAAACAGGAAAGTATCACCAAACAGCCCCTATCACTTGGGAGAACTTTGAGAGGATCTATGCAGAGATTTGAGTACAGACAACTGCAAATGCTGTGCTGGAGCTGATCACAGAGCGGGGAACGTGGTATAATCTGGATATATCCTCTCAGTAATGCCTGAGAACATGCAGATCAGAATACATGACCAGGTCAGCCCCTGTGTTGTTGTAAATATCATGAAACTGGTAAAATGCAGCCGACAATGGAAATTTTCAACACAAGTCACATCATACTTCCTTATATTAAAACCAAACCCATGTACGACAGTCTATTTATGTGATAAGGACAAACTGACAAATAAACCTTCTGCGTGCAAAAAAAAAAAAAAAAATCTACCAAAAAGCAACATCTGGAAGGAAGAACATTCTTGTACCTCTCCCACAAAACAAAAACCTGAGAGATACACTAGAAAAGACATCATGTTTCCAAGTCATTGTGGAATTATAGCCAAAGTAAATTAGAAATCTCTTTTCCCAACAGAGGTGCTAATTTTTTTGACTTGACACTTAAAACCACAGAAATACAGTGTTTGCTCTTCTCTGAACACCCTTCTCTCCCATACCCACATCTTAATGCAGTTGTTTCCAGCCTAACACTTACTGCAATTTTATTTCTCCATTTCTGCAGGCAGCACAGGAAAAAACAGATTGTGGAGAGCTGCAATTTATTGCAGTGCTTAAGGCTGTTAACACACAACAAGGTTCTAACACTGCTAAAAGCACCATGTGAGATCCTCATGGCTCTTCAGTGCAGCTGCAGCACCCTGAGCACAGCACTTCCAAACGCAACACCAAAGCCCAATGTGAAGAGCCGACTAAACAAAGGCCACGAAACAACATATTTCTGTATTTCTGACACACAAAGAAGGAGCAGGTTCAGAGGTGCCGCTGTGTGGTACTGCAAGGTCAGGCCGACAGTAACTCTTTTAAAGACTCCACTTGGACAGTCCGTCTGTGATTCATCCCTGCACGATAACCAGTCTTATGCCCAAGATACTGGATGGATCTCAAGTTAATGCCTGTCAGCAGCTCTCCAAAGCTTGTGGTTTGAGCATCAGTGCAGTCTGAGCCAACAAACAGTATCTGTCTCTCACAGCGACTACTGCAGAAGCTTTTCATTATCAGAAAACCGACCTCAAATTAAAGCTAAACACAACAGGTAAAATCTTGAAACAACTCTGTCAAACTACATCATACAAACTTCTGTGTTAGCTCAAAAGCACAAAGTGATGGAAATGAAGCAGAGACTGGGAACCAACAGATAAGATTCTTGAGGCAATGTCAGCAGAACCATTCAAACTGCTTGTTTCCTCCCTTGGTTCTGCTAGAAAGATAGCAAAAACCCCTCCCACAACAGCAGGTAGAAAGTCTATCCAGCTATTAAACGGCTTTCAATTCAATTATTAAAATATTGGCAAATATTCAGATTTATTTCCTCCTAAATTATTCCCCACTTTTCAACACTGAAGTCCTAAGTAAAAGGGCAAAACTTCTAAGTCTCCCTCACTCGGCAAGCAATCAATATAGAAGCATTCCTGGTTAGTTTTTCATGAATTCCAGTTTCATTAATTTACTTAAAGAACGTGTCAATGGCAAAAGAAATATTGTGAGCTTCTATGAGCAGAAAACCCACTAAACTGTGATAACGAGAAGAATCCCCTTAGTTTTCCACTGAAAGCACAGCAAGTTGAAATGCTCTACTCCAGATCAAAAAAGCACTTGTGCTACAACTGCAAAACTTATTAAATCTGGAAAGATGACAGTGAATCAAAGACTGAAGTGGAAATTCTTGAATTTCAACTCTGGCTTTGCCTTACAGCCTGATTTATTTTAAGAATTCACACTCAGAATCTGTGTATTTTTAAAGACACATCTCTAAGTCTTTCAAGATTAACCATAATAAATCCGCTGATGTTTATGAACTGAACAAAAGACACAGCACAATATAGGTCTGAACTGTTTATTTCACGTCGTATGTCCCATATCGAAGTCTCTTCAGTTAGAAGTTTCTAGAAGAAAACGAAATAAACATTGTTGTTACAAACCAATTTGCTTCAACAGCTCCAAGTAAATATTTTTGAGCAACTGTGTAATCATCCTATAAATACAATGTACACACTGTCATCCTAAGAGCTGGATTTGGGTATGGAAGTTACCCCTGCAAGAGTCAGAGGATAAGATAAACATACATACTTGGAAACAATTCCATCATTTTTTGCCAGGCGCAGAATGGAGTCGTCTGATTCACCCTTTAGGAAACAAAATGCAAATATTCTGAAGTGTCCAAATAATTGCTGACACACATGAAAAAGAGAGGCAGCTGCAGCAGTTAATGCTCGCAGGGAAATGCACAACGCCTTCCACAGATCCTTGCATTTTATACACATATCAGTGTTTTCAAAATAAACTGTTAATTCTTTGTCATCGTTAAGGATAAGAAACAGTTTTAACTTGATAAAATACGCATTTGCATTACAAGATATACTTTTGGCTAAGTGGGACTTGTAATGAAGCTTCTAAGAAGCTTCACACCATGTTTAACAACTTGAAGTCATTGTAGTATCCTCTCAAATAATTGTAAACAACAGATAAAAGCCAGGTATTAAGTGTCTTGGTACATTCTTAAAAGAAATCACTTGCATCCTTCAATGATTTAAAAAAAAATAAACATACATAATTCTACAAACCAAAGTACTAAGAAAACAAACAAACAAACAAACACCCAGAAGAAACTGATTATCCCAACTTAATCTGAGGTACCGGCACAGCTTGCCCAAAGAAGCTGTGGCTGCCCCATCCCTGAAAGACCCAAGGCCAGGCTGGATGGAGCCCTGAGCATTCTGGTCTACTGGAAGGAGTTTGAACTGAATGATCTTTAAGGTCCCTTCCAACCCCCAACCATTCTGGGATTCTACGAATTTGTTCACATTTCTCTCTCGTCCCCTCCACTACCCCCCCAAAAATTCTTGCTGAAGGCACATTGAGTTTCCAGGGCTAAATATGCATCTCATTAATTACTAATCAACATGTAAGGATGCAGAATAATTTGGCAGGTGAGAAAAGCACTCACCATCCTCCGGATTGGGCCGCAAATGGCGTAAGTCTTGAACTGGCCGTTCACTCTGCCTGTCACCTTGTCAACCTGTAATTACAGCCAAGTTACTGCACACAGATTCTTATAAGGTTTTATGCTCTTACATCACACTTGCAAAGTTAAAAGCTGCACAAAAACACCTGCAGTGTTGAGCAAGTAAAATACAGAAACTCCAGGCAAATACTGAAGTTAGAAAGTCAACTACAGATAATATCTGCAGAGCAAATTCATAGTTACATAGTGCAGCTGTAAAATTTAGTGGATCACACAGAATAACAAACAGTGGTAGATGAAAGAAAAAGATATTTGAGTTCTGAACAAATGGAAAAGTTCAGTGTGAAGTTTGCTTGTGGATTTTTCCTGCCTTTACGATTTTTTTTCATGTTTCTTTTAACTAAGGTCAGTATCCTGGAAAATTGAACTGAAGGGGGAAAGGGGACAGACTTGTTAGGAAAATGCCCCAAGTTGAGAGACATAAATTGTCTCACTTTCTCCAGCTGCTGAGAAGTTTAACAGGAAAAAAGACTAAACAATATAAATCAGGAAATTAAATAGCGTGGTGAACTCTGTGATCCCAGGTGGGTTTGTTTCCACATTCTGCTAATCTCTGATCCTTTGAAAACAAGAAACAGGGATCACTGAAGGAATGAAACATGGTGAACAAGGAAAGTATTTGCCTTAACATTTGCAGGAAATCACAAACAGAGCATTTTTTAAAGTCTGCTAACACAAGAGACTCAGATGTTTAAAAAACATGGGAACACGGCCTTGTCATCTCCCATTCAAGAACTAAATCAAGCTCTGTAGCTCATAAGCTACAGGGGAATTCCTGAAAGGTGAAAAACAACATAGAAAGGGAGAAAAAAACTCAAATCATGCTAAAAGGAGCTTAAATCAACTGGGGCCCACATGCATTAACTGCAGGAGTCAAGGTCTACTGTGGCTTTCTTTAGTGAATTACTGGAGATGCATCACAAGCTGTTTTATTCCTCAACTTCTATCAGAAGTTTAAAGGTGTAGCTCTCTCATCACAGACTTCTGTTAAGAAACTTACCTCAGAAATATTTATCTGAATGGAAGCATGATCCTTGGCACCAATGATTCGGTTGCTAGCAGAGCTAAGGAATAAAACAAGATATATTTATACAAAAGGAGACAGACAGTAACAACGTCAAGCTACTAAAGCCAAGTCCACAGGGCTGTCAGTTTTGGATCAGGAGATGCAGAGCATTCTCAGCTTTAGTCTTTGCTTCACGTACTTCACATAAGGCACTTAAAAATACAGAAACTGATATAAAACATTCCCCACTACCCCAGATACTCGCTGCTACAAGAAACCTCTTTGCAGAGGCTGCACCCGCCTCGGGTCCATTCCCAGCCCTGGCCCCTCGCGGACCCCGCTCACCATTTCCGAGGGACATAAAGGTCCACGAACTCCCCGGCGTCGTTCTGCATCTCGTCGGGATCCCCGCTGAGGCCCTAAGCAGCAATACCTGGAAGAACCGTGGAATATCCTGAGCTGGAAGGGACCCAGCAGGACCACCCAGTCCCACCCCTGGCCGCGCACAGACACCACGGCACTCCCACCATGTGCCCGAGAGCGAAACGCTCCCTGAGCTCCGGCAGCCTCGGTGCTGTGCCCACTGCCCGGGGGAGCCTGTTCAGTTCCCGACCACCCTCTGGGGGAAGAACCTTTTCCCGATATCCAACCTAAACCCTCCCCCGACACGGCTCCAGCCGCTCCCCCCGGGAGCTGTCGCTGGTCACAGAGAGCGGGGCTGCCTCTGCTGGGGCAGCGGCGAGGCGGTGCCGGAGCCCGGCTGGGCTGCCGGGCCGCCCCCCGGAGCCGGGACACCGTGGGCAGAGCCCCCCGGAGTCCCCCCCGGAGCTCCCCAGAGCTCCCCGGAGCTCCCCCGTCCCGGAGCGGCGCCGCCATCGCTCCCACCTCGCGCGCGGCCGGGGCGGAAAGGGAAGGGCGGGGCCGGACACGGAAACACGCGCGAGGCACCGGCAGCGCTTCCGCCGCGTGACGTCACCGGGAGCATCCATGCCGCAGGGACGGGGGGGGGGGAGAGGCGGGTCCCACCATCGCCCCCCGGGGCCGCTCGGGCTGTGTCCCCCCGGCTGGGCCATCGCGGGCCGGGGGTCTTCGCCCCGTTCTCCCTCCCCGGGGGTCACAGCGCCGCTTTCCTGCGGGGACTGCCAGGAGACATCCCGTAACCCGCGCCAGGGCACCCTGCCTTGGCCCCGGGTGATGCCCAGGGGTCCCCTCCAGCCCGAACTGGGCTGTGATTCCGTGGCCAAACCGCCCGCGGGCCCCTCATGGAATACCGTCATTCCGAGGTTCCAGGGAGGCTCCAGCAGAGCTCACGGAGATGATGTCTCCTAGGAGGGACTGCAGGAGCTGGGCCTGCGTAGGCTGGAGGAGATGGATAGGGGATCTCATTAGTGTATATAAGTATCTCCGAGGCACCTGTCAAGAGGAGGGCAGCGATGGGACAAGGAGTGATGGGTACAAAACTTATGAGTACAGAGTGAAAAGGGGGAAATCTAAGGTTAGGTAGTAGGAAGAAACTCTTCCCTGTGATGGTGGTGAGGCACTGGAACAGTTGTGGATGCCCCAGCCCTGGCAGTGGCTCAAGGGCAGGTTGGATGAGGCTCGGAGGAACCTGATCTAGTGGGAGGTGTCTCTGTCCGTGGCATGGCATGTCCATAACTCTTTTAACAATCTATGATTCTGTGGTACCAGGCTCTTTCAGAGGTGCCCAGTGACAGGACGAGCAGCAATGGGTATAAACGAAAACACAGGAAGCTCCACCACTAAGTGAAGAAGAACTTTACACTGACAGTGACACCCAGGGAGGTCATGGAGTCTCCCTCTCTGGAGATATTCCAAACCCACCTGGACATGTTCCTGTGTCACCTGCTCCAGGTGGATGGACTGGATGATCTCCAGAGGTCCCTTCCAACCCCAACCATTCTGTGCTTCCAGAACGAGACATTTGGTTACAAAACATGTTTTGTAAAAACAGGTTTTATTTCACAGCATCTTAATTTCACAGAAAGAACAAAAAAAAAAAAAATCCCAAAAAACCCAAAAAACAAACCAGGCTACAACTCAGACATTTAAATAATGGAGCATGACAAAACCAGAGCAGTATTGTTTACAGGAAAATGTACAGCCTCTTATCAAGAGAGTTCTCTGTGCTGAGCCACCCCAGCAGCACCTTCACACAGCAGAAGACCCCCCTGAGCGTAAACCTGTTTCTTTTCAGAGCAAGAGGAGTTTGGCTGTGAAAACGTAAACCAGCAGATCTGGGGTTTATTTTGGGTCCCACGTTGAGTTTACGAACAGAAAACGTACTAATAGTCCTTTGCCACATGGTGGCAGCTTTTAGGTGAAAAGAGAGAGATTCCCACACAGGACTGAGAGCTGCGCTCTAGAAATGGGAAAAACCAACACACAAACACACAGAGCTGGTGTATCTCTGCAGAAGGGCTGTTTCTGCACAGACACACAAGGTGCCTGATGTACAAGCCCCAGCCTACGGCTCTGGGCAGCATCACCCCAACCCCAGGCTCTGCCAGAGACTGGCACAGCACTCTCTGCCCTGCGTCATCTTTGGCCTGTGCTCCTAACAGCTTTTGAACTCAAGTGTGTGCCCAAGCCAAGTTTTAGAACAACTATTAAGACAACATTCAGCATTCTGTAATTTAATGCTCCTTATCCTAATTTGTTCTCCTGGAAGAAAACAAAAGCTTGCCGGTTTGTGACGTGATTCTGGGAGTGTAATTACAGCCCAGATGGCCACTTCAACTAGACAAACTTCCACTGAATAGAGACTGCAAAGTGTTGCAAACCAAAGAGCAGTTTTTTTCCCCGTAGATGGTGAGAAAGTAAAGTTAATTTTGTTACATAAAACTCTTTATACACTAAACAAAGAAGTTCCCAGAGAAAAAGTGCTTTCTCATTTCATTCATGCTTTCCAAGCTTTTCTGAAGACACCCTGTGAGAAATTTCTGTGCTCAGTTGTACCTCTGTCCCCTCCACAATGCCTTGTGGAAATGCTGGACCACCTCAGCTGTCTCCACCACTGTTTGCTAATTTGGAAACTCATTACACATTAGATGTTTAGTACATCACTATTTCTGCATGCAAGCACAGTTATATTCAGTAGAAAGTTTAACTAGTAGGCAATTTTTTAAACCTTTTGGAAGATAACTGGCAAGCTTATTGTCTAAGCTATTAGCTACCATCTCCCTTATGGAGACTGGAAAATCCTTCTGTGTTAGAGAAATCACAAGCATATTAAATTTTACACAAATAGTTTGAAGCTACATACAGCTGAACACAGTTACAAAAGGTTTGATAGTCACTGTAACTATTATATATGAAAAATACACTTCGAGCCCTACTCAAAGAGGAAGGGGCTCCAGTAAAGTTTGCTGCAGTTCTAATGAAGCCAAATCAGCTTCAGACAAAACAAGGCTGAAGAGCAAAGATTCAGTCTTGGTTTTGGCTACGACCAACATTTAATACAAGGAACAGGAATTTACATTACTTTACACATTAGATAGCAAGTCCCTGACCTCAGCACAGGGTCTGGTGTTTCCTTTAGGAGTCAAACTTAAATGACAAATTTCTCAGTCCAAATAGCCAAGTATCAGTTTTGTTCCTTGCAAAAGGACACAGTTACTTATAATATTGCTTCAGAAAATAAACCCAAGAGCCAATACCACAGAAGGTTCCAAGTACAATCAAGAATTCGTTCCCAACCTGGATATTTAAAAAAATAAACGAAGGAATAGCCAATATTCAGAGAAGTTATTTAACCTGTGCGTGCACTCTGGAGTGCTGCTGGGCACCAGTCGTTGGTGGCTGCTCAGATGTGCAAGAAATGCCAGTTTTATGAGGACCATCACAGTGATGCAACGCTTGGAAGAACCGAGTAAAAAAAGGTAGCATTTTAAATACCGAGCACGCTTTGTTTCATTGGCTTCGTTTGGCAGCAGTAACTCTACTGACTTCATACTTGCTCAGAGCACGTTAAGACCATATATAATACAGTCATATTAAAAAGGTGCTTATTTCAGGCTGTGGAAGAGTGAAACAAATAAAAATCCTAAATGATACATTTGACAGTGAACTGCTCTTAGTCGAGCGCTCATCTTCCACTGAAGAGTGAATCAGGACGGCAATCACTTCCCAGCTACCTCGTTCAACACGTGGTACTTCATGGCAGATTTTCAAACCATCTTTCCCTTTTTCAAGCGAGATGTGTATTTTTAAGGTATTAACAGCAAATAAATTGGAACGGAGTAATTTCAATCTCGCTACTTACAGATCTATAGAATCACAGAGTAGATGCCCTGTGTATCCTTAGTGCAGATATACTGGAATTGTTTTCCTTGTATGCAAGGCCAATGCAGGTAAAGAATAAATGGCTATACAAATTCAGGATTCCCCACTAAATAACAGAACTAACTTAAAAAGCACTGGTACCAGACCAGCCAGTTTTAGGCACATCTTTAAAAAAATAAAGTATGCATTTCATTAATGTAAAAATGCAAGAAGATTCTTAGAAATATCTGAACTTTATGGTGCACTGGAATGGAAGTGATGCTTCCCTTAGTTTCAAGGAATAAAATAAATGCTTAAGAAAAAAAAAAAAAAAGAACCAATACCATAGTATTCTTCATAGGGAAGAGCAGTTTTAGTAAAACCAAAAAAAGGTAAATAAGGAGTAATAAGCAGCCGTGACAGCTGACTGGTGAATATTTGTGCTTTAAACGTCCAAAAGAAAACAAAAAGTTCATTAACTCTTCTCGTACCATCCCCCAGCCTTGGCATCCGTGTCCACAACACACAACCCGACAGTTTGACAACACCCTGCAGCCTTCCAAACACGCTGGAGCCGCGGCGGGACGCGCACGGCGAGGCCAGCGGCACCTCCACCAGCAGCATCCAGGGACGTGGCCCCCGGCACCGCCGGCTGGGACGGAGCTTTGGTTAAGACTGTTGCGTGAGCCGTCTGTAATGAGGTAAAACTTGGTTTTCAGGAAGATAAAGAGCCAGTTCCAAAGCTACGAGGACGGTGAATTCGAAACCGATGAGATCCCTTCTGTTGAATCTGAATCTCTCTTCTAGTTTCTATGACAGTAACAAAACAAAACAAAGGAGGGGGAGGAAGAATCAGTTAATCCAGATGATTTCAAGGCGCTGCTAAATTAAGTCAGCATAAAACAGGAGTCAGCAATGCACGGCCTGAGCTGTACCTACAGAATCAAAATGTGTTGCCAGAGATCAGCTTATCAGCTCAGCTGTGACACCCACGCAACAGTTACTGCTTCTCAGGCAAACATATGCAAGTGCAAAAATAACTTTACTGTAGGATCAGTAAGCCTGCACCAGTCAGATAATTTAATGAATTAAAAAAATAAATCGAGGACCCTAATGAGGCATAAAATTGTCTGGAAAAGCTGGTCTTAAATGCAAGCATGTACTGCTGAAAATCTTTGCTTTAATGTTTATCTTCACCTATGAACTACAGAGAAGGTTCTGACAACACCTGGAAGAAGTCTGACAGTACTTACATCTATAAGGTGTTTAACTTCATGTTTCCTGAGGTCGCTGCTGATCTTGGCTGCGAGCAGAACGCAAGCACCAGCACACAGTTTGCGGTTCTGTTTGTTGAGTTTGCCTTGGAGGACGAGCTTCTCAAAGTAAACATAAGCCATGGAGACAGTAACGGGCTCCAGATTGCACTCTTCGCTCAGGTTTCTCATCTCTCTCTTCAAACTGGGAATAGGAAAAAAGATACCCCCCCCCCCAAACACGAGAGCTCTTATGAAATGCTCTAGAAACACGGCAGCATGGCAACTCAGAGGAGCATATGGGCAAGACTCCTGTGTGGAAAACCACGACAAGTATTATCCTAGAGTAGAAAAGTCCAGTTGCCAGCAAGCTGGTGCTGATGCACACACCCATTCAACCTGGCTGACAACATCCACTGTGGTAGAACAGCTCCTCATCATCTGCCTATAAACCAGGGCTTAGCTGCCTCCCTGACACACAGGCTGTACGATTCCTTCTTGGCTTACAAACTGGCTTGTGATTCGTATCGTTAAGACTGAGCAGCGACTCTGGCCCACAGAAAACCACATCAGAGCTGTGCAGATCACAGCAGTTGCTGTGTAGAGACCTGTCTACTACACACCTCGTGTAAGAGCCAGGTGTGAGGGGGAAGGCAGCCTGGTTCACACACTCCCCACAACAGCCAGCCCTTCACCTCAGCATTAAGGCTGACTTGGAGGTAGTGGTACCTCTCCTGGCTGCCACCCACGGCACACCTGCAAGCTCTGTGTGAACACATTACTCCAAACAGCCACAAAGAGGAGTATGCAGGACCCCGGCAGAACACAGACTGCCCAAGCAAGCCCTCACCTGGAGCTGTGTTACACCTGGCCCTGGTGACTCAACAGAATCGTGTTTTAAGCCGCTATTTCAGCAGGCCCTG
Source organism: Pseudotriccus pelzelni (assembly GCA_035584735.1). Taxonomy (NCBI): domain Eukaryota; kingdom Metazoa; phylum Chordata; class Aves; order Passeriformes; family Tyrannidae; genus Pseudotriccus; species Pseudotriccus pelzelni. The sequence continues at coordinate 9,231,954 of JAWMRA010000050.1, read as the reverse complement.
ACTGCATTAATCACCCTGTAACACCAGTAAGATTACAGCTCTCTGAAGGTGCAACAGTGCACCTCGCTGAGGAGTGGCCAGATACTTTTTCTGAAAGCTGAGAAATATTGTGTGACCTTCACAAAATGCTTGTCTTTACCAAGACTCTCCAGATCTCACACCCTTTATCCTGCAATCTTGTTAGAGCCCATTGTTAGAGCCCATCAGTAAGTAATTGAAAAACAAAAATAGCCAGAGAAAGCCAATCCCGTTGGAGTGGGAGTGCACTGCAGCCAAGCAATCAGGTTACAAGTGTTTGTTTCAAAGCTAATGCTGCTTCACTGTTAATTGGATGGCAGTGTTAGTACCCTACAGTAGGCGAAACGAAATCCTTCTAAGTGGAACTGTGAAAACCAACTGCTAGCCCTTCTCAGCACCCTAAACATTCCTGTACAGGGCTGTCACTCTACAGTCAGCTCAACTAGCAACAGGAGATTAGTGTTTAATCATATATGCTATTAATAGATCTAGTATTTGCTCCATACAAGAGGAAGATAAAAGCAGCCTCGTGCAGTGTAGAAGATGTTCTCATTACTCAGTGCTTATTTCTTACCTTCTAATTTTGCTCAGTGTCAACTTAATATGAGGAAACTTCTCTCTAAAGGTTTCATTCATATCCTTTTTAAGGTCTGATGGTTTCACATATTCTATGACTGTAGTCTGAAACACAAGAGGCAGAATTTATCATTTGTCTTGAGAACAGGATTGACAACCAAAGAAATCTTCCAAAGACACTAATGCAAATGCAAACCTGAGTTTTATTATTCACAATTTAACATTTCTGAAATGTCCTAAGGTTAACAGATCATGTTGAACCCCAACTAGTCTTAAAAAACTACTAAGCAAATGGTTACAAGAAGTAAATGCCAGGTTGGCCCTCAACAAGTTCACTGTACAAACTCAATTATCAGAAAAGACACAACTTTTTCTTCCTAGAGGAATTTTTCTTCCTCAAGGAAATTCTTCATAGGAGGATGTTCCGGGCATTCACTTGCTCCCCTGTTCAGGTGTGCCGGTCACTCACCATGTAAGAGGCAAAGATGAGAACACGTTTATGTTTTCCACAGGGCCACTGAGGATCATCCAGAAGATTTGGATCATACTCTGCAGCTTCCCCAGCTTCACTTCCTGAGGGAATGAGGAAAGCACATTGGGTCACAAGATACAGAGCTTGAAGTTGCCTGCTTCCTCTTTAAAAAAAGTTTTCAGACAGCAAACACTAAGTGTCGGCAGATCTCGTGGTATGGGCAAACTTCAGCTACAGTCACACATTTGCCTTTTGTAAATGTACCAGTCAGGTTTTAAAATGATTAAAAAACCCCAAACAAGCTCTTTCTCCACCATGTGCCTGACACACTATTTCAGACAGTGCAAACTGAGTTTGCCACCTACAAATATACCCAGTAAACAAGAAGACTGAATTCTTTTGCCTATATCTAACAGACAGCAGAGTTGTCAGGTTTGCTCTTTTACACAAGAGAAGGGATTCTTGGCACAAACTCTTTGGCTTATGCATTGTTACTGTGCTAGAAGGCAAAGAGAACCACCTGGATCCATGTACACCAGATGTTTTTAGTGAGTAATATAAAACTTTATTATTTCCAAGGAAAAGCTTTGTGCTTCTTGAATGGCATAATCAGAACTAGGCCAGATATATGGAGGATGTAAGGAACATGTGAAAGTCTCACTCCTAAGGCTCATCATTTAGATTTCACTAATGAGCCTTCTTTACTAGGCTCTGCTAAAGCCAGTCTCCTTCCAGCTGCCTCACACCCATCCCAATAACGCACTGACCGCTCGCAATTGTCTCAGACAAATCTGTGCCTTTACTCTTTTTTGCTGTGTGCACGAGAGATGATAGGGCTGGTGCCTGTCCTTACCAATGTCTGTCCCTGCTGGTATCGTTTTTGCTGTCACAGGTTTGTATCTTGATCCAGGAAGACTCCGTGGAGCGCTGGCTCGACACGAGGGAACAGCACCGTAGCAGTCGGCTTTGCGAACAACCAGAGCATTGGTTGGGTACAAGAATTTTGCATAGGACACAACCTTGAAGAAGAGAAAGTTGTAGTAGTTATGGAGGGAAGTTCACTGAAAAGCCTTTTTCCAGACATCTACAGTTTTCCAACTCAGAGAGCCCCTGGAGTTTGTACTTGGGAGTTGGGACCTTGAAATCATGGGACAGGAAAAAAGGGAAAAGTTGAATGAGGTATGCCTTGTTTCCACAACTTCAGAATGGAAGTGCTTTAGGAGATTTGGTGGTGTGCCAAAGGGGAGAATCATGTCAGTAAAATTCTGGCAGAATATAAATTTCACTAAAGGGGTATAAATTTCACTCATATTTCTATCAAAGCATCACTCACACGTTGCCCAAGATAGCAAAGTCAAATCAGTTCTCCAGAAATGGAGGCACAAGTGACCACAAGCTTCAACAGCCTCCTCAGAAGAAACATTATCACAGGCCAGAATATCAAACTAAAACTTCCACTGGTCTGAAAAGCCCTAGCTTTCACTTTATGGATAGCAAAGCACTGCATAAATTAAGTGATTTGCCCCAGTATGAAATGGTTCCAGGGTGAAAAAATAAGTGTCCTTACCTTGCCATCAGCACCAAGCTCTACTCCTTCCAGTCCAAGCACCATCTCAGTGGAGACTGAAACTCCCCCAGAAGGATGTCGCTGCTTCTGTCCTTCCATTTTCAGATCACTAAATGCAGGTAAGAAAGGGCACTATTACAAAATGCAGTACAAAATGTTTGTCCAGTTTCCTCTGTGGAAAACCCCAGTTCCATTCCCTAGACAGAGCCAACAACCAGGTCTTGTGTGGGAACAGGGCAACTCCTCAGTCCCACCTCAGAGAAAGCATGAATTTTTAACGACTCTTTTCAAAACCTGGAGCTGTTAATCTCATTTTAATGCAAATCTGTACCAATACACCTACCAAAACTAAACTTTCTGATATGGTCTTTCTGCACAGGACCACACCATTCCTAACACAGTAAGGCTCAAACACCTCACAGCAAACCTGACACACATTACTAGCTCTCCAGGACCAGAAACTTGCCTTTCAAGTGCAATTTCCCAACCCCTGTGCACACAAGCTCAAATTAAGAACAAAGCTGCAGGACTTTGTGTCAGCGATGGCAACACGCGGCTTTGTCACCGATACTCCAATCCATAAAAAAACAGCTCTCAGCTGAAGAACTGCCTTGCCAGCTTAAAAGCAGAGCAGCCCAGTGCTCAGAGCTGCTCTGAAATAGCTCCAGTGACCTTGCTGCCTTTCTATTATGTGAGGGAATATTTTCCCATCAACTATTTTTATGGCGATGTATTTGCATACAATACAATTCCCACCACTAAGCATCCGTTTCCTCTGTCCATAAGTTACGTACAGGACAGAAGTGACAACACAATTGTTTTGCCAGAATTGGATCAGAATAGAATTAGTATTTTCTATGGTATATTTGTAGGTCACAGACCTTCACAGAATCAACTTAAACTTCACAAGGGACTGAGAAGAGATGCGGGGAAATCCAGTTTGCAGATTTTGTTTCTCGTAAGTGATCATACTGACAGTTGTATTCAAAAAATGTAGTCCAAACGCTAAAAGCAGTTTGAATCACTTTAAACTGTTTCTGCATTTTCCTAGATTGCAAATAGTGACATTCATGGCTTAGAGCTGAGAAATAGAAGAGCATCTTATTTAGGTGTAAATTCACTATAAACCCCTGAGGGTTTCCATTTAAGGCAGCAGCATCATCATCCTTCCCTGATGCTCCCTCTGCTTTTTTGCTGATACCATCGTTTGTGGCACTGAAGATCTTTTGAAACAACAGACCAGACATTTCACAAAGCAGTTCCAGATACTCACCTGATCCGTAAACCCTCCCCGTAAGGGAGGATAGAAAAAGCCACGCACAGTGTTCGTTTAGCACAGATTAACACTATCCTGGAAGCAGATGGGAAAAGATCAGGATATGAATTAAGATCCAGAAGCTACAAAGCAGCTTTTTATGCAATATGAACACAAGACTCATCTTGCTCTGCAAATCACATAGCTCCTGCTATGTATGTTATGTTTTCAGAAAGCAGCAGAAGAGCAGAGGTTTCATGCTCTGCAGGTCCTTGGGGTGAAGCTTTGTATAAAACTCCAGCCTTCAGTAAGTGCCATCACCTTGGGAGCTCCTCAAGTGAGAGTCTTTAAATATATATATCTATATTTAAGTAATTTTTACATAAACCTTGTGGAAAGATGTAGATAATATTTTACATTTAGATGAAAACTCACACTTCTATTAATAATAAACATGAACACAGCCGCCCCTTTCTCTTCTGCTCAGCAGCTGAGCCAAGAATTCAGCTTAACCAAGTCATTCTCCTTAAATCCTCCTCAGCTCTGACCCCTTTGTGTGTGAGAGATAAGGAAGGTGTTAAGGGAGAATGATTTAACCTCCTCCAAGTAGGATGGCAGAACCACCAGTGTGTTGCTGCAAACATAGCAGATATGAGCACCTATAGCCTTTGACAGAAGTCTGTATAAAACTAACAAGGCCCCAAGGACACCCCCTTATTCCCACTGATGTTAAATGTCTAACTCCATGGATCTGGAATCTGCTTCTGGGCACGTCCTATTGCACCTGAGCACAGGGGGGAACCTTGATCTCCACAAGTTACCTGCTGTTTTTGGTGTCATACTGCCTCATGTTCTTGATGAAGTGCATCTTCTTCAAACTTTTGTGTCTCGGAGACCCAGATATATGCTTGGTTCTGCAACAATACAAAGAAAAACAAAAAAAAAACCAACACCCAAAATCTGTTAAGTGCTCTGAACAGAAAGTCATGCCAGTTGTATGATCAGATGGCAGCACTAGCATGCAGGACCTCAGATATTGGCGTGGAAGAGGGTGGAGGGAGGAGAGGACTGCATGCAACGAGATTAATGCTGCTTTTGAAAAAAGTACCTTCGTACACTGGCATATTCCACTATGTCTTCTAAAAAGTCTAGAGAGCAGCGCTGGGAGATAAAACGCCTTCTGTAAAATGTACAACACCACGAAGAGTGAACAATATTAGTTCATGGCCTCCGAGTTTATGAACTGCAACAGATCTATGAGCTCTTAGGACAAATGGCAGGTTTTCTCGATTTTTGTTGTTGTTGCAAGAGTGCTTAACTAAGAGTTTGGAGTTCCTAAAAAGGCCAAGAACTTGTCTCCCCCTCTAGGACCCTTGAAATACATATTTACACCAACTTCATTAACAAGAGCATTCACTGCTGTGCACAAAGAATACCTACCACTAAGTTAAACATCAAGAAGCTTCCAGATGCTCATTTAAAAATCTGACAAGAAATGTCACAAAAAGCTCTCCCCCATCAAAGCAAGTGAATAAGCGATTTGTTATTAATTTATGTTCAGATATAGGTATATCTGTATGATGATCAAACATTTGTGTGTATTCTCACTCCACAACCCTTGTCTCCAGCTGCAGGAGTCAGCAGACTGAGAGCCCATAGCTGCGGCTCAATAAAATTGACAGATCTCTCCGGAAAACAATAGAGAGGGTTATTAGAGGAAGCAAAAAGTATTTGGCACACATCTGAAGTCCCAGAATGGAAGATGCAAGAATAACAGTAGGAATCATGTGAGTTAGTGCAACAGTAATAGGATATTACATTTAAGCAAAAAAATAGGCTTTGGCAAAGAAAGATACATTACTTTTGTCCAAGTGAAGTCCTTCTTTGTTAGTAGGGATTTACAAATGAATTATGCAACTCTGACTGCAATTTCCATAGAACAATGCTCTCGGATTAAACTGCCACCAGCAAAATGCTGACACCACAACTATGACAATCCATATTTTCTGCCTTTTTTAAAGCATACATTGTGCTACACTTTTAGCACAAGTCATGTGAGTTCAAATCCAGGGTTTTCTTCCCAAGTGACACAGTAACTCAACTAACAGTAACTCAAGTGCCCTGAAAGTCAGCGTAGAAGCAGCACAGGAGACAAAAGTTGCAGGACTTTGGTTTGACAAAATCTATTTCTGGCAAAAAAATAAAAATCAAACTTTAAACTGCATCAAAGCAGACTCTCAGCTGTTCAAGCATTCTTAAAAGAAAGAAAAGCCCACGACTCAAACAGGTAGGAGGATGAAAAATTAGTGTCCATTTCTGTAAACACAAGAGAGGTAAATCCTCCCACAGGACTAACACCTTCAGTATAGCTAGAAACTGCCTCCTACAAAGCAGCAGCTATTAAGGTGCTGCTAGAGAACATTCCTGGCACAGCTTCAACACCCTTCAGCAGCACTTCAGTTTTAAAATTATTATTGTTCTTTTGCTTTTCAAAAAGGACAGCACAGGAGCATTGCACACGTTCACAAACATATGGTTCTCTAGTCTGTGTTGCCATCTAAAATGCAATAAAAAACCCTTCACAAAATGAGGAGGTGATCACAAACCTCCTGGCACAAATGCAGCTGGTAACATCCACTGATTTCCTCCCCTCCCAGGGGAGACCTGGCTGGATGGAGACACAAAGATGCCGTGTATGGCAAGCAAAGGGAAAACACAGCCAATGCCAATGGGCACTGGTACAAAAAAAGCATGTAGTTCTGTAAAAGGATGCTGCTGAAACAGGATGGGTTGGGAGAGCCACGGCTGGAGCCTCACTAACTCCACAGTGCTGCAGATGCAACCACCAGCAGTGTCAACACGGGATCTACACGGTGGACACACATCCAGGGTGTTGCACTTGTGAACACTGCCCTGTGAGAAAAACACCTCAGCCTGCTGCTCCAAGAGCGTATCTGGAAGTAAAACCCTGATGCAGCAAAGGGAAGATCCCACTCCTTGACTCAGAACCACAATGAGTCATTCCCACTCTGCCAACAGGAAGCTTCATTTTTAGCTACACTTGTAAATAATTTCTGTCCTCAGCGAAGTTGTCACCTTGAAGGAGTCCCTGATGCTCAGCAAGACACTCTCCCTCAAACCTCAAAACGGGGTGTACATAAAGACCTCTCACTAATACGCAGAACCTGAAATAGTTTCTAACCTCAATCCAACATTTTACAGCAGCACAGCACCCTCACTGCAGTCTGAGACTCGCTAGTGCAGTACTTGGAGTATGCAGCAAAATTTAACACTTTTTGAGTAGTCTTATAAATACACACACACATTTGCTTTAGTTTGAGTGCTCTTCTCTTGCAACCAACTCACACCTGAACAACAGGCTGCACAGGATGGTGCCAGTGACTGCCAGCTTTGATGACACAAAAAAATGTTGAGTCACCTATCCCACGCTAGGCAGCTTCATCTGGGATAACACTTCTCGCTTATGGTCTGATCCACTGGAATTCAAAGGATTTTAAGTAGTTTACACAGTGTGTCTGTTGCTAAATGCAACCTAAATACTAAGAATACCAACACCTCTACATATGCCGTGCAGTTACCTTACACACACCCTCACCCATGTGCGACCTGACGCTTAGAAATTGAAGTATCCAATACTAAAATGGAGCAGGCTGCAATTCCAACAGCACCCTAAAGAAAGTCCAAAAGTGCCTGTTTGCCAGTACCAGCTATTGCCCTGACAAGCTATATGGAGTTTGGGTGGTTGTACATCCTTGGCCAGGAGTCACTTTGGGTTGCTTCCTTTTCTTTCCGGAGCCAGTAAAGGCCAAAGCAGGACCCTCCTGGATCATTAACAACAGCAACTGTGTTTGCACAGCCAGCACCTGGAGGGGACCCACCAAGAGAGAAAACACAGGCAGCACATGCCCAGAGATAAGAGGCTATCAAGCAGAGGAATTCTGCATTACGCCTTGGCTCGTTATCTCCATGTGCACACATGGACTCACACAATCCAATGCCGCTGCCAAATCCTGCAAGAGCTAAACACGCACTTAAAAAAAGCCCACAAACTCCCCTTATGTTCAGAGAAGCCACAACAAATTATGTTCAGAGCTACATTTTGACTCCTGCCCTGGGAAGCAGTAGCCAGCCCACACATTTATCCTTTATAATGGATCTCCCATTGAGAAAACCCAACTTTTGGGTGGTTCCAGCTTCAGAGTTGTCCTCTTCTGGTCCTGCCCACCGAGCACTGGCAGAGAAACTCTCTGTAGAGGGTGAACACTGAACAAACAGCATGTGGGATCTCCAGCCCCAAGGGTGACACAGCTCTTAAATGCTCCCAGGAGAACAGGACACAGCTAAGAGCAATCTATGTATAGCACTGGTAATCCTTACACTTCCCCTCTCATGAATTGAAAGGAAAAAGCTGGTTAAGTCACAGCTCCAGATTAAAGAGCACTGACCTTTCTGATGGCTTGCCAAGAGTATTTTCCAACTTCCCACCTACACTGGGCTACCTGCAGACACCCAAGAAGACAAGGATAAAGTCTGGGGATGTTGCTATAGTTGGAAGCCCAAGTTCCTGATTCTTTAGCAGGTATTATAGTTTACTGTAAGAGATGCTAATCGTGTGCTATCAAACATGGTTTCAGGCTCAGACAAGCCTCTTCCATTCCTGCTCCTGGGCCACTGTGTCCTCTAAGGGACAGTGGGGCAGCCCTTTGGGCACCCAAGACTCTGTTCAGCACTACCAGGTTATGCAACAAACAGCCCTCAAAAACTCATTTTAACCCCCTAACGTTTGGTCTTAACCCCTAATACTGGGCCTTACAGGGGCCAATGATCTTACACTGGTGTGTAGCTGCCATTTGGCCATTCTGAAGCTCCTCTCCCTTTTGCCCTTCTGGTTCCTGCACTTCTGCCACAGCAGGTGAACAGACCAGCTGGCCTCGCTCCCTCCTGAAGGGTGAAAGTGGAAGTTTCTAAAACCTTACTGGGATTCTGCCCCCATCCTGATCAACTCCCATCCCTCTCAGGGACTGGCTCACAGCCTGAGCCCACCACACAGTCAGAGTCCAACCCACGTTCAGCTGCCACCCTGAGATCACCTCCTGCCATGACTTCTTACCCTCATCCCTTTCAGCATCACAAAGCCCTGCAACAAAACCACTCAAAGATGCTGCACGAGCTGGACAGTGACATGGCTGCAGACCTGCTCCAAAGGGCCCAGCGGGGTGGATTTGTTTGAGATGGAGCTGCATCCCTCGCCCTGCTGATGCTGCTTGTTGTACCCACGCAGGCACACACCCCAGGCACTGGACTAAAATTAGCAGTAAGGCTGATATCCTCTGTTGCTCTTTAGCCATCCATACTGCTAATAGATGGGTGGAATGGGGGAGGTCAAGGATTTTTAATTACTGTGTAAAATTAGGGCCTAATAGAATTTGGTTTCCTATTTCCCACTCGAGTTTTATTTTAATGTGATGTCCCTTTGTCAGGTCCTTTACAGGCTTCAGTATAATCACAGCTGTCAAGGGGCTGAGTTATTAATATAACAAGGACAAAAATAATTTATTGGTTTTTGGAAGCACTAGCTTAGTAACAACTGTCAAAGGTAATTTGCACAAGAAATCAAGATCCCAAATCCTGTTTACAGTAGGAAGACATACCTGTCAGATTTGTTTTTCCAAGACATATTTTAAAGATTAAGCTGTATTGTTTTCATTCCTTACAGGCAAGCCAGCAAACAGAAATGAACTGTGCTTGGGTTTCACTAGGTGAAATACAGGCATCGAGGGATTAAGAAAACTAGTCCCAGTTTTTAAGCTCTTATGCTGTCCAGGAGACATTTACTGTTTCCAGCCTTGCATCCCAGAGCGTGTGAGTGGGAGCATCCCTGTTCTGCCATCAGTGCCCTGTGCCTCTCCGCCCTCGGTGCTCACATTAATGAGTTTCCTGCTTAAAAGCAGATTGAGTACAGCTCACTGGCAGCAACAAGTTCTCAGTAATTAAAGCCAAAACGAAGTCAGTCACTTACCTTGAATCACATCAAAACCATGTCTTTGTAAAACAAATGACTTTCACAAGGAATCTGTACCATGAAGTGCCCAGCACTGTGCTTGCCATTTTCATGGATAGGTGGTTTCAGCTCTGATGTTCATGGAGAGGCAGTGGCAGAGAAGGCAGTTTGCATCACCAACAGTGAGGACAGACCTCAGTGCTCCTTCTTCACAAAGTCAGCTACTCACTGTTTTATGGCACCACAGATATGCAGTTTGGATTGGGGGCCACCATCCCAGGAGCTCTTTCTGACATTTTTTTAAGTATCAGACTTCCAGAGAATAAATACAAGTCTCACAATGGGGGCAGTTTAACTTATTCCTCCAGTAATCTTAATTTTAGAGAGTAAACTGAAATCAGCCACATGAGCACAAAATGTACTTTCAGGCTTCAGAGCAGGTCCCTCTGTGAGACCTCAGGAGGAGGGAAGAGGTCTAATTCCTTCACCTTTGTGTTCTTATGCAAGGTTTGTTTGCAAAACTGAAAGGGCACCAGGGGCTTTCCTGCTGGTTCCAAACACTGCACTGCTACACTCCTCCAACACCAGGAAAGCCACATGCAAGGAAAGAATGTGTCACAGCCTGTGGGATAGATGAGAAGGAAGAGAATTAAGGTATAATTTGAATGAAGGTGGAGGCAGAGTAAGTGGGAAGCTCACTAAGCCTGGAGAGTTTTAAATACTAACAAGGAAAGAAATTAGATAATCTTCACAGCAGCTGCTACTTCACTGCTGATTCACAACCACACATGATTAAGACCTAATAGAAAACGAGCTCTCTATTCATTGCGTTTCATAAATCATATTGCTTCGGTGCTAAGAGTGTTTAGACAATCCACGGATAAAATAATGCCTTCCAGTAAGCATTGTGAAAGCCAGCTGTTGCGACAGAACCACCAAACCAGATGTAAGGTTTGCTGTGCCCAGAGCCCAATCCTAAAATCCCTGCTGCTTCTCACCAAGCAGATTAGATGTGCTGGCCAGGACACCACCAGTATTTCTCTGGATTTCTACCAGTTTCTGGAGGTGTTCCTAGCTCACCAACCTGGTTCCCTTGTGCTTTGTGCTCTGCTTACTAAGCACTGAACTGCTGACCAAAACAGGCACGTGAAATGCAAAGTGTGTCCTTGATGACACTGTGGGCATTATGCTAGAAATATTCATGCACTTCACTGAGAGATGATGCTGTCATTTCATCATGTGCCTTGTTAAATAAAAGCCTTCAGCACAACAAAAATCCCGACTTTTAAAAAAAAAAAAAAGGGAAAAAGAAAAGAAGCTTTCAACTGGGAAGGAAATGAAAATTTAAAACAGGCGACTGGACAGAACGCAGTGAAAGCAAGTTCAGAGAGGTCTCACAGTGTTTTTATATGCAGTTGGTTCTTCCCACTGCATCAGGCATCCCCTCCAACCCATACTCAAGACGTTGCAGCCTCACCAGGGCAAAATTTTATGCTTAATTGTAGCAACCACAACAGAGCAAGTGCAAATCTGTCCATGCTGTTGGCGCAGGCAGCTCTGACCAGCAGCAGTTCAGCCCGTGCTGTGGGGACTCCAAAATGAAACAGCTGCCCAGCTCCAAGGCAGGTCTGCAGCTTGAGTATACCTTGGGTACCACCACCCTGAGGAAGGGCTGGAACAAGGGGAGCACTCCCTGGAAAGGGGAGAGGAGTCTCAGCAGTGGGGTCAGCCAGAACCAGGCTTTTAGTTTTAAAAGACCCAGGAAGTCTCGTGAATCAGAGGGCTGCCCTGTGAAACCCTTTGCTTTGCTTGCACTTACGAGATCAGATAAAGTTTCTTCCTTTAACACCTTTTCCAGGGAATGACTTATAATAATTTAAGTAGGTTAAATACACAACAGCTATAAATCAAAGGTTAGAGGAGTTTAGAGCTCTGTGTTTGAAGAGCTGGCCTGAAAGAGTGGCTTTAGCTGAGCACCCTCCATCTGCAGTCACCTGCTCTATCAACAATGCCTCGTGCTCATTAAAGAGCCCAAGTTTCATTGTGCATTTTCTGAACTCAAACCACAGAGCCTGATGACTTCAGAACAACCTTCAAAAGAGGGCTCAAAAACATCTTCAAGCTCTCTCAGCCTGACAGCCTCACAGCTTTAACTGGCTGACAGATGGAAACGCGAAGGAACACAGGGTTTAATATACTATACATAACTAAATAATTACATTTAATATACTAAATATAGCTAAAAAATCCCACATAATGCAGGAAATAAAAAATGTATTTAATAGAGAATTTTGCGAGTCACTTCCTCTCTCTCCACCTGTTTTATTTTCCTTTTCAAACCAAAGAAACCGTACCCAAACCCAGAGCAGAAGAGCTTGTCTGTGGCTCAGAACTGCTCCTCAGAACGGAAAGCAAAGATTCTTCCATTCCTGCCTCGTCCTACAGTTCACAATAAATTGCAAAAAGCTGAGAACCACTGCTAGGAACTCTTCTGAACCAACTCAGTGAGTGCCAAGAGCACACGTAGCCCTGATGGAGAAGCTTCACCCCAAGCTGGGTGAGACGTCCATCCCTGTCAGCTGGCAAAGCAGATCCAAATTTGGGCAGCCCACGTCTCTGCAAGTATCAAAGAGGACTTTGGGGCTAAGCAGAGTGATGGTAAAGACACTGACAACCTAAACGTGTCCTTCTCACAGGCACCCACAGTACTCAGCTGCTGCTCAGCAGGAGCTTTGGGAACTCTGAGTGCTCACACTGGGGAGGAGGCACTTCACCAGCTGAGATCTGGGAAGGGAGGAAGGCAAGGAAGAGATAACTGGTTTTGACTGTGAACCAGAGAAATGATGTTTTAACCCAGTACACAGAGATCCTGCAGACTCCAGGGTCAAGAGTTACACTTGAAAAATAATGGTCCAATGAAGCTTTTGTTATTCTTCCTAACTCGAAGGAAGCCTGTAAAATAAATCTGAAAAGTAAAATGTTAAACAGCCATGAATGCTGTGCTGCTGTAGACAGTACATTCCAGTCCACAGCAGTGGAACACCAGGTATAAGGAAGCTCTGACTGTAACACTCCTAAGGACTTGACACTGGAGATCTGAATGGGGGCCCAAAAAATAAGTTGTTCAGTTTTTTTTGTATTTAATTTAGTAAATTCTTGGCTGAAGGAAGCTGGCAGCAAGGGAAAAGAAAAGTGGAAACGGCACTTCCAGAGCATCCCCTATCCCACAGCATCCTGAAACCTGCTGCCAGGGCTCCTGCACAATCCCTTTGAAAAGCTACAGCATCTGTCCACAGGTAAAATCAGCTGCGAGTGTAGTTAATCCTGCACAGACTACTCCTGCCTGGAGAGCAATGTTACTTTTAAGCCTCTGGACTCTCACAAATGAAGAGGTCAAATAACCATGGTGCTAGAAGCACCTCAGATTGCCTGATCCAGACCCATTCACAGAGGTGTGCAGGATACAAGGTCACAGATTTTCTGATCTTCAAGTTTCCTGCTAGGCACAGAACTTACTTCTCCTGGTTAACGTACCTGGCTGGGAATGACTACAGGCAGCTATAAAATATTTAATGTTGGGCACATGCAATTCACCCGCAGTTGCAAATATGAGAGAAAGCTGCTGAAGCAACCTGCTTGTTGGAGAGGAGTCTGTGGCCTTCACATTTCAGCTGACTTTTAAATAAAGTTCAGGTTCAGAATATGTTCACTTTCAGCCCCAAGCAGCCCACCCCAGTCTACTGTTCACCTCTGAAAGGTCAAAGCTTTCCAGCTCTGACAGACCTTGCTGCTTTTTGAAGAGCACCATGTGTTCAGCTTATTCCAAATAAGGCTGAAAATCAAAACTAAGACTTTTGAACGTTTTACTTTATCCCTCTCAACAAAATCTGTTTATTAGGAGAGGGGTTTTTATAAAAATATTTATATTTCTTGAAGTGACAACAGCAGCTACGCTGACAGTAGGACAAAACAACACATTAACCATCATAAGCATAAAATCCTGACCAAGCATTTCTGCTGTTCCACCCAAGGAACTAATCTGATCACACCTATGTTAGCAATCTGGCATCCAATTAAGACTTAAAAGCAGAGCTGGTCCAAAGTGTTGTTGTTATCAACTACTGTTTAAACTCCCACTCTTAAAATGACCTAAATTTGCTGATAAATCAGAAATGACTGAGCTATCACGAACACTCAGTTCAGCTCCATGACCACTGAACTCCAAGGACATTAAAGCATCAGTCTCAAATAATTTACTCTCTGTATTTATTCTCAGGCCCAGCAAAATGCAGCAAATTATGGCCAAACCAGCTGCTTTACATGACACTATCCTGAAACCTCAGAAGCACAGCAAGCATTGACATTCAGTGCTGTTGTTTCAATTTTTCATGGGTTTCATAACCTGGCTATTTCCAGGGCCCTCTGTTATCTGTGTTTCCCCAGAAAGCTCTGCCAGTTTCAGACCCAGCTGCAGAAATTCATTAAAAATCTGTGAATGCCGATTTGTTCGCCGTTTGCTGCCTCCCTCCACTGCTTTCTGTGAGGCTTGTTCTTTGAAAGAACAAAAGAACAGAACAAGATGGAAAGGGAAGAGGGATGGCAAGCAGATTAGGCAAGCTGGTATAACAGAGCATTGTAATTTAAGATCCTGTAAACAGAATATTCCTTAGGAAAACAAAAGTGGAAGGCTAAAGTCATTAAGTTTATAATGCTCAGCCAGCAGCATGAAGAAACCGAGCATCAAGATTGAAGGTGCCTCCTCTGCTGAAGTTTCCATCCTAAAGCACCTGTCAGCTATTGAGAAACTCCAAGGAACTCCAGGTTACATCAGGTGAGATCTCTTGTTCCCTGGGCTGTACTGCATGTCCTGCCTGTTGCTAACAGCCAACCACCAACTCTGGCAGAGGTGCCGTCCCGACCTGCCCTGAGCCCCACTGGCCGCTCTCATCAGCTTCTTCCAACTTCTCAATCAAGTCAAACGAGATCAGGTTTTGCAATAAAACTCTGACCAACGATACCATCGGTTCTAGATAGAGATCTTCATGGATTGGGGCAAGCCCCAGCACAATGAAATCCCCAGTCACGGCATGGATTGCAGCAGCACTGGTCACTGAACACGGACGGAGCGAGTCTGGAGACCTTCAGACCATGCTCCTGGAGCATTTAAGAGAGGCTCCACTGAAGAAAATTCAAAAGTAGCTTTTGACAGTGACTCAAAAAGGACTCTGAGAACACCTGCCCTAAGTGGGCATCAAGGATTTAAAAGTCCAGGATGGGAGTGCAGATTCCACCTTCTTCTTCCCTCTAACCACTTTACATGCCTCTACCTTTGCAGGATGCAGGCAGTTAATCTAGAGTAGCAACATCACTGTATGGCAAAACAGTATTCTGATTCTCAACTCCCAGTAAAAGCAAACCCATTCGGTAATTGTTGATTTCTGAATCTTGTTTTGTAAATACCTCACCCAACACAGAAGGAGAGGAAGATCAACCACCACCATCCAGCAGCAAAGCAAGTCCCCAAATCATTCCTTGTGTATTTACACCAAGAGGAGATGCCTCTGCTCCGTGGGGATGAAGGGATGCTCTGTTGCAGTACAAAGCATAGAACTGTACACTGAAAAAATAAAGTGCTCTAAGTCCCTCACCCTGCAAGTTGCCAGCTAAAAAAACGAGATATGTTGGATCTAACACATCCTCACAGGCAGTATAAAACTGTCCTTTTGTCAGAAGATGTGTGTATCTCCATGTAAAGATGTGGATCTTGTGTCTGATAGTTTCAGCTGATGCTCTTTTTCTTTAAAGATAAAAACTAGATGAACTCTCACTCCAAATCACCCTTGAAAGCAGTATACAAACTGATTAATGCCATACAACATACCTTTTCAGCTATCTCTTCCAAGCAGAAAAATCACAGTCTGTTTTGTCATTACTCAGACAGGAGCCTTTTGATTCCCTTGATTGCCCCCTTGCACTTCTCTCTACCTTTTATTTCTGATTCATCATTCTTTTCAGATGGATTGACTGAAATTACTATAGTGGAACAGCTAAAATCTGGTGCCAAAGAAAGGGATCATCAAATGAGAAGATTCCCAGGAGTATTTTCTTAGCGTCTTATTGACTTGGAGCAGGAAGGGGAAGGATTGAACCATTTATGTGAGATCCATCACTCCAGAATTCCATACATACAGACACACCAAATGCCACAGCCACAGAGAGAACTGTGCTTGTGAAGCTCTTAATGCAGAACTTGCCCTCAGGAGCTCTAGCTACAATATTAAAGCAATGAAATGAAATTGCACAGCACCTCATGCGCTGGATCTTGTGGACCAGGAGTGCTGGGAAGGAGCTGTGCCATAGCAACGCCCTCACTTCAGGCTTTGCTTCTCAACAAGGGGCACACAACAGTGCAATCTGGACACTCAGGACATCCAGAGAGCAGGCCCAGCTTCAATTTCTCCAAGAAAAACAATTGGTGGTAAATAACAGTTCAAGAAGGGAAAACACCACGGGAGGTACAACACACGAGGACTTCCAGACACTACTGAAAAACAGCTACTTCTCTTCAAATCCACCTGAGCCTCCAAGT
Source organism: Pseudotriccus pelzelni (assembly GCA_035584735.1). Classification (NCBI taxonomy): domain Eukaryota; kingdom Metazoa; phylum Chordata; class Aves; order Passeriformes; family Tyrannidae; genus Pseudotriccus; species Pseudotriccus pelzelni. The sequence goes on along the minus strand of JAWMRA010000050.1, from coordinate 9,215,455 downwards.
AGCTGGTTCCTGGGGATACACAGGACACCTCCACTGTGAGATGCACACTGAAACAGAATACCCATCAACTGCATTAGCGAGCTCCCCAGCTTTAAAGCACTGACAACATCTCTATTTCAGCTCACTAACAAAGCTCTGGAAGCCACTGTAAAGACCACAGAGACTTAAAGCCTTTGATACTGCTGCCTATCTGCAGGCTCAGAGGGCCAGCTCACTTTACAGAGCTGTTTATGCAAGAAACGGCCTGAAAAGAGTTCTTTCAGAGCTCAAATCCCCAAGATCTGAGCAAAAGCCTGCCTTTCCAACTGGCAAACCAACACATCCAAGCTGATAGAAGTCTCTCGGAAATGCAATACTAATCCTGCTCTGAAGGCCAGAGCATCCTCCTCTGAGGCTGATTCCAAGTTCCCAGTGCATAAGCATTCATTAATACAGAGTTACTGCAGAAACAAGCAGCAGAGAGCAGAAGGCACGACACCAGCAGTGTGCATGGACGAAGCGTCCTGCCTAGCAGTGACCCTGACAGCTCCATCTGGAAACAGAAAAACGCAGAAACTGGGGCTGGGGAAAAGCAGGAGGCAGGGTTTGGGGTTCCGCAGACCTGCAGCCAGAGCCTGAGCGAGCGATCCCCTCCGCAGATCCCACTCATCCTCCGGGGCATCCTCCTTCCCCGGGGCCGGGCCGCGCTCCCGAAGCCGGGATGGGCAGCGCTCCCCCGCTGGATCCCCGCGCCCCTCCGGCCGGGCTGCCGGGGCAGGTGCTGCCTCCCGGGGCCACAGCGGGGCCGGCGCCGCCTCCCACGGCCGCTCTCCCCGGGGGCGCCCGTTTCCCATGCCCCGCTCCCCCCTCCCGGAGTCGCCGGCCGGCCGAGGGCCCTGGGAAAGTCCGGCTCTTCCCAGGGCCCCGGGGGGTCCCGGCGCTTCCCACGCCCCGCGGGGTCAGGGCGGCCGGGGCGGGCTGGCCCGGCGAGACCCGTCCCCTCACTCACCTCTGCCGCTGCGCCTCCAGCGCGAAGCCGCCGCCCGCGGCGCTCTGCGAGGGGCTCAGCAGCCCCGGGGCGCCCGGCTTGGCGGCCGCCAGCATCCCCGGCAGGGCGGGCGGCGCCGGGGGCGGCGGGCACAGCGGGCCGCCCAGCAGCAGCTGCGGCAGGAAGATGCCCCCGCGGGCGGTGTCCGCATCCCCCTTGGCTCCGGCGGCGGCCAGCGGGGGCATGCCGGGCAGCAGCAGGGCGGAGGGCGGCTGGCATACGGGCGGCGGGGGCAGCAGGCGCGGGGGGGCTCCGGCCGGCTCCGCCGCCGCCTCCTCCCCCTCGCCCGGGCCGGCGGGCAGCGGCGGCTTCTCGGCGGGCGGGCAGGGCGGCCGCCCGTCCAGGGAGATGTTGTTGAGGAAGAAGAGGGCGGCCTGGCGCCGCCGGGAGTCGCCCCGCTTGCGCGGCGGCGGCTGCTCGCGGGGCGGGCGGGGAGGCGGGGAGCCGCACGCCGTGGCCGCGGCCATTCTCCGAATGAGCCGCGCCGCCCGGGCGGGGCGGCAGGAGCGCAGCGCGGCCGGCGGCCCGCGCGCCCATTGGCTGCGTCGCGCCCGAATGCAAATGAAGCCGTCGGAGACGCCGCGCTCATTGGCCCGCGCCGGGTGGCCCCGCCCCTCCCCGCGCCGGCCCGTGGGGCTCCGCCGGGTCCTAGCGCCGCCGGCCCGAGCAGCGCCGTTGAGGGGGGACCGCGCCGGGCGCTCAGGGGCTGCCCCGGCAGACGGGGGGACCAGGACCGGCACCCCCGGGCCCCTCCCGGAGTGTCACGCTGCCAGCCCCTTCCTCCCCCGAGTGCTTCGCTACCGTAGCCACAAGCCCACCGTGTCCCCGCAAAACCGCCCACCGTGCCCCCGCACAGCCGCCCACTGTGTCCCCTCGCAAATACCCACCGTGTCCCGTTGTATGATTTTTTTAAAACTTCTCCACCCACTGTCTCCCCACCCAAACCCTGGGTCGCACTGGTGGTCTCCCGTTCCCAAGGCCTCCTGGCCTTCCCGCAGGCAGGAGGGCACATCTGTCAAACCAATCGCGGGCGGCTGTGCGCGTCAAAGCGCTCCTACAAAAGCGGCTGAAGGCTGTCGATCCTCTTTCTCCATCCCAGCAGCGTGGGACCCAGCCCTCCTGCAGCTTGCAGGGCTGAGGTGGACCCCAGCTCGCCGACCCTGAGGGTGCAGACCCCCGTGCACAGCGCCAAGACTCACCAGCAGCCCCGTAACCCGTGCAAGGGGATGGATCCCCACGCTCCCAGCTCCTGAAGCAAAGCCAAGGCAGTGCTGGTCATGGGCCGTATATGGGCAAGGCATACCCGGGGCTGGGAGAACATAAACTTAGTATTTATCTCCACAAAGTGACTCAAGGCATCTCAGTCGCTTCCCAGACTGGTGTGTTTACACTGCACAGGATAAACATACCCCTCAGGCTCTTGAACTGGTGTCTGCCACATCCCAGGATGATGCTCTGACTGCCTGCCAAGTGAGAAAGCTCTGCCCTTTCCTTTCCTCTGAGGATGTTGATGTGCTCTGATGATGTCCATGCCCTTGGGCCTGGAAGGGGAGATCTGGGAGCTGTGCTGGGCATGATGAAGCCTTTGGAGCTGAGAACAGCAGCGTGTGGGTGCTGGTGGCCTCTGTGTTCCTCTGAAACCAAAATGTAGACTCTCATGCTTCCCATCTTAAGTGCTCTGAAGCAGCTTGTGCTCCCATGTAGGATTTTGCCCACACAATACATGTGTTCAAGTACAGAACAAATTTGCCCTTAATGAGGGAGTACTGAGATATTTGTAATTAAGCAGGTATTAATGTATTTGTACCAGACCCTTAGAATGGTGAATGCTTTTGTCAAACATGCTTGAAGAAGCTACATGATACCCTTGATATTGCTTGTGGTCTACACCAGCAAGCAAACTAATGTCTAATGATATGGTCTGAAATATGGGCACTGAACAAAAGATAGATTTTGAAACTGCCCTATAAAACACACGCAGCTTTTATGTCTTTTCATATGGCTGTTTCATAAGATCCTTTTTTGTATACTCTTGAAAGTGGGCCATCAACACGTCTCACAGTATTTATTAATAATAATAGGATTAAGATAGGAACTATGAAACAATGTGTTCTTGTAGGCTTCCATTAAAAATCCTACAGTGAATTACAAACTCTCCCCTTAAAATCTCAAGAACATCCTTGGTATCTTATGCTATTCAATATAGGTCAGGGTTTTGAGCCTAAATTATTTGGCATAACCATCTCATATCACAGCTGTGGAAAAAAATAGTTTGGGATAAAAAGGAATTAAAATCCTTCCTACTGGCAAGACCATCAAATAAGCTAAGGGATAAATAGGCATGGAAACCTACGTAGGCTTGCTGCAAACAATTCTCTAGAACCCAAGGTTGGATTTTGAAAAATAAATGTGTGGCTTTTTTCTTATTCTTTCCTTGTAAAAATAGCTGTGGGATGTAAATCGTCCCACTGAGTCAGCACAGAAAGGAGCAGCCTCCATGGCTTAGTGGGTTGCTAACTTCAAAGCTGAATTTAGCAGTTTGAGTGTTGCTGCTGTTAATGTTGGGGAGCTTTCATCTACGTCTGACAGGCGAACTCGCTCGCCGTGTCTGAGTACAGAGAGCACAGTGCTGTGTTTCAAGGAATCTGACGCTAAAACAGATGAGTGGCACATCAGCATCACTTCCACAGATGACAGCGACTGGGTGCGACCTTGAGCAACCTTTTCTCCGTGCAGGGAATGCCTGCAGTGGGGGGACAGAGGAACCCTGAGCTCATACACGTTCTCTCATCCATACAGGGGGATGCTGTTTTGGAGCATGGACTCTCCACCCTGCTGCTGCACAGCAGCTTCAGGTTCTGGGCTGAAGCCACTCCAACCTCAACCCTCTCAAAATCCCTGGACAAAGAGGAAGACACATAGATTTGCATTTACAACAACGTTATTGCACAGATGAAAAGCAGCACTCTGAATCTCCCATACTCAGCTCACGCTCATTTTGCTCCTGGAGCTTCTGCTCTACCTTAAAGAAAGCCCTGGGCTGTGTGGGTACATATCTGAGGAGTCAGGGGCTCCTGGAATAAGGAGCTGGCTTGGAACAGGACAAGCCTGCAAGTCCTTATTCCAATACTATATGGGGAGTAGAGTCACGAAGGTCACAAGGATTTTTCTGCGTGCAAGAACTGCAGGATTTGGTCTAAGCATCTGGTATGAGACAGCATTTTAAAGTACATATGTGGGCTGGGTGTTATATTTTTTGCAAAATCATGGCCCAAAATCAAGCAAAGATAAACAGGTCATAAGTATATTTAGGCTGGGAACCAGAAGTGCAGCTTCCATTTTGAGGAACTGGTGGTATAAAGATAAGGCACCAGAAATTTCTCTACACGTTTTTGCAGCCTAAGGAGAGTGGGAATGGGGATCCAAGAGGCCTCATGGGGTACCAGGGGGGTCTCAGAAGACTGGGAGGATGATTGATAAATGCCACATGCATCCAGAGCTTACTGTTCCCTCTCTCATGAACAGGCTCTAATCCAAGCACCGTGGAAGTTTGACCCAAATTTCCTATCATAGCTTGATCCTTTTAAATTCTCTCCTGAAATCAACACACCCAAGGGCACCAGCACTCTTTGGAGCTCAGCTTCACACTCACCATATCCATCCAAAGACCAACCATTGCATTTTTGGGACTGTGCATTCTCCCGAGCTCATCTTCCTCCTCCTCCTCTTCAGTACGTCTCAGAAAACACCCGGAGGTGCCATTCCCTGTGTGTGTTACGTATGTAAGCGAAACCCTTTCCAACTGCACTCACATGTTGGATCACTCCTGCTCCCTGCTGGCATTCATTGCTTTCCTCCTGCATCCCAAACCTCGGCAAACCAGGTTTGACTCAAGCTCTCAGTCCCACCGGTGCATTCACCGTGTGACCTGCCTGTGGTTTTAAGCTGCCTCCGGAGGGTTCCAGTTGTGAGTCCTGGTTTCCCTTGGCCGCTGCTGGGGCGGAGTGGCCGTGTCCCCTGGACTGCCATGTGCGATGACACAACCCTCTGCTCTCGCTGCAGAGTCACAGTTACAGCAAAATCAGCTGCTGATCCCCAGGAGGAAAACGCTGCCAGCAGACCTCTGTGCTGGTCACTGTGTGCCTCGGAAAATGACTCAGGCTCTCCTGCGCGACACAAAGTGTTTAAAAGATACGGAGCTGATTGATTGAGTCATATCTCTCTGCGCTCAGGAGGGCCCCGTGCTCGAGTCACGAAAATGTTATGGGGTGTTTACATGAGGATTTCTGAATAAATGAGTCAAACCTTCTGCCCTGAAGCACGTGGTGCTGCACTACGCACTGCTGTTAGTGAATCAATAATTTTCATGGGAGAATCTTGCAAATTGTGCTTTCTGGAGAGGTTCCTCTGGAGCTCAGCACATCCAAAAGCAGGTTTGGCATGAGTAGGGTGTGCAGCACAGCCCTTCTGGGGCTGGGGAACTCTTGAAGGATTGATGACAATGTTCAAGGCAGAGCAGAAAGCTGTGATACCCAAGGGATGCAAGAGGAACATGAACTTTGGCTCAAAAACTCCTACAGTAAACTTTACTTGAGATAAAGGAGCAAAGGAACTCCCCAGATTTCTCCCTTCTGAAAACCACCACTGCCTTCTGGACTTGCTAAGCCTATCCATGACTTCACATCCTCTTTTCAGAAATTAAGGGCTTGTCCCTGTGCTCTGTTCTGAACATCTGAGCTGCCCCTGTCTCTGTCCCTTCCTTGCTGTGCACCACAGGAGGCTGCCAGGGTCTGTGCTGCCCTTTTCACACATTCAGGGCACATTTGACCCTGGGAAGGACCTACACAAAAATGCCCATGCCGCTTAAATTCCCAAAACAGGATTTAAACAAGGCTTCAGTAATGCCTGGAATGAGTTTTCCTGCGGTGAACGGGAAGAGTGAAGCTGTGTTTCCAAAGCCAGCACTATAAATGGGCACAGCATACTGACCAGATCCCAGCTGAAAGCATTTCACTGCAGAGAAGGTGGTGCTCAGGCACACAAAAAGGGCATGGAGTAAATCACCTTCAAATTATCTATTGTCATGAAGGCAACACCACCACAGAAGGTTGTGAGGGGGAAGGATCTGACGTGCATATCTTTGTTTTTGGTGGTTTTGGTTCCTGCATTGCAGCCAGCCACGTTCCCAGCACAGTTCTCTTTTGCTCTGAGTTTTTTGCACTTCCTACTTTCCTGCCCAGTGCCGTCTCCCTTACACATGCAACAGAGGAACCTTTGTGTGGTGGCAGGTTTCTTTTTTTCCCTGAGATGGAGATTTATACTCACTGCTTGTCTTGCACAGATTTATTTCTTACAAAATTTTAGAAATCAAGTCTAGAGAGTAGCTGAAGATCTCAGTTCAGTGGGAGGCTGATGCACAGGGAGGATCAGGGGGTTCTGTGAACCAAGAGCAGGAATCTGTGCTGTGAGGATGATTAAGTATGTGCAGATGCTTAAGGATCAGTAAGCAAAAGAATTGCAATGGTCTGTTACCAGAATTGTTTGGCCTGACAGGCAGTAAAGTAACCAAGCGTTGCTATTTTGAATGGACTAAAAGTGAACAGAAATGGTTACATCGCTCTCCCAGACTTCTGTGCAATTTCAAATCCCGCCCCTGACCTGAGTGACCCCAAGCTGGGCTCTGAACCCATTCCTCTGGGAAACCAGTTTGCCTGCCCAGATGTCCTACCTACATGACATCACTGGTGACATCTGAGCTGTAATTCATCTGAACAAAACAAACGTGAGCTGCCAGAAGGGCTGATCATGGGACAGCTTCCCTTCTGCTGTATTGCTCTTGAGGGTAATTTCAGTGGATTTCTGAAGATTATTGTGTAAAGCCTCCTTCTCGTACTGAGCTGGACTGTGGCAACAAAATGGATTAATTCTGCGAAAAGCATGGATTGCGGGTCTGGTACACAGATGCCCCTTGGAGTCATTAGCCAAACTCCAGTGGGTTATTAAAAGGCTGCTGTGCTGCAGGGAAGGCAGGATCTGCCTGCTGGGCTGAACGCTGCCCTGTGTGTTCCTGCAAACACGTTACCTCGGGCAGAGCTGAACCTCCACGTGGAAACCTCTGCAAAGCTCCAGGGCTCTTTGCAGGGCTCAGGTTTCTTCCTTAGAGCAGCATAGTTCAAGGCTGAAGCTGCCTGCATATCACCAGATCAATACATACATTTACCTGCCAAGACCAACTTGAACAAAAGACTGACAAGCATAATTATGACAATTAATGGACCCCAGCAATTATTCACCTTTCTGCAACGTGGTGAGGAGGTAACAGCAAGTCAGGGCCTCGGTAGGAGAAGAGAAATTCCAGCACTGGATCAAGTGCAGCATCTAAAGTTTAATTTACTTCAACAACTTACTCAGAGGAGCACTTTACTCAGACCTGACAAAACTATTTTTTGTTTTTATAGTTATGGGACTGCCCTAACTATGAAATACGCGTCCCTGCCAGCCCCTCAAACACACCCTGCACAAGATACGGGTGAAAATGACTGCTGGAAGAAGGCAAGAAGCCATATAAATAAAAATTAAAGTCCTATAAATCAAAGTGGATTCTGTAGTTGTCTTGTGGAAAGGGAAGGAAAAAAATTCTGTGGGAAAAAAAGAAATTGAGGACTTCATTATTTTTGGCAAGACTTCTGCACCTTTGCTTATCAAGGGATTGTCATAGGGAGGGGATTACTTTATACACTATAAAAGTTCCCTCCTTCCTTCAGTTCTCCTGATCCCAGACTACCTCCTTACAGTCTGAGGGACCTCTTTATGGGATTACACTTTGACCCACTGCCCTGGGCAGCCTTTTCAGTGCTTGATAACCCTTCTGGTGAAGAAATTTTTCCTGATATCCGATTTAAACCTCTCCTTGTGCAACTTGAGGCCATTTCCTGCTGTCCTATCACTTGTTACCAGGGTGAAAAGACCAAACCCCACCTGGCTACAGCCTCCTTCCAGGTGGTCGCAGGGAGTGATAAGGTCCCCCACTGAGCTTCCTTTTCCTCCAGGATGAGTACCTCCAGCACCCTCAGCAAATCTGTGCTCCAGACTCTTTCCCGGCACCCAACGAGCTCTGCCAAACTGGAGACAGGAGGAAGATGACAGCCGCCTGTTATTTTTCAGCCCGGGAAGTTCAGCTGCTCTGAATTATCCTGGCAGCAGCCGCCCCACGGGACTCCCGCAGTCCATCCCCGCCGCCGGTCCGCTTTCCGTGGCTCCAGAGCCATTAGGGGCAGACCCTGCGGTGCTCCCCGGGGGCTGAACAGCATCCCCGGCTCTCCGGGAGCGGCCCCGGCCCTGCCCGGCGGTGCCCAGCAGGCGGCACTGCCCGCCCGCCGCTCCGCCCGCACCGCGCCCGCACCGCGCCCGCACCGCTCCCGCACCGCTTCCCCACTTCTCCCGCCCGCCTGGCTGCGGGACGGCGCCGCGCAGCGCTGGGCCCCCTCCCGCCCCTGCTCCCCCTCTTAAACTGGGATTTTGCGGTTGGGGAGGCGGGAAGGCGCTGCAGGGTAAAGATGCTGCTCTTGGCTGGCTGCGCTTTGCCCTCGTTCTTGCAAACGGGCGAGGAGACACGCGTTTAAATAGCAATAACTGCGGGTAAAGGAAATGATGGGGCACCGACCAGGGAAGGTACTGGCTCTGGCACTCCCTCTCTGGTCTCCTGTTTTTGTCCCACTGTTCTCCACCTGTGCTCCAGGAACACCCCACCCTGGCTCCTGGGGCGATGTTGTGGCTGCAGGGATGCTCGCTGCAGTCCATCCCATCTCATTCCAGCAGAAAAAAATATTATTAAGAACAGTTTATCCATGTGAAAAACAGCTCCCAACGATCCCGCCAAGGTTAGTGTGGATTGCTGAACTGGTGCTCTGCTGTGAGCCACAGCTGGGTCTCACGCACTGACCCTTTCCAGGCATGCAGAACACCCTGGGGAGAGGGAGCATTCAAACTCTTCCCATGCTTTTCTTGCCCTTTCCAGGGACACATCCCACCTGTCCGCTCATATGCTTGCTCCTTACTTAACTGGAAAAGGAAACCATGGACTTTTTCCAGGTCAAACAAGATCCACATGTATATGAAACTTGGGTAGGGATTTAATCAAAGCAGCTTTGTACATGGGGCCCCGCAGTGTTTGGCCTGGTCACCACCCTTTGACCAGCCACTAGGCCATCCTACATGAGGAATGGGGTCTGGGTAGTCTCTTGTCCAAGCATGAAATCCCAGGGAAGAGTCATGGTTCTGATCCGGGGTGAGGGCTGCAAAGAAATGTCTGCTCCAGTGCAGGGCTGGGGTTGCTGAATGTGCTGCTCCACCAGCAGTGACCTGGTTGCTCCAGGGATCACCTGCATGGCTCTTCCTTGCCCAGCCTCTTCTGGGACACTGAGTGAGGAGTTTCTGAATGCTCTACCCATTAATGGGTCCTTATGAATTCCCCACTGCCAGGCCCAGCACGACAGAAGGATTCACTCCCAGAATGGGTGGGATGCTGAGGCCTCAGAGCCCTCCGTGCCTCTTCATCCTGCCCTACTGTTAACTCTCCTCAGAGGTATCATTGTGGGAAGCAGAGCAATTTTCCAGTTCCTTTGTGATCCCCACTGAGCATTGCTCCACTTTGATTTTCTTTCTTCCTCTCATTGACTTCTTAGCTCCTGTAAACAGCAAGATGACAGCAGGAGTCAACCACAGAGCAATGGATTTACATGTACGAAGTCAGCATGGCCTCGTCTCAAAATACGGAGAGTGCAGGAGAAAGCAAAGCTCAGCAGAGGAAAGCTGAAGAAAAACACCTCACAAGTGAGATGTGTGGGTTATCCACGGGAGGCTGTTGTCATCCTGGACATAGAAACACCATGTAAAGCAGAAATAGGCAGAGATCTGACCTGATGCAGGAGCATACCCGAGACAGTACCCAGACCAGCAGGATGTATTCCTTGTATTTTTCCCCCTTCCACTGTGATACACGGCCCACACCACATGCTGAGAGACGTGTTATGCCTCTCCATCACCCCATCCCTACCACAGCTGCATTCAGTCCTCACTGGGGACATCTCCATCCTGTCCCAGAGGGTTGGATGTGTCTGCCTTGGGGTGTACAGAGCATCTTCCTCCCCATTGCTCTGAGGAGCTGATTTTGTAGAGGAGATCCTCTTGTCACCCAGCTCTAGTGGTGTCCTCTGAGTAAGCAGACCCCTCTGGAGACTGGGCTGTTAAACTAGCTCCTTTCATGTTCCAGCAGCAGCCCTCTCTACATTTATAATTGGGTCAACACTTCTCTGTCTTTATGGCTGGTACAGAGGGGGTGAGCAGGAGGGTCTGACAGAGCACTTTTTAAGGCTTGACAGACACACTGTCTTATCCTCACCCCTATCAGGAGCAGTTTTCTGCTTATTCACCTGTAAGAAACATGAGTACAACACATTCCTCTGTCAGCAGGGAAAACTCCCCGGCCACACTTGGAGATCAACAGAATGGGCAGAAACCTTTCTCTGAATGTGAATAAGTCACCCCTGGGAATTTGGCCTTCCCCAGTCACTGCCTCCCTGACCTGCTAAGCAAACACAGCTCTGTTAGCTTAGGTGCTCAGGAGTGCTCTCCTGGTCACCCTGCCCAGGCTGTCCTGGCTAACCATTAGCAGGGGGCTCCTCCAGCTGGAGGCAAGCATTGCCAAAACACAGCACAGGGTGGCATGTGCTCGGCAGAAGAACCCTCCTCCCTTCTGCCCTAGGTTCCTTCATGCTTTTCTCACAGGAGCCTCTTGGGAAGCAGCAGAAACTGCGACCCTGAATTGATGTCACGAGGAACTCCTCCTCCCTACCTTTCATCCAAGGATCCTGTCCTCTTTTTCTCTTCTTCTGCTGCACATGAGCTTTGTCTTTGGTGCAAAAGTATTTCCCATCAGCCTCGGCTTCTTGTAGGATATCATCTTCATACGGGGCAGCCCCCTGTACCAACGAGAACAGTCAGTATACAAACTACTCTGGATTTCCCAGGGAGCTATTGGCATAGCCAGGGACCTTTGTGATCATTGCTATGGAGTGGTGACAAATGTTATTGTTCATAAACACTCTTGTCTAGCTGGAAAGAGTGATACTTCTATCCCTCAGCACCAAATTGTGTAACAGGGTGGGAATGAGGTTTGGCACCTGGTGCAGGAAGAGCCATCACCTTCTGGAGGGAACTCGGGCAGGGACAACCTGTCTTATGTCTCTTGGACCCAGCAGCCTAAGCTGATGGCTGAGGAGAACAAACAAACCTCGCTGTCCGTTGTGTCTGGCTCATCAGATTCCTGCTTCCCAGACTCAGCATCATTGTCATCTAAGGAAACACAAAAAGAAGGGCTTTTTTGGATGGCAGGAGGCTTGACAAGCGCATGAGCAGATGCAGAGCCACTGAGGCAGAAAACAGGTTTAGCAATAAACTGTGTTGCAAAGCAGAGGCAATGCGAGCTTGGTGGCTTGGAATGAATATTAATAGGTGATCCAACAGGACTCTGTTGGGAAACCAGCTCCCAGTAAAGCTGTATCCATAGGACTTTGCTACACCAAGGTTGCAAGTGTTGCTGCCCCTACATTCAGGTGGGAAGCTGAGGGGTATTTAAACCCCAGACTGCACCTTCTCATTTTAGTCCCAGGTGGGGAGAAGTGTGTTTCTCACACATTTGCTGCCGGTGTTGGTCGGTGGCTCTCGGCAGGAAACATGTGCCGAGGAGCACAGGAAGGAAAGGCAGGGGAGACACTTCCCTGCCGAGCAAAGGATTTTGCTGCACACAGACCTCAAGGCTACAGAACCCCAGACGCAAACCTGCACACACCCGACCTCTGCACAGAGTGAATCTGCACGAGTTGGGGGCCACACCTCGCTGTTGGTGGCATCACCCTGTCTGCACCCACAGCAGCACACCTGGGCTGGCCATGGAGGGCAGAAAGGGCTGGGGACAGGGCTGTGCTCTCTTCTGAGGGGCAGGGGCATTCCAGAAGCTCGATACTTCTGGTCATGACACCAGGTCTAGCTGGGGTGGGGCTCAGCAGGGCAGCCGCCCTGCCCAGGTGGGAGAGCAGACAAGGCTGCTTCCAGGCACTCCTGGAGTCCCTGTAGCCTGATTCCATCCTCACCTCCTTGTCCTTCTGCAGGTTAAGGTTCACTAGAAAGTGAAGAAGCTTTTGTGTCTTGTTTCCTGGGCTTTGTGTCAAGCTTAAGGTGAGAACTGAAGAAAGTCCTGTATTCCCACACCCAGAATGTAATCAGCTGAAATTCTTCTGCCATGATGATATCTCCTTAGCATGTAAATCACAGAGGACTCCCCCCCTTTTTTTTTTTTTCCACCGTGAAAAATTCTGCTCTGGAGAGTGTTCCCAAACCACTCTGACACGCCCAGACCAACTAATCCAGGCGAGCTCAACTTTCCGGCCAAGCCAGTAAGGCTGGTACTGAGCAGCTTTCAGCAGACGTGCTTGCTGCTCCGATCCCCATGGCTGCTGCCTCTCACCCACCTGGACAAACCTGGCACCCGTGTCCCCTGGTGGTCAGGCAGGGAGAAAGCCTTGAAAGGGCTCTTATGGGGGAATGGAGCAGGGAAAAAGCAGGAGAGCATCCTGATCTACCTGCTGCAGGTACCAGCATCCCTGTCTCCGTGCTCAACCCTGTGTTCTCTGCCAGCACAGGGCACGCACTGGAGTAAGGGGACAGACAGGGACGGTTTTCCAGTGTTAGTCCTGCAAACCTCTTTTCCCCATCTCTGCTGGGGACTTCTGAGCTTCTGCTTCCCTGAGAGGGGTGGATAATGCTGGAGCAGCAACATTATCTTGTAGCATTATCTTGCAGCTACACTGACCTCTTTAGCTCCTGGGAATTCCATGCCATCAGGCATGGAGTGGAGAGTGCTCTTCATGGATGGCTCCTGACCACGCTGGGCAGAGACACTGGGCGGCTTTCCTTCAGAACAGCTGAAGTTACTTTCTCACCATAGATACTGAGCCTGAATTTTGGACACCTCTAGGGTTGAAAACTGAGGTCTCAAGGACAGAAGTGTGAAACCTGAATTTCCCTCTGATGGCTCAAAAGTGTTGGAGCCAGGAGCACCTGGAAGGGTCGCTCCTGTTGGTGCGTTTGCAAGTGCGTGCAGAGCCCAGTGCAGAGCTCTGGGCTGTGAGATGCCTTTGCCAAAATGCACCTTTTGCTCTTGCCTCCTCAAATGTCACATTTGCCTGAGGCTTCTTACCTGCTTCTCCCTTCTGTGCACTCACGTCCCGTCTCACCCCGGCCTCAGGAAGGGCCTCCAGGTTCCTCGCTGTGCAATTGTTTGTCAGATGTGCCCGTGAGAGAGCAAGCTGTGGGATACAGGGATATAGGGATATAGGGATACAGGGATATAGGGATACAGGGATATAGGGAGCATAAATCCTGCTGCTGCCAGGCAGGAGGAAAGGACTGTCCCCAGCCTTACGTGATAACTGTGACACCCATGAGGACGAGCATCACAGAGGCATTTCTGTGCACTGTGGTGTGTTGCAGGGAGCCCAGCGCAGCTCCTGCACCAGCCTGCAGAAGGGGGCACAGGCACTCCCTGTCCTTAGGCTCGGTTGGAAACCCCATGACCACCGGGAGGGAGATGGGGAATGAGAGCCCAGGCTGAGCAGCTGTGGCTTTGCCATGTGCGAATTGGCTTCACACATATCAAAGCCATGCTTTGATAACAGTGGTCACCATGTGCCAGCAGCAGGGCTTGACACGCTGTGGAGGGGAAGGGGCCACAGCTGGTGCCAACACGAGCTGTACTCACCACGGCTGTATCCTCTTCCTCCTCCTCTTCCTTCTTGGCAGCACCAAGCAGTGGTCGGGTGGCACTGGGCCAGTGGTAGGGGAAGCGCAGGTCGTCCCGCTGTGCCCTGTGTCTCCCACTAGGGCTCTCCCCGGGGCTGCCGCACCCCCGCAGCTCCCGGCGGTGGTGCCAGTCTGTTTCCCTGCCACGGCCGGAGTCTGACAGATCCAGTGGCGTGTCTGCATCATCATCCCTTGCCTCCTTCACTTTTGCTCGGAGCTCGGGGCGCTCCCGGCTCAGCCAAAGCTCCTTCTCTTCCTTCCCATCCGCCGCATCCTCCAGGAAGGACCTTTCCTCCTTGCATCCCGCCGCGATGCTCAGCCACGGGGAGAGGGGCTGCTCCTCAGGTTTGAGCTTGGTGTCTCCCTCTGCCCGCTGGCCTGGCTGGCACTGCTGCATGAGGAGGTGCTGCAGCCGCTCCCGGTGCTTGAGGAGGTGCAGTTTTTCTTCCAGGTGCTGATCCCTCACGTACACCATGGTGGCAGGGAGCTTCAGCAAGGCTGCGTGATCTTCCCAGCCGTCGCGTGACCGTGTCCTGCCCTCGGCATCTTTGGTCCTGAGCAGATGGCTGGAGAAGCTGCTGCTGTCCCGCTCAGCCGACGTGCAGTGACTCGCCAGCCCCAGCTGGTGCAGCGAAAGGTGCTTGTGGAGGAGGCAGAGCTGCTCTCTCCGGGTGGTCAGTTTTAGGGTTTCGTAGGATGGAGCAGCCTTGGGTGGGTCCAGTTTGCTTGCTGTTAAATAACTAAAAAAAAAAAAAAAGCAGTGAAAAAATAATCACATTAAGGAGAGGGTTCTGCTCGGGTTTCCTGGCCCTACAGGGTATGTACGTGGTCTGTTCCACCCTTTCTGTGCTCTCTTGCAGTTCTTGGCCCGTGCATCATGCTTGCCTTTGGGTGCTGTGCTGGGGAGGAGGGTCCTGGTGGCTGGGGGGGTCAGGCAGCAGGTTTTCTTACTGCTCACACTGCAGGAAACCATCCCTATCCAGCAGCAATCCCCTGTCTCTGGGCCATGGCAGGTCCAGCCAGTGGGTTGAGTCAGGATGAGGATGCAGTGACCACTCACATTGGCACTGCTGCTGGGGAGTCACTTTTCAAATCATGCCTTGCAGCCAGCAGCATCCTACCCACCCCCCTGGGCTTTCTTAGTGCCTTGGTGGGCCTGAAGACCCTCAGGACAGAGGAACAGCCCACCCTGCCCTAATCTCAGTCAATGGGAGCCTTTAAAGCCATGCTAAGAAGGTTGGTACAGTGCATGAACCTGCCTTACAGTCCCAGTCCCTGCTATTGCTGGTTATTTGTCTTCCCTGAGTGCAAACTTTTCCCAGGAATTCTCAGTAGAACTACTCCCACTCTGGGAAACTTGCTACAGGTGAACTCACTAGCCTTGCTCAGCCCTCTGTGCTCCTGAAATCCATGGGGAGGATAAGCATGGGAAGTGCTGAGCCCTGCAGAAAAGCCCATTAGAATAGATAACGAGGAGCAGGGATTCCAGCCTGCTGTGGGACAAGTCCTTCTCCTGGCTGGAGGTGGGGGCACCTGGTTCACTTTATGGGTCTGTCTGAGACCCATGAGAGGCTGATTTTGTTGGTCTGGATTCCAGTCATTTTTTACTGGTATAAACTGGGAGATTCCCCCTTCCCCACGGCCGTGGGAGAAGTTTGGAGAGGAAGGTGGACAGACAAAGGCCATCTCATTCCCCGTCTGCCCAGTGGGACAGTGCCATGGGCCATGGGCCAGGGTCACACCATGACCAAGGAGCTGGTACTCACGCCTCAAGGCTGGGGCTGTGCTCACGCTCTGGAGGGAGAGGAGTCTTCCTCGCTGGTGGGGATACTGCTGTCCCTGAAGGACTTTTTTCCAGGAGACAGGGCCTGGAACCAGGTCTCACCAGGGCAATGGTTCCGTGCAGCTGGTTGGAAATCCTCTGAGATGCCTGTGGCAGAGAGGAGAAAGTCCAGGTGAGCCATTCTGCTGCGCATCCGGGGCTACAGGGAGCCCAGCTGAGCTGAGATGCTTCCCTTCACCAGTGAGAACAAGACAGGCAGCTCCTGAGTGCTCTGTTTGATGATTATGCTCAACAGCTTGACCAGATTTTTATTAATTTTTACTAGCACACTTCCTGCTCATGCTTTCTGGCGGGATCTACTGCACTCTCTATTTTTTGGCTGTGCTGATTTGTAGAGCAGGAGGTCTTGCATCTCTGCTCAATTCAAGTCATGATTCAGTGGCTTAACCAAGATAAGACCCTGCACATTCCCTGGCCTTTACTCATGTAAGCTCCTGGCACACGCAGGTTTGGTGGGTGTATTTCTGGTGGAGTACCTGGTTGTGAGGCCAGGACATCATCATCTCCATCAGCTGTCATGAAAGGCTCAGGGCGTGTTCTGACTTGACTTTCCCCTGCCCACCTGGAGATGTCACCAGCCCATCCTAAGATCCCTATTAATTATCCCCACAACCTGCCTGCAGCCTTACCAAAACCCCTTTTCACCTGCTCTTTCAAGTTTTTTGTGGTGGTCAGGTAAGCAAAACCTGTGCCAAAACAGAAGCACCCATGTGGGTGTGTATGTGGGCTTGATTTCCCATGACCAGGAACAGGGCTCCAGGTCCCGCAGTCTCATCTCCCAGTGCACAGTGTCACCATACCACTCAGCAACCCTCAGCTGGCACACTCTCTGTATTTGTGTTTGCATCAATGCACAAAATGAGAGCCAATGAACGCTGGGTCCTCTGAAAATACCAATATTCATTATGCTGCACATGGAGAGATATCTGTGTCTGCTCTTGGGCAGGGCTGCTGTGGTGTGTTTGTTCTCGGTACCCACAACTCCCACAATTTACATGGTCTCCAGGCTTTTCCAACATTCACTGTGCTCCAGCTCCTTGCTCACCCAGCTAATGGAGAGCTGACTCTAGGGCTCACGGTAGGCTACACTGAAATGTGGCTCAGCACAATCTCTCCAGCTCCTTCATTCCTCAGGGGTTTCCCCAGAGAGACATCTGAGAGAGGAACCAGAGCAATGGGCAGAGGACTCAAGGATGCTGGACATGTCATCGTGAAGGATAAACACGGAAGCAAACATGAATGTGCATGTTCACAGCAGGGACAGGAGCCTCTGCCAAACTTCACATGCTTCGCTTGCAGCAAGTGGCAATTTCTGCAGCGAGAATGAACCTGGCATTTTGTAGGTGCCCTCCTTGGCACTGCCCAAGTCTGGTTAATTGTTTCACCCTCTGAGTGCCTCCTACTCTTCCCCTATCCCAATCTGCTTGTCTTGATCCAGTTCAGATGACCACGGCGATGAGAAGAAGGCCTGAGGACATCGCACCACCTCTGGCAACTCACCATTTCTGCAAGGCTGACTTCTTGGAGGACGGTGCCTGGGGAAGTCCTGCTGCTTGGAGAGCTTCTCTGTGCTGCAGGCTTTTCTGAAAAAGAGACACAAACAGTAGCCCAGAGCTGCTGCAGCCCTGCCCTGCAGTGTGCTGGAGTCTCACAGCCTCCCAGGGACCCACTGGCTGGTACCAACCACCTCTTACTGAAGACTTTGAGTCAAAATTTCCTTTTGGCTCAAGAACAGCATCTGATTGAACGTGCCCTCCATTACATGTGTGGCAGGGCAAGGCAACAGCATGGTCTCTGCATGAAACAGGTGGTGGATCCACACTTGCACATCACTTCTGTTACAGTGAGGACACTCAAACACTCTTTTCTCTAATGCAGAGCAGTATGTTTCTCCTTTGATGTGCATTTCTCTCCCAGCACCTTTTCTGCCCATGGCAATGTCCATCTGAGATGCCAACAGCTTGGCCTTTGCTCTGCAGACCCTTTCCCAGAGCAGTTTTACACCATGACTCAGTCACTCTTCCCACTCCCAGGTCCCTCAAGGGTGGCAGGAGCCAGCAACACCCACCTTCTCTCAGCTCAAGGTCTGCCACATCATGGTGGGGTTCTTCTGCTTCCCTGTGAGCTGCTTTCTCGGTGCCAACATTTCTGCTCACTGGGGACAGTAAAGGCAGTGGGGAGCTTGGTGTGGAGATGCTTTCTCTGGAGGTGACTCCTGGGTTCTTTGCCCTGTCCATGTTGAAAGGAAAAGGACATGAATTAATGGGAAGGTTTAGGAGAAGGAAGGTTTCAGAGCCACTGTACTGGGAGCTCTGAGCCCAATATACAAATATAGATAATTATGTAAGCATGTATGTGTATCTATTGGATCGTCAGACTCATCTCCTTCCACTGAAGCTTATCACTTGCTCAGCTGCAGTCTGGAGCATGGGGCAGAGCCAGCACGACAGCTCAAGGACTGATTGCCCCACTTGGCCGTGGGTAATGTCGCAGGAAGCCACAACGTTGGGTAAGCCAGAACCCAGCTCTGACTATTGCAAAAGCCCTGTGGGAACCTGAATGTCCCTGGCTGGGCTTTCAGTCTGCTGTAGGGGTGGATTCAGCATAAGGATGTGCTGGCTGTGCTCCATCACCATGGAGGTGGAATCCTTGGATGCAGGTTAACAGGGGAGTGAGCAAAGGTCAAGAAGGGTTTTTGAGACTATTAGAAATGTTTCAATGTCTAATATATACAGGAATCCACAGGAATTAGATGCTAAAACACCCCTGAGGATGCTGCAGTCTGGGCATAGCCCTGCTCAGCTGTGGGACTGCCCCTGTCCTTACTAACACCCCTTTAGAATGAATGAAACCCAGGAAAGCACTTACTCCAGGCTCCGGAGCTTCTTCAGTTCTTCCTTGAGAGTTTTGTTCTCTTCCCTCAGGCGATTTGTCTCATTAGCTGCAGGGACAGAGGTTGTGCTGAGGGTTTAGGTGCTGCAAGGAGAGAGCTGATGCTCCCCACAGCTCGCTGGGGTCCCCGAGGGAGGAGGAAGGGGGAATGGCAGCAGGTTTTGGAGAGATGCCGAATTTCCTTCCTTCCTTCCTTCTCTGAAAATGTGCAGGGAGTACGGGATGAAAGGGAGTAACTTTCTGACTCGGGTTTCATCAGGACTGGGTCCGCTTGCAGCTCGTCCAGCTCAGGGGAAGAGCATGACCCAGACGCAGCAGTGGCTGTGGCATCTTTTTTCCTTGCAGCTGACATGGCCTGGCATCTCTTTTCTGGAGGTGCAGAGGGCTGCAACCCCCGGCTCTTCTGCTTCGTGTGAGGGGTTACCTCTGCTTGGTGGGTGTGGGCTGACATCCACAGCCCTGCTCCCTCCCTTCTCCCCACCCCCAAGCCCTGTGCAAATATCTGGGAGAGGCATTAACTGGGCAAAGGCTCAGCCAGCCAAAGCCAAGCCTACAGCGGGCAGTGGTACGTACAGAGGACGAAGATGTGCTGCAGGCTCTGGAAATGAGAGGTCTCGTACTCATTCTGCTTCTTTTTGGCCAGCTCCTGGGTGACCATGCATCTGTCACAGAGACCTGCTCGCAGCCTGGAGGAAGGAAAACCCACGGCCAGCAGCTTGTTACCACATGGTTCCCGTGGGGGAAAGAAGCTCCTGCCCTCCCCACGGAGAAGCGTGAACACTCAGCCTATCACCCCGAATTGGTGAGAGGGGTTATCACTGGCCCTTCCACCCCCCACCCCAGATCTAGTCCCACCATCATGAGCCCAGGAAAGTTCCTCTGAGTGTGCTCAGGCTCCTCCAGCTCTCCCAGCAGCTGAGTATGAGCAATAAAAAGGTTCCTGTGCTGCACCCCACTCCTGGGAAGACAGCAAATTCCAAAGTCTCCCCTTAGGACTGTGCACTTGCTGCCAGTCAGCAGCACTTTATTGAAAAACAAATCCTACCTGTTTTCTAACACCTTTACATTTTCTTTAAGGACCTTTTGTTGTTCCCTTAATTGGTGATTTTTAGCAAACAGCTCTTCAATTCTCTGAGCATCACTAATTGAAAAAACAGAACACACAAAAAAAGGGCGTTATTAGATTTCTCCCCAAAATCTCTGTCATCATCCACAGTGCCCTTTTGCTTGTGGGGCAGGAGGGGAAAAAAAATGTGTTAGAGTCCAGATGCTGCCCTGTGACACCTCTCTTGGAGTTAGGAGCTTGCTTCCTCACAGTTTATTGCTTCCCAAGAGAAGCATGGAATGGCACGAGCATCACTTGCCAGTGGGAAGGCAAACTGGAGATAGGTTGGGATCACACCAAGCCCAGTGTGTCCCCCTGTGCTGGGTACTTGTGTGGCAAAAGCTCCCAAAAAGTTTGAATTTGGCAGAGCCAGAAAGGCAAGCAGTGCTCTCTAAATCTGTTAACTCTGGAGGAGAACTCGGGAGGTCTGAAAATTAGGCAGTGTAATCACCCCTCCACCCCCCGTCCCACCGCGGCGTGGGTGGGGTGGACTCGGCATTGCTCACCGGCACTTCTCCGTCGTCAGCTCCGCCAGCTTGCTGTGCAGACCTGGAATAAGGAACAGAGGCAGAGAGGTGGGTGTTTGTTGCCAATCCCCTGGCACTCAGAAACAAACTGCAGTGATGGAACTTCAGGAAGGTGCGTGGCTTTGCAGAAGTCTCATCGATTTACAAACCGTATTTCCGAGAAGGAAAAACGCAATGCGTGTGTGAAGCACCACCACGGTTTAATACAGCTGGAAAAGCTGCACAGAATGTGAGCACATTTTGTATTCCAAGTATATAATGCATCTGCTTTTACCTCCCACCCCGCCCCCCCCAGAAGTCTGGTTTAGTTTTGTTTCTACTTATTTCTAGCTACAGCATACATTTCCCAGGTGGGCAGTATTTTATAGCTCTTAGGGTTGGAAAGCATCTTGGAGAATATTTACAGCTGAACAAGAATGGCTTTGGTTGATGGATCTGCAGACGTTACATCCTGTCAAATACATTTTATGCAAAGTAGATGTAAACATGTGGTTTAAATTGCTCAACAGCTTCCTCTAACTCTCACACGGCTTGAAATTACACAAGTGAAGAATGAATTCATAAGCCAGAATCCTCCAAAAGTGCTGATGTTTTGTTCATAATATTGATACTGGGAATTATTCTAATAGGAAAACAATTGTATTTGGCATTTGGTTGCTTAACCTAATGGGTTTTATTTTAATAATGTATGACCTGAGGAATAATTTATTCCCTAGAGGAATAAACTATCCAACCTGACTCTAATGTTTTCTTTAACAGAGCTTCATCTCCTGCTGCTTCTGTCTTATAGATTATTGCATCTTTCTGCTTTCCCTTTGATCCGTCAGTATCCAAATGTACTCTAATCTTCACTGCTTGGAGCAGATGCCCAGCAGGTGTGTGTGTCACCTCTGCAAACCTCCCAGTTCACCTTTAGCACAGACCACAGCAGCAGGAGCAGGAAAGGAGCCAAACCCCCCATGGCTAACGCTTGGAGCAAGTGGGATTCCTGGAGGGACTGGGCACCTCTGTGCTTGCTCTCCAGGAGCCTTGGGTGCTCTCTTCTGCTCCCCCTCATCATCCAAAAAGTTACTGATTTTCTCAGTAAACCTTATTCTCCACTGCTGAGAGGAACAAAGGTGCCATCAGAGGGGGTGCCTCCCTGAGGGCCAGGCTGTGACCCCACGCCCCAATCCATCCCCATGGGTGATGCTTGCTCAGCACTAATTCCCAAAGCTCCACACCTGCTCCTCCTCCCTTCAGGTTATTGGAAACCAAACAGATCAAGGTGGCATTACACAGAAATGGACCTTGGCCAGTTTCTGATCAGACATGTCATTTCTCCTTACCTTGGACCTCTTTCTCATGGATTTCCTTGAGCTTGTTCAGGAACTCTGCAAAGCTCTCTGTGGTCATGTTCAGAGTTGAGCCGCACACCGCTCTGTGTCCTGCACGAGGATGTCCTTTTGTTTCAAATTATTCAGGTTTCAGCCTAAAATAGAAAGAAAAAGTCCAATAAAAGAGATGAGTCTTGTGCATGTGGTGTTCTGGAAAGTGTTAGAAACACGACAAAGGCCAAAGCTAGGAAAGGAAATAGTTTACTAAACCATGGGATGCATTTTTGTCCACCCTGCCACAGCTCTGAGCACGGCAAAGAGCATGTCTTGGAAACCGGGAGAACTGAAAGCCCAGCTGGAAAATCAGGCTTTTCCTCTACCTGCTGAGCTGTTTAAATTGCATTTCTCTGGGAGGAGGTGAGGCAGGACATTTTCTTGAAGATAAAGAGGGGACTGCAGGACTTGTGTTAGGACCACATGGGGACCGCTGGTGGGAAAATTCACAGCAGCGTTGGTGCTTGATCCCAATGGATCCAGCAGGAGATGGGTCTATGCATCACTCCTCCCTCTGGCACCACACAGTTTCTACAGAGGCAAACCCATACCCCTCAGCCACCTCACTGTCATCGCCCAGGCTTTCTGCATGGCCTTGCTCGCTGCAGCCTCTTGGAACCCTTCAGAGACACCAGAGTTTTTCATCCAGTTTAGACAAAACCAGGAAAAGTGGTGTGCAGAGCCAAGCTCTGCAGGAAGCTGGGGTGGCACAGCACCTGTGGGGTCCTCCAGAACCACCAAAACCACTCTGGGAAAAGACAGACTTCCACAGCAAGGACTTCAACATTGCCACACAGGAGCTTCTCCCCTAAAAGTCACGCCGGGTGAGTGAGTCATGGCCGGTAATCCCAATCCCAACAAAGCACCTGGACACTGAGCCTTCAGCCAAGAAGAGATGACCAGGGAGAAAACCTCCCCTGTGTTGTTGGAAAGTGAAGAGTCGTCTGGGAGCTGGGTTTTACAGCCCCATGGGCAGCACGGGAAGCTTTCCACTGGGTTCCAGCCCTCTCCCAGCCCGTCTTGCTGCCAGCAGCCAGCCCGTGCCTTTATCTGCATGTGGAGCAGAGGTGTGCCAGATTGCCTGCATATGCAAGATGTGGGCACGCAGAGCTGGAAGAAGAAAGTTTCCCCTAAAGCATCTGATTTTCAAAAGAAATGAGGCACGCGCCAGCAAGCACAGACAGCGAGCTCGGCTCGCGTGCTCTCGGCACGCTCGGATCAGCAGAGCAGCTGCCTGAACATGAACCATCCCAGAGTCACTTCGTTTGACTTCCGAGCAAATCTGGTTCAAACAGAGAGAGATCTCGCTCTCTGGGAAGAAAAATATTAAAAATATTCATCGCTCCCTGGGAATAACCCACCCTTTCCTAGGGCTGAGTGATCTATCCCAGCAAATAAAAGCTACCCAAGGCATGGTGTGACTTGTGACAGCTCATGCAGCTTGAGGTGGGCTACTGTGAAATGGGATTGGGAACTGATCCCTGCTACTCAGCCCCAAGAGCCACAGCTGAAAAACTAGTCAGGAGAAATAATGCCTGGCTCTTCTGCAAAATAGAAAAAATCCCAAATCCCTGACATTCATCAGAAGCACTTCCTGGCATCACTGAGTCCTAAATTTGGCTCTGCCCTGGACACAGCAACTCCCGGGGCTGAAGGGAGGTTGTGAGACCCACCACTGCTGTCATGGGACTGACACCCCAAGTGCTAGCTGGGAAGGCTATGAAGCGCTCAGGTACTAATTTCCATTGCATTCCCTGTTGCTGTAATCTGGGAAGGGATTGCAACTGGGAACAGAGCCAGGGGTGCTGCATGAGCTCCCTACACTGCTTGCTGGCCTGGATAAGCCCCTGCCCACCTAGTGCTGCCCATTCCCCAAGGCTGGTGTCTCCAAGGGCTGAACCCAGCATTTCAGGACACAAGGCTCCAGATGGGACATCCTGGCAAGGTGACACCCTGGCTGGGACTGGTGCCAGCCTGCGGTTCAGGCAGGCAGGGCTGGGCTGGGCTGTGGTGGGAGGCGGAGGGCGCGGGGGCAGCCCAGGTGCTCTGTGCCAGATCCGGATCCCTGCCGCTGTGACTCAGCGCTGCGGGCAGAGCCCGGCAGATCAGGATTCGGGGCTGGGGTGTGGGCAGCAGCTTTGCCTTCCATGCACGGCTGCGGTGCCACCAGGGTTGGGGTTCACTCCTGAGTTTCTTTTCCTCAGAGCCCTCAGGTGAGCGGCGACCTGTGACTTGCTGTGGATCCAATCAGCGGGGGAATGCTGGTTTTGGTGCTTTTGGGATGCCAGCACCCAACCCTGCCTGCAGACAGGATGGCCTCTCTGTGGCAAACCTGGAGAGGACTTTGGGTCTCTGCTCTGTGCACGCACACTGTAACAGAGATCCTGCGTGAGCACCGCTCCCCATGTATCTGTACCCAGTACTTCTGCTGCAGCAGAGCAACCCCACAGGCAGCCCAGGCTCTCTGAGGGGTTCAGCTTTGCTCCCGTCTCACCCAGTGTGGACTGGCCAAGGCGCGAAGCCGGAGCCCCCCACTCTTCTGTCCCACTCCAGAGGATTTATTGAAGGAGATTTACTGATGAAGCCCAGACCACAAAGTCCCTCGGTGTGGAGCTCGCTCCCTGAGACAGGGATTTCATTTACAGCCCTGAGCCCTTTCCAGAGCTGTCACTGTGATATACACCCAGCAGTGCCGGATGTGGCCCCGCGGAGGGGCCGGGAGCAGCCCTTTGGTGTTCCGGCAGGGCTGGAGGTATTTCAAAGTGACAGGTGCCCTCTGCAAACAGAGCCCTAGTGTCAGGGAGCAAAGGCAAACTCCTTATCCAACCCCTAAATCTGGAAAACCCAAGACCTGGGGCAGGGCAGTTGTTGACTGCCGTGGCTTTGCTCACCTGCTCTCCTCATGTCTCAGTGGTGATCTCAGGGCAGGACAAGGGGTCCAGGTTGGTGCACAGGGTTCCCCAGGAACATCAGCTCTCATGCACAGGGCTGGGACAGCCCTAGGCAATGCCAGGATACTGATGGCATCGCTCCTTGGGGTGGGATGCTCCTGGCTAGGGAAAGGAAAAGCAGCAGAGAGGTTATTTTCTGTCCTGTCTGAGTGGGCTTGGGAAGGGATGGACTCAGAGAACTGGCTCTGACAGCACAGGTGTCCCTCATTCCCTGGTGCCCGGGGTGTTCCTGGCCTCTCAGTACCACCTCAGCACCGCCTGCCACGCTCACAGTAAGCCACTGCACATCCCCACCCTCAGCACTGTCTCCTTTCAGAAGGATAAAGCAGCTCATTAGGTAAATGAGCTTAAGCATAAAAAAAAAAAGAAAGGCACAACTGTGACATTCTGACACTGTGGGATCAGTGAAGCTTAATGGATTTGCCACCAGATATTTCCCCATCAGCAGTGCTGAAGTTGTTCAGCTCCAGGCTGGATTGATGTAATACACTTCTCATTGGGTGATTGCGGGGCAGAGCTGCTTTGACCAGCCAAACTTTCTTTCCTTGGCTACCCTATTATGTTCCTGGTCTAATTTTAGAGTCATAAAACAAATTTATACTCAGGAAAACCGCCTGATCACTCATGGAAAATCTGCAGTACCAGGAGTATTTCACAGGCCAGTGTGGAGCTAATGCTCTTTGCTGAGGTACTGTGAGCTTGGCAGTTTGGAGAGGGCTCTTTTTTTGTGTGTTGAGGATTTCTTTTCCTTGCTAGGTATTTATTTATTCGCATGACTTAACATGGCCCAGGCTGTCCTAAAATGGAGCCCAGTGCCTGCTCTCCACTGCACTGGGCTTGCTGTGGGTGCTGGATAGGGGCTGGCCCATTGCAAAATTACCCCCCGACAGGTGAGACAGGAGGAGCAGCCTTGGCTCTTGTTTCTCCAGGGAGGAGGATTTGGTGCCTTCCTGTGCCTCGCACAACCTGAAAATCCTCCCAGAAGCAGGGCAGCTGCTCCGTGCTGCTCTGCCAGCCTGGGGGCCGGTTTGCAGCAAGCTCTTGCTGCTGACACCCAGCCCCAGGGTGGCCTCTGCCGGGGGTCCCACACAGGTGCTGTGGAGCTTCAGCAGGGCTGTGATCTGCCTCAATGGTCTTTTGGGATCTGCTGCTGGTCACAGTCCCCTGAACAAGTTAAACAGGACCGGCAGCACCAGGGAGATGCTGCCCCTGCTCACGTGTGCCCAGACGTGTCCCACCGCAGGGAGAGGAAAACAGGAGCGAATCCTCCAAGATAAAGCTCCAGCCTCAAGTCCCAACCTGCACACGGATTTACTTATACCCCGTAAAGTCTCTGTTGCCATAATACAGCACAGCCCCGGTGATCACAAACCCAGCAGTTTAATTTTGACCCCACCACCCCAGCCCTATGGAGGCAGCTCCTGCTTGTTTAGCTGCTGTGGCAACCACCAAAGCAATGGGGGTTTTCTTTTATTACCTCATTTCTGCTTGAGATCCCCTGTTTTCCCTGGGAACTGGGACATCCCTCCTCTCAACATAGAGTCTTTGTTGCCCCTGCCTTGCAGAATCACTAAAGCAGGAGCTGCTTGTCCTCTGCAATACCTGAATATACCCAGGAGATTGATTTTGGCTTTTATACAGCCAAGTGAACAGTTTGGGGGGCTCTCCTTGCACTGTACCCAGCTGGGAGGGAGGTTTTGTCCTCCCACTCCTCAGTTTCTGCTGCTTTGCTGAGGTTTAACACTAAATATTTGTTCTTCTCCCCACCTGAGAAGGAATGACATTTGGACCCACCAGTCATGCCATGATGCTCCACAGAGCATGGTGGGCTTTGGTCATACCCGTGGGCAGATTTGTGTGCCCGCACAAGGATTCAGAAGATTATTAAAAGTAGCCACTTATCTGCCTGTGCATCTTGGGGTAACCACAGCTTCTATAAACATTATTTAATTAAGACCTCAAAATGCTCTGGGAAGTGGGTAACGAAGCATTATCGCGTGTTTCGGGTGTTTTAATTGAGAAGTGGTGAGGCTCGGGGAATAGCTCAAGGCTCCGTTGGGAGTGGAGGCACGTGGTCATCGCCTCCACCAGCCCAGCCAACAACTCCCACTGTCTCCCCCAGTCCCCGAGCCCTTAGCTGGGGAAAATGGGAGAAAAATACCCTGGGAATCTCTGATAGAGGGTGGTTTCATCCCACAGTTTGCTTGTGACCTCCTCATGCTCTACATGGTGCCTGGAGAGCATCTTGGTCTCACTGTTTTCTCCTCCATGGCAGAAGACCTCCACAGCAGCCTGTCTTGGAGCCCTTACTGCTCCTGGCATGGGGAATTCATCATTCTTGGTCTTCTGTGGGAAAGAAGGCCTTGCAGGGGTTAAGGGGCATGAAGTTACACTGCAACCACTCTTCTGTAAACTGGCAACTCCTGCTCCTGCTGTGTCAGGGAGTGCATGGGCACCCTGTGTCAAGCTAATGGCCATGTAAATGGAAAGAGCACATCTCTTTCCCCTGGTGAGGAAGTTTTTGACTGAATCATCTTTTCTCTTCAAGGGTTAACGAAGGGGTAATGTGCTAGGAAGAGTCAGTCCTGCAAAACCATCCCGGGTGTTTAGTCCTGCTACAGCACCAAGGATGGGTCCCCTCTTACCAGCTCAGCCCCACACTGTGTCACCCAACAGATGGGACAGCCACAGGTGGGCATTTTTATGGACTGAGGCATCTCTGTTTGTCCCAAATGCCTGGTGACACATTGGTGTTGGGGACACTTTGCTGCCCAGGCTGGGTTTTGAATCCATACTGTGCATCAGTGACCTGTATCCTACACTGAAGCTGTGGGAGGACCTGTGATCATCTCCCCTGTAAGAGTACTCAGAAAATTCCTCATTGTAGGACTTTTCCAGCAGAAGGGCCAAAGAACAGGCAGTGGGGACAGTTCAACCTACAGCAACAAACCCCTGTGCCAGGAGGCAGCATGTGCAGACACAACTTCAACCCTGCAGCAATCCCACCATCACTTCCTTGTTCTAGGATTGAAAGCAGGAAAAAGGGACTACAGCAGGCAGTAGCATTACACCTTGTGGCTGGGGCTGCTGGGAGCCCCAATGAGCTCCAGACTTGCTGAATATTTGCACTGCCTGAAGGAACATAACTGGACAACCCGGGAGGGCACTGTCAGGATGTCCCATGAAGAACACAACAGGGGTGGAGGTGGGGGACAGAGGGCCACCTCACCCAGCTAACAGGGGCCACCACAACCCAGCTCCATGCTGCCACCGAGGGAAAAAAGGAGCAAATTTATCCTTAGCCTTGGCAACAGAGAGGTGGCCAATTCAGGGTGTGAAATGGGGTGGAAAGGGAGACCCACAACCCCATGGAAAGTTATTTACTGCTGAACACATGCGTGGTTTGGTGCTGCCTGAGATGCTGCATGGAAGGTGGATCAGATGTGATCAGATGCCCTCTCAGTGCCCAGCACTAACGCCCAGGTGAGCGGTGCTGCCTGGCCAGGATGGGCACCTCTGCCAGCCCACACGCTCCCACAGGGCATCCCACACGGCCACAGCCATGGCTCTGCTCACACCAGGGCTGTCACACAGCATGGGTGTTTGCTCGGGGAAGGCTTTGATGGTCCCTGCTCGCTAAACGCAAACGCCACCAGATTCCCCGGTACTCACATAAACCTTGACACCCGCAAATGGCTCTGACCCACCACAGCTATTTCACTGTACCTGAGCCAGAGCTGGATGCTATTTCTCTGCATTTTGTACTGCAGGGATATCTCGTTACCTCTCACACTCAAGTGGAAAACGCCAGAGGAAAAGTTTTTATTAGAGGAGAGGAAAGCCCTGGGGTCCCGGCTGGGCAGTGGCCGCACAGCCTGCGTGGGCTCAGCCCTGATTCCCACTGACCCCACACCCCTTCAGAGGCAGAGCTGCCACTTTGCCACAAACATTGGACTCCCTAGCTGCTAGAGAAATCCAAGTTTCCTCCTCGAACTCCAAGAGGGGACAGAAAAGCAAACAAACCTGTGACACAACAGCCTCTGCCCATCAGGTGGGAGCTGGACCAGGCTCCATCTGCCAGCATCAAGTGACAGCTCTCCCAGTGCTCTGCTGAGCGAATTTTGGGCAATTCGCTGCGTGTGGCTCACGCCAGCTCCCTTCCCAACTATGTAACACTGCCCAGGATGCCAGGGGGCAGATAAAAATCAGTGCAAGCACAATACTCACATTGGAGGTCTGTGTCTGTGTCTCTTCCTCGACTCTTCGAGCTCAGTTAGGTCGTGATCAGGAGACGGTCATCTGGGACGCAGGAGACAGGAGTGAGCAGTGTGGGTGAACTTGCACAGACAATAAGCCATAATTTTTCCTTGCAGTCCGACTGGCTCTACTGGTTTGCGTTTCTTTGCCCCAGCAGCAGAAAGGAGGCTCAGCTTAGCTAAAGTCACCCAACAGGTTCTGCTATAATACAAAAAGTGGCAAGACCAGTATGGTGTGAACTCAGATAGAGATTTGATTGTTTTCCCATAATTACAGCTCAGCCTGTGCTGTTGGTTGAAGTCAATCACATTAGCAAACAGACCCTTTTAAATAATTCATCTACCATTAAGATGGGATTTTTTTTTTTCATTTTATATAACTTGGCACTTTCTGAGAGGAAGAGAAAAGGCGAAATGAAGTGTGACAGCAGCAGTGTCCAAATAAACTAGAGTGGCACAGCCCAGGGCGCTCAAAAGCCCCCAGCCCAGACACCTGAGAGAGGGGAAGGGATGCACCCAAATGGACACAAGCAGATATTTGCAAGTGCAGGATGAAAGCCTGTGGTCCTGGACTGTCTTTTGGGGGCACTTTGCAGTGGCTGGGGATGCTTTTGGGACCAGAGAAAAGGCTGGGTGACTTGGGTGCTGATCCTGGCCAGCAGCCCTGGCTTAGCCTGGGTTGCTTCCCAGCTCCAGCTGCTGACACAAGCAGCTTCCACCCAGAACCGTGGGCTGGTGGAGCTGAAGGCAAAATGGACACTTCCTGAGCCTTTGAAGTGCAGCTACTTCAGCATCCCCTGGGGAAAATGCTGGCACGGATTCCCCTGCCCAGGCTGGGCAGGGACAGCCTTCCCCCGCATTGCTGCAGACAGGGGCTGTGTAAGAGAGATGTACTTGCTCCCCATCAGCATGGCACTGATAAAAAGCAATAAAAAGTTGTTGCCTACATATCTGGGACTCAGACAGCACATCCTGCTCAGCTGAAAGCTGCCTAGTGAGTGTGGGGCCCTGCTGTGCTGGCACAGCCACCTCCGAGCGCGGCTCCGGCTCGGGAGGGACACGTCCCTGTTGCTTAACAGGACACGTAAGCTGGGGAGGGTGGTTTCCCTGCGATATTCCAGGACCGGTGGATAGTGAAAGCTCCTGTGGAAGGGGATTTGGAGGCTGGGCTTCTCTTCCTCTGAGTCATTCTGTGCTGTGCATCCCCAGAGCTCGGGGCCCAACCAACAGCTCAGACCCTCAGCTGGTGTAAAGTCCATCCACCAGCAACGATGCCATCGTGCTGCCTTACACTGCATCTGCTGATCTGGCTCCTCAGTCATCCCAGGGGAGTGCTGAGCATCCTTGGCAGAGTTTCCCTGGAGGAATCACATCACCCATCTGCAGCTCCGCTGCCGAACGGCGGCTTCGAGCTTTGCTCCCCGAGCATGGACAGGTCGGGCAGGTGGGAGCAGCTGGGGCTCCCAGGAATGCAGCTGCACGCCCATGCTATGGAAATGGGTGGCAGGTAAACAAGCAGCTGCTCGGGAAGCCGTGGTCCCGGGCAGACCTGTAGGGACTGTTTGGTGATTGCTCTACGTGCATGAAATTCCTGACTCATTCCTCTGCAAGAGGGACACAGTGTAGGGTTAAGGGGGCTGTTTTCCATCCAAGGTTTCTCGTGAACCACGTGCAATGGGCAGAGGGAGATTTTGGCCTCAATATTCCCTTTCCTTTTGGGCTTTTTGTGTTACTGATGGATACAACAATTAGAGATTGATGGGTTGATATGGTCTGGTACCTCGGGTTGATGTTTGCGGTGGTGGAATTAATGACAACCACATGGAAGAGAGGTCCTTGCTCAGACCAGCCCCGTGACATCATGGGAGGGGCAGTGGGGTAACAGGGAGATGTGAAGCTTGGGGTGATCAGCTCCAGCAGCCAGACCTCCGAGTAGTGATGGTGGGACACGGGACTTGAGCCGTGGGGGCACCAACACCATCCCACACTTGCCTCTGATGGTTCAGTGACTGCTTCTTCTACTGCATCTCCCACAGGGAGGGAAAACACCAAAAGGTGGGATTAATGGTAGCAGCTGCCAGTAGGAGTGAGTGGCTCGAGGCAGGAGCAGCTGTCTGGAAGCAGAAGGAAGAATGGACATTTCTGGGAAGCATCTCCATATGACCTTCACCTTGTCTCACAGGTATCTGCTGGTGATCACACAGACTGCTCTCAGGAACCGTGATTACATCAAAGATTGCTCTGCCTCCAGGCTGAAAAGCCAGAAGATCTGGACAGGACATCAGTTTCTTTACAACTGGGAACTTAAATAAAAATTAAAAAACAATTTCAAGCCCTTTTCATAGGAAAAAAAAAAAAAAAAGGAAAGACGCACATACTGACCCCCACCCAAAAGCAAAGGATAAGAATTAGGCTTTCAGGGAAGACTGGTCACCAAAAATAACATTTATTGTTGACACAGTTTATCCTTCACTGAAGAGGATCAATAGAATGTAATATATTCCCCTATTTTATGGAAGAAAGGACACCATTTGCTCCCACTGAAGGGACCACCACAGGGGACTAAAGACACCCAGCAGGGATGCTCCTCATGGGCTGGGCTGCAGTACCTGAGCAAGGAACAGGGCAGAGCTGGAGATCACATGGAGGTTCATTCAAGAGCCCGGGCCACCATGTGATTTCATGGTGACACAGCCAGAGCTGGAGACCAGCATCCTACAACATCACTGGGACAGGGGCTGACAGCCTCCTGCTGGGGTAAAATGGGTTCCTGGGCCATGGATGTGAGTAGAACCCCCAGGTGAGGATGCTCAGGGGTGTTAAAACCCATTACGGTGCTGACAAAAGCATTCCTACATCATTAGCAGTAACATACAAACATGAGGGATCAAGCAAACAGCTTCTCTGGGCAACCTGTGCCAGGGCCTCACCACTCTCACAGTGAAGATTTTCTTCCCAATATCTAATCTAACCCTGCCCTCTGTCAGTTTGAAGCCATTTCCCCTTGTCCTGTCACTCATCACATATCAGCCTGAGGGCACTTCAGAACCTGATCCTCTTGGGCTTTTCATCAAACCCCCTTAGAGCAAACCTACCAACTGATGCTCAAGAGTCCTGCAGCAGGAACAAGCAGCATCACTGGGCTCATCTCAGCAGGACACTGCTCTGCAGCAGACACCCAGAAACAAAGGCAGAATATAAAGGGAAGTAGGTCAATGTTACCAGGCAGGTGCTACAATGAGAGAACGAAACATTCCCTGGATAAGCCTCCCCATCCTGCCAGCACTGCCGAGCTGTGGCAGGGCAGCACACAGAGCACACCGCACACACCGAGAAGGTAGCACACGCAGCTTCCACCAGAGGCTGCTCTCTGGCTTTGAAACGCCTCCAATGCCTGCAGCTGCCTGCACAGGACACAGCCCCGGGACATCGCATGAATCGGGATCTGGGAGCCCATCGGAGGGGCCCATCACGCCGGGCAGAGCTGACTGCCGGACCTGACGGATGGAGCATCATCACCTGCAGGACAAGGGCAAGGGGGTTGCTGGTTGCTTCTCTCGCCTTGAAAGGGTGGAAAGGCTCTATAAAAGTGGGATAAGGAGAGGCTAAGCAAAACCACTTTTATGGCTCTGTAAGCACGTAAATGAAATAAGAAAGACATCCTACCTTTGTGCACAGTGGTTGCACCACCTCACCCTGGGTTTGTGTGGGGTGTCACTGGGTGGCACAGGGTGCAGGTGAGAGGGAGCTGCTTTAACCCTGGAGGAAATTCTCAGATCTCAGAAGTCTTAATGGAAAAACCTGCTATAAATTTCCACTACTAAAAGACAAAACACCAGATCAAGTGCGAGAAGAGCAGCCAGTGTGTTTTCTCTCGGTTGGAAGGAGAAGCAGATGAGTCCTTTCCACTCTGGCTCAGTTTTCCTTTGCCTTTTCGAACCTGCACCATCTGGGCTACAAACGTTCTGGATGTGCAGCTCTTGCCTTCCAAGGTGCTGGAAACGTGCAGGAGAGTACAAAGACATCAGAAAAGTGGGTGACAGGTGTTCTCAATGAAGTGCAAAAAGATGATGGGAAGGTAGCTGTCAATGTCAGGCTTTGGCACAACTTGTCTAGTCAGGAAACACGTTGTAAGTTTTTGTGATCCCACCTAAATTCACCTGTTCTTATTGCTGTTGCTCACATTTTCCCAATAGCCCAAGGTTTAAATATTTTATACCCTAAAAAACCAGTCTGGTTCTGTGGATGGCATGGCTTGCAGAGCTCAAGATGCCTGGCTCTGTGCTGAGGATGCTGAGGACTGGGTGGGCTGTGCCAGAAGTTATTCCCCTCTCTCTCAGTGAATCAGCCTGTTGAAATGAACATTTCTTAGGCTTTACAAAAATGTCCTCTTATTGCCTCATCAATCTTCATGCCACCCTTCAGTCAGCAGCGGCTCGGCCCAGGCTGGGGAAACACAAATAGGCTGCACTGCTGGGGTTCTCCTCTCCCCCCAGATCTGCCTTCCCCTCCTGGTGCAAGGAGAAGATTAATGCAATTAGAGTTTTTTTTTTCACCATTTCCTCACTAACATGAAAACACGTAGGTAGTGATCACAGCCAACTCCCACTGCCCAGGGATGGAGGACAGCCAGGCACCCTCTCTTCCAACTCGTGCTCCCATCCAAGCTCTACCAGGATGCTGATCTTGTCCAAAATTCATCTTTTTTTCTATGGGAAGAAGGGATCCAGGTCTGTTTTTAGCTGGTTTCCACTTGGCCAAATCAAGGATGGCCCTGCTGTCCTCTGACATGTCTTGGCTCTCTTTTAAGCAGTTGTGACCCACAGCTTGAGAAACTCTGCACTTAACAGTCCTTCCTATCTCTTACTGCTCCATCTCTGCTCTAGCTCCTACAATATCCATTTTCTCTTGCCCCTCCCTTCTCCCCTGGCCAAAAAGAAATAAAAAATTAAGTGTGAATTTCAGAGTAAAAGATGCTTTCGTTTTTTTTTCACACAGACACTGCAAAGTGAAGGAAAAACCCTGCCCATAAATTATAGTCCCATGAAAATGGCTCCAATTGCACAGTTTGGCAAATCACAGAAGATACAAATGTCAATCGAAGAAACTCTGGCAGTAAATATTTTTCACAACTGCTTCGTTAGCAAAGCTTTTCATTGGAAAGGCTCCTGCTCTCGAGAGCTGGGGAAGGTTGACAGCTCTTAGGCTTTAAGTGGTTTACCCATAACACACAACTATGTCATTTATTCCTCTGTAATTAATTAATCAATAATATCTCCATTTTAAAGACAAGAAAACTTATTTTGAACCTTGTTTCTGGCCCAGATCCTTGGAAAGTAAGATGCTTCGTAGCTCTCCTTGGCTCTCCTTAATGTGTTATCTCCAGCGTGGCAGCACCTGAACACTCAACTTACAAACCCTGAACATGCCAAAGTTGGGTTTTTTCTCTGTTTTCATCTCTTATTTCCCATGATGGAAAACCAGCAGCAAAATGACCACACCACAATAAAAGTCACAAAGAGATGATTTTCCTGAGTCCAGCTGAAGTGGAAAAAGTGAATGTCAAACCAGCTGTGGAGCATCCAGTGCCACTAATCTATCACTGGTTTCTCACCAGTCTCCAATTATATAATAATTTTTTCAGAGAAAAACCCTAGAAAACCTAATTCTTCTGTTTCCAGTGGTGGCTGATCAACTTTTAGGCAATAAATAGTAGGTGCCCACCAACTTAGGCTGTAAAACCCCTTCACTGCTCTCCGATGCCTCCCTGGTGTGACACTCAGAGTGTGGCATACGTGGTTGTGCAGTGCCACAGCTCAAGTTGTGCCAGCCGGGGATTTATGTCCCTTCCATCCGAGCACAAATAAAGGCAACATCATCCAACGTATTTACAAGGAGCTCTGTGAAATCCATCTCCAAATCTGAAAACTCCTTGGGGTACCGTGGTGGATTTTGGGCCAACCTCTCCCCCGCCGTGCCAAGGGCGGCTTCCAATTCACAACCTTCCAGACGTGGTTTTTGCAGGGTCCCCTTGCCCGTCTCCTCCCTTGCCTTGGTGTGGGATGGTATGGAGCAAGTGTGTTTGGCACACAAGGGTGGGTGGGGGATGGCTCCTGCAAACCCTCCCTGTCCCCTTCCTCTGTGTGTCCTTCCCAAAGGGCTCCAAGCACACCCACCCCAGCAAAACCGCTGCAGCCACGCACTGTCAAGTCCTCCCCAGGAGCCCAGTCCAGCGTGCCATTCCTTTTGGGAAGTATTTTAGCACGTTCCTCTGCATCACCCGTTAAAAGCTACACCCTCTCCGTGCTCTTTGCAGAAATGAACATGCACATAAAACCTGGAGGTGAAGGGCTCCACTGCCTGCCCCCACGCTGGTCCAGCTGCTCCCAGCTTTATGATTTATGCCTTGATTTGCAAATGCCTCTTCCTGCCAGGTGATCACATGGGCCCTTGCCTGCACATTATTTTTCCTTTTGCTTCCCTTCCCTCCCTGCTTACCCTCACCACCCCCCCCCCAAAAATGGTTTTCATTTTTGTTAAAGCAATTTATTCTTGCAGTTGCCAAAACTTATCAGGCTCGGCATAGGTTCAGACAAGTTGTGCCTGGTGATTTTGGAGGGGGGGGGGTGTTTGGGGGGAGGAAAGTGAATGAAAGCAACTCCATAAACGCGGTTGAGCAGGGCTGGAGTGAGCGTGGCTGGGCTCCAGCACCAAGATTTCGGCTCCAGTCAAGGGTGGAGGTCAGGAGCAAGACAGCCTGCACAGAGCTGGGGAGGACCAGAAAAGGGGCAAAGGGAATGGGAGAGATATATCCACACCCTTGAGCTATTTGCCATATGGCCACTGCCAATCCAGAGCTGTTGGTATTTAAAATGGCATGTAGAGAGGCGTCTCTCCTCCTTCAAAGGTATGTTAACGAGTATCCTGTTAAGAAACTCCTTGGAAACTTCAAGGGAAGACAAATCCTCTTGGTTGATAAATTAATT
The DNA here is from genome assembly GCA_035584735.1 of Pseudotriccus pelzelni. Taxonomy (NCBI): domain Eukaryota; kingdom Metazoa; phylum Chordata; class Aves; order Passeriformes; family Tyrannidae; genus Pseudotriccus; species Pseudotriccus pelzelni. Next base: position 9,179,640 of record JAWMRA010000050.1, on the reverse strand, counting down.
TTCTCCCTTTGCTTGACCCGCCAGTCTGTGCTGCCAGCAGCGTTCCCATTAGCCTCATCGGAGTTTGCCAACATTTGCTGAGATCCAAGACCCATAGAAATCCACTGGAGTCTTTCCATGGATGTCAAGGAGCTTTGGGTCAAGTCTTCTGCCTGCGGGATGAGGTTTGGGGTATGTGCGTTGGCTGCCTGCGCGGAGCCTGCCGGTGAGTGATGAGCTGTTGAACAATGTCTTCATCTCTGGGCAGGGCTGGGAGGAGGGATGGGGATGCTAACTGGAACCAGCCTGGAATGAAGTCATTTGTTTCGCCACGCTGTTTCCCTTCTCCTGAAGGTTCCCAGGGAGGGAAGTGAAACTCGTAGGCAGTGATGTCTGCAGAAGTCCAGGGCTCTTGTTTCGTTGTGTTAAAGCTTCACATCCCTGGAGGAGCTGCTCAATCTCTGAGAATGTCACCCACTTCCAAGGATCAACCTACCACCACGCTGGCACCACCACAACAGACCTCCCACTGCTGCTTTCGTGCAAATAAAGTAGATCTGCCAGGAAAGGGCCCTGGCAAATGCCATCAGCACAGCCCTTGTGGAGGCTGCCCTGTCCCTGGCCAAAGACAGTGAAATATCTCCAAACTGACAGTTTCCGAGCATTCCTTGTGAGGCTGCTAAACATGGGTTTTATCAGCGTATGAGAGCTTGCAAAGATAACACTTCAAAGAAAACACGTTTTAAATACACCTTTAAAAGCTTTAAAATGTAATTCCATAAATGTTTGTGTTACTCGGGCAAGAGATAAAGCCAAGTGGTATTACTGAATTGTAGTGGGGCTCAATACCAGCAAACTTCCCTCGTGTCCCTATCAGATGAATGGTTCACTTATTAATCTATATCTGGGTGCAGCAGAGCCCTTTCCTTTCTCAATAATCTTTTCCCCCATCTCTGTGTGCCAGCCGCTTTGCTGCTCCACCAGGACACTGGTGTGGGTGCGAATCCCAGCAGGAGTGTGATGGCTGCACAGTCTCAGGTTGGATGCAGAGACCCTGTCCCTGCATCTTCACCCCACTCCTGAAGATTATCAAAACAACAAGGTTGTAGAGAAATAACTAAATGAAATTATCACCTAATTGGTAATGATGGTCCCACTGTTTTGGAAGTGGTTTATCCCTTTTTCCTCTGCTGTTGGTGGATAAGGACTGTGGTGTTTCCCTGTCCCAAAGGAAGACAGTGCCCATAATTAGATATTAGACTGCAGTGGCCATAATTAGATGTTTAGGTAGGTTTAGATTAGATATGAGGAAAAAATTCTTCCCTGTGATCGTGGTGTGACACTGGAACAGGTTGCCCAGAGGAACCGTGGATGCCTTGACTGCCCCATCCCTGGAAGTGTCCAAGGCCAGGTTGGACAGGGCTTGGAGCAACGTGATGGGAGATGTCTTTGTCCAAGGCAGGGGGATGTAACAAGATGAGTTTTAAGGTCCCTTCCAGCCCAAACCGTTCTGTGATATTTCAGCATTATAAAAATTCCAGGAGATATTTCTCACATCCAAGGACTGCAGAGCTGCGGGGTACAAATATTCCATTTTCAGGTTTTTTTGTTTGTATTAAAGAAATAAGGAAAATCAAAAAGGCAGGACTGAAGCAGCGTGTGCAAAATTCTGAATTTAAATCCTCTGCAACACTGTGGTCAAACAAAAATGACTCACAGTAACACACATCCAAGAGAGACTTTGCCTTGCCTGGGGCAGGAGGGAAGGAAATCTCCAAAATCTCTGCTTTTCCGTGAGAGAGCTCTGCTCTGCTGTTGCTGAGGGCAGCTGGTGACATTACTATGGGTACACAGGGTTGTGAATCTGGGAGGGGGGAGAGACTGATGTAGTTTTCCAATGAATTTCCCTGCAGCTTGTTTGGTCCCTGTGATGTTCACCGGGCCAACGCGGCACATCCTAACAAAGCATCTCACCAACACCTTTGAAAATGCTGAACCCTGCGAGCATCAGTCTCAAAAAGTTATTTTAGGAAGTGAGTCTGCCCATGCTGGCACACATGCAGCCTTCCAGCTGTCTGGGCTGGCAGCAGGATTTGGCCATTAGTGGAACATTTCGTGCCTATTCACCCAATCCATCCTTGATTTGGGCTCAGCAGCCTTCCTGAAGATCAGTATGGGGAGATCTGCCCGGGGTGACAACATCCATCACCTGGCAAATATGAGACAGGTAAAGGGACTTCTGAGGGGCTGCACAGCCTCTGAGGTTTTTTTTTAATATGAAATTGGAGATGAAGCCAAAAGTTTTCCAGCAGAGCTTGCAGCCCTCACCCTCAGGCAGGTCCCTGGCAGCACTAATAGTCCTGGAGTGGAAATCGATAGTGGTGCAAATGAAGAACAAATTGATCCAAACTCTTGCCTGATGGACAAAAAACTCCTGGCATATTGTTCAGTGCACTTAGTCTTAAATAGTTAACATTACTCTTAAGGTGCTTTCTTCTTTCAACCCCCACATGCACCTCTCTCTGTGTCTAACCTGTGCAGACCACTTTTCAATTCTCTTCTTTCTCCAGAAACAAAGCCCTCTGGATTTCTTAGGAGGTGAGAAAGAAAGAGTTTGAATATTTGGTTTTGATCCAGAAACACTTCACTCACTCCAAGCCAAAGGAAAGGCATTTGCAGTATTTTTTTGCACTGCATAGTGCAGAAAGATGTCTAGAGAATGGGGAGGGGGGGCGAGGGATGGTCCAGGGTTTGCCATGTCATTGGGACCTTGTCCTGTGGGAGCCACCACCAGCAAAGATCACCAGTTTCCCCCATAAAACCCATGTAGTCTGAAGGGTACCTCGGTGATGATGTGGTTTGCAGGGAAGGCTGATCTACCCTGCAGAAAGTGTCTTCTTGTGGCCAAGGGATGGCAGCTGGGAGCCGCCCTCCTGGTGGGCTGGAGATAGAAATCAGGAGTCAACAGAGATGAAGGATGGCAGAGGGAGAAATCCTGTGTTTTCTCTCAAGGAGATGTTTTCTCTCCTTTATCTGGTGCACAAGCTATCTAGGCTGTGTGTATGTTTAGCTGTCAGTGCCTGGGACACTTAACATATTCCCTTCTGCTCAGCATCCCAGGGCAATCCCAGAAAAGGCAATGGCTGCAGCAGCACCTTTGGCAGCTCAAGAGCTTTAGAGAGCCAGGTTGTTAAGCACCCATCCTTCTCCAAATGCCCCTTCTGAAGCCCAATTCTGCTCTCTTCCAAGGGCTCCTCTGGCTCCTGGTGCTCAGGATGAGTCCCCAGCGTGTTGGGCTGACAGGCCAGTCCCACAGCTTGGTAAACTCAAGTCGCTAATGGTAAATAAAGGCTTAATCATTTGTGTAATCTTCCTTAATTACTGAAGGAAGGCAGCTTGTCTGGGCCCACCCAGAGGCTCTGGTGTCAAACTCTTCTCGCCATAGTGATTGATGCTGGGTCCCCAAAATTCAAACTGATGGGAGCACGTTGAGTGAATGCTGATAGGCAGAAAAAGGCATCCTGGAGGGTAAATGTCAACGCACGGTTTTATTTTCAGCCCAGAGCTCCTCGGCTCATGGCTGTGATTGGATTCTACCAGGGCAGTCTATCGTGCTGTAGGACTGTCCACACATGAGAAAAAAACACATTAAAATACCACTCCTATTATTTTTGCCCCTCTCCTTTCAGGTCAGAATTACCCAGTTTCATTGCAAAGAAGCTACATTTTCTTTCATTTTACCTGACTGTTACATGCTTTTCTTCCTGTAAGTCTCAAGTGCTATCCATGGGTACTGCCCAGGCTTTCGTGTCTCTGTGTCCTTTCAGTCCTCAGTGGAAATGAGAGGCAGATTTGTTTAGCTGTGTGACGTCTTTGCAGCATGAATTGCCTCATGTTTTACAGTACTGACTTGCAGTCTGCTGTGCACGCACGCACGCGCTGATAATTTTTTGGCTAACGGCGATATTAAATCATCAAATAAAAACTAATGAAGGAGAGAGCCAGAAGATGTGATGATGATGAGGGGGAGGAACTCAGAGCAGCAGAGGGGGCCAGACATCATGCATGCAGGGCTGCTGAATTTATGTGTGTGTTAATTAACATTGTGATTCATTAAGCATGGCTCATTGTAGGGGTTCATTGATGGGAAGGCAATTTAGGAGCTGGTGCCAAGCAGAAGGAAGTTTCTCCATCTCCCATTCTCCCCTCTCCCTCCCGTTGTGCTGATGTAGGATACAAGTGGCTTTTAATATTAAATGGAAATAAAAAGGGAGTGCAAATGGGCATGTTTGAGGGGGCAAAACCAGAGCAGAGGCCCTTGCCCTGGCAGCCCATCAACTGGGCACAACAGCGCAAGAACAGGGTTGCTGCCCACCTCCAATTTTCTGAGACACTGCAATAGTTAAGAGAGCTTGATGAAATCTGGCATCTGGATTCCCCAGCCTCCAATTATGTATGTAGAAAACACTGTACATCTTCTCCTGGATGGCATTACATGGCATAAAGTGGTTATAAGGAGAGGGATGGCCACATTACTCATGTGCAGCCAAGTGCTGAATCATCTGGGTCACCTTATGAGATGTCATCAGTATTTTCGTATGTATTTTACAGAAGGAGTGTTTCCAGGATGTTTTAGAGAGCATTAATATCATTTATATGAATTGCTTCTTTTATCCCTTTGCATAAAAGCCAGGTGTACTTTTTTTGCCATGAATTCTGGCCTCCCGGGACCGTAAAGAGAGAAGAGTTATAGCTCAAACATTTCAGAAATCTCTAAAACACACCTGCAATAGCTTCCTCATCCATCACCATGCTGTTATTTTGAGCTTCAACATCCTGGGACTTCCCAAGCCTCCAAGTGAGCATTGCATGTCCTCTCTGCACATCTTCCTAGAAATTAAAAACTACAATTAAGAAGGTGGACCAGCTTCTCATGGGTGGAAATCAGCTCAGCACCAGCCAAAGCTACCAAGCCTTGCTATTGTACGGAAGAAGACCTGACTCTGAGATCTAGACAAGGAAATACTGATCGTAGAACCAGAGGGAAATGAATGATTCTTCTTGAGGCACTTAAATATCTCCTCCTCTGTCTCAGAATAGGAATTACAGGGACTCATAAACACAGGAAATAATCTTCTTAATTCCAACTGAATGTCAAGAAATGAGAGGGTCAAAATCAGAGACTAGTACTTAGTGTGTCCAATCTGTTTTGCTCAGTGCCTGGTGCCCAGCTTTTTTATTGATAATGCCTTTTCTTCCCAAAAAAACCCCCAACCAAATTGCTCTGCTGGATCACTGTACTTTTAAGGAGTGCATTTGGCCTCATGAGAACGCATCAAAATTTTGATGCTTAGCAGAAAATAAAAATATTTGCACTCAGTTCATTTATAGAACTGCACATAAAATCCTCCCCCTCAGGGCATATCCAAGGAAAAGCCTAGAAATAAAATATAAATTCTAAACAGCAGTAAAATGTTTATCGCTTTGGGGGTTATGAGTGTTCAGCTTTTATTACTACGAAAATCAATTTACTGATCTTGGGTTTACTGCAAAATCACAGAAGTGAAAACCTGAATTCATTTGGTGTCCATGGCTTTGCTGCTTCTTTATGGGGAGAAACGTATCTCACATGGCCCCCTCTCTCCTTCCACCCCACCATGGCTCCTCTCCCAACAACAGCCAAGCCACCCTCACTGCTTGGCTGTCTACCTGAGTCCCTCTCACTGGACCTCTCCAAGGAGACCAAGAGCCCAACCTGAAAAAACAAACTCGGAAAAAAAGAGGAAATGGCCTGTTTCCTCCATCAGGGTTTTTGGTTGTCTTATAAGTCTACCCCGAGCTGGGGTTTGGGATGGGAATTCAGGATATGGCTGAGAAAAGCTGCTGATACAACCCTCGAGTGAACTTCATTGTGGTGGAACTGGATTATTTGCTGAAAGGTGCAAATCTGCATGTTCAAAATAATGTTAGAATGTTGTATGAGTCATTCCAATAGTCAAAATAATAAAATAGTAATAAAGAAAGGAAAAATAGGTGTGTAGAAGTCACTTCACTCTGGATGGGTATCATTCAGTGCAACCCCAATATACCAATAGATCCCATGTAACCTCTCTTCTGCTTTAATTTTTGGAGTTTTTAAGGGTAAAATCATTGCTTAATGTTTTAACAGAGCTAGTGGAAAGCGGTGCAAAGAGTTTGGCCAAGGAGCTTGTTGTTCCTCAGCAGTGGCCCCCAGAAGGGACCAGTGGCCAGGCTGCAATGACAGTAAAATTTTGCAATTCCTTCACAGTCCAACACATTCACGTCTCATGGTCCCAGGTCTCAATCAATGCAAATATTTCATAGGAAGATAATTTCAGCCCTGCTGATAATTTCTGGGGAAAAAAATGCAGTAGAAACCCATTTTTCCCACTTCAAATGAAAAAAAAAGAGAAAAAAGAAGAGAAATATATTGGAAGAGGGTTGGGTCAGCCCTACAAATAGTCAAAGCAAATGTTGCAGGAGTGATGAGGAGGATGAAAGCCACCAAAATGGGCGAGTCAGCAAATAGCTGGGGATTACAGCAAATTTCAGGAAGGAGAGGTGCAGCCCAGGGGAGTGTGTTTGGGGGGGAGGGTGAAACTCCTGCCCAGTATTAATAGGTTTGGCCTGCTCTCTATGCTGAAACACGATCAGAAAGACATGGAAGCAAGGTGTGTAAGAGGGAAGGGCTGCCAAGGCTGGGGTGCCACCCCCACGGGGTCCCTGCAGCCCATCGTCACAGGGTTGGGGGCCAGCACCACTGACCAGCCCAGGGTTTGCACTGCAGGGTTTGCACTCTTTGGCTACAGGAGACCTGGAAGCTGGCACACATATTTCCTCTTTCCCCCCCAAAAAAGAGAGAGTGGTGCCTGGGTTTTGGTGTGTGGATGTCTCTCTGAGGTGGCGGATCAGCACCCTTTGCACTGTCCTTGGCTTCACATTTAGGGGGGGCTTGCACAAACGAGGTTCTTTTGGAGTTGAGTCTCAGCCTCTCCCTGCACAGAGCCAGCAGTGCTTGCCAGGACCATGGACTGATGTGGGAGCGATGGACAGGGCAATGTGAAGAGCTGTGTCTCCAAGCACAGTCTGCAGCCTCACCACTGTTCCCTTAAACCACGATAAGAGCCACAATAACACCAAGCTGACGCTATTGTTTCCCATACAACTATTGCAGAGGTTCTATCAGACCGTCCTCATTTCCTACAAGATCAGGAGGAGCAGCTCACATTAAATATGGGAAATGACTGCCACCTCCAGCCCTCCGCCTGCTACTGGAGCCAGCAGCTCCCAGCCCTCCTTGGGTGACTCCAGGAACCTGGAAACTTGTTTTACTGCTTGCTTGTACTGGAGATATAAACAGTGGGGCTCGAGAGCAGAAACACGAGATGGCAATTAGCCCAGAGCTATTAGCTGTGCCTGAATATCATATACTCCAAGCTTCCTTGATCCACTGGAATTTATATGACCGTTAATGGGCACTGTAAATTGCTGTCAGCATGGATAACTCAATCCGTGCTTTTTTGGAGAGGTGGAGGGATGGGGGAAGTGTAGAGGAAGAGGGGAAGGTGCTCTGAGATGGACATGAGGAGCTGTACAACAGCTTTAAGGCACTGCTGTCTACTGGTATATAACAGATAATAAAAATATGGTTTAATTTAGAATGTAAGGATATGGTGTCAAAATAAAATGTCTCATGGACAAGTAGGGAACATAAAAAAGTCACAGCCCATGCTGTGAGCATCAGCTGCACATCATAAAGATACATTAATGGTATATTTCTTTAAAAGAAGTTTTCATACTTTGGAGTTTTATGAGAAATAAGATTTTTAAGTATCAAAAGTAGAAATTTTATGATTGGAGGGGAAAAATGTTCGGATGAAGGTGACGGGAACAGAAATAAGACACTGGTACCTCTGGTGGTGCTGGCAGTGACTGAGGGCAGTGACCTTGTTGTGCTGAGCCTGGCATGTCAACCCTTCCCTCTGCCCATTCTGCAACCATGGACCCAGTGGCATTTTTTATTAAATGGGGATGGGATCAGGCCCCAGAGGTCAGAGATACAAGCACAAAGTACTGTCAAATTGTAAAACAAGAGGCAAGAAAAGCTACTTAAACCAGACCCACTTGTCTGTCAGTGGTCAAAAATAAAACCAATGAAAGAAATGAGGTCTTGAAGTAAAATTCAAATATTAGAGATAAAGTCAGCTAATATGGGTGTGGGTTGCTCCTTTTTGATTCGGGGCTTGGAGAAATCTCCTAGGAAAAGCTCACAGCATTGGAGCACCTCTGCTTCCTGGGTTCATCTGGGCTCAGGAACAATAGAGAGACCCATGAGTTCATTTTTCTCAGGGGAAAAAAGCATTTTTAACCCAATGACTAAAATATCCCTTCCTATTGTTCCACTTCTCTATCAGCCACTGGGAAGAATAAGCTAGCATTTCCTTCCCTTGTTCTGGGGCTAAATCTGTAGGTTTCAAGGAAAAGCTCACAAAAATGGAGAATTTCTAAAATTTGATCTGCCATGTGCAACCATCGATGGCAAACAGCTGATTTTGGCCACTGTTTGTAGGAATGGTTCTACTATATATTTCACTGACATTCATGGATCCTGAGCAGAACCAGGATACTGGGATGCTCCTGAGTAGGCTTTCAAGCATTTGCTGGTTTAATACGTATCTCTAGCTAGACTGAAAGAGGGTGGGTTTAGATTAGATTTCAGGAAGAAATTCTTCACTATGAGGGTGGTGAGACACTGGCACAGGTTGTCCTGAAAGTGTTCAAGGCCAGGTTGGATGGATCTTCGAGCAACCTGGTCTAGGGGAAGGTGTCCATGCCCATGGCAGAGGCTGGAACAAGATGATCTTTACAGTCCCTTTCAACCCAAACTACTCTAGGATTCTATGATATTTAGCTGGACCTCTTCTGATTCCTTAAAGGTGAAGAGGTTTTTGCTGCAAAGTAGAGCAGAAGGGTCTGAAAAGGATAGTCATTGCTTGCCCAGATTGCATTTGGTGTCTAGTGTTTGGAGGATGTTGCCTGCCCTGCTCCAGCTGAATGCATGTAAAGGACCACATGAAGAGAGTTTGACTGCATGGTCAGCTGCCAGCACATCCTCAGCCTGGAAATGACAAATGTGGAGAAAGGAAGACTAAAAAATTCCAGCCAAACCTGTTAGAAAGACATATTTATCTCAAATATAAAGCCAAATTTGCAATATCTTGGACACCATAAATATTAAGGCAGAGTATATTATACTTGTGTAGAGTGAGTGTTCGTGATGCATGAATATTAATGTCCTGCATCTGAAACCTCTCTCAAGGCACTTAGTGCCCATCGGCAAACCCTCTCACAGAAAGAGATCCCTCCTGGGATTTAAAACGCGTGATCAACCCAGTTTTGCAAAAATTGCAATTGTGAGCATTGCTCCAGTAAACATTTCAGGAGGAACACCCTTAAAATAAACCAAAACCCTGTTCTCTTGGTCTCCTGGTGCCACAAGGACCACAAGGATTCTCCATGAAGTTAAGGTGACATTGCTCTTCCTTGTGGTCCATAAAATGTGCCTACCATTGTTGGGCTGCTCAGAGCCTTGTGTGGTCCATTATATTTTATGCTGGTTTCCTAAACATTCACAGTTAAATAAACTATGATAACACTTCATAAACATTTTTCTAACATGCGGAATGTTTGACATGAATTTCAGCTATTTTAAAACTAATAAACAATTGTCAATCGGATGTTGGAGACTAAGCAGAAGCCACAACTGTTCTTATAGAACATCAAAGGCATAATAAATATCTGATTTTTTTTTTTTAAAGTGAGGCTTTTGTACTTTTGCATATGAGCCTCTGTCAGAGTGTGGAGGGACAAGCTCTGGGGCTGTGTGTTATTGACTGCTGAGCTTTGGATTTTGAGCAAAAAACAGGAGGGGTTACACTTCATGGGTTCAGCCTGCACTTCAGGAATCTCCCAGTGTTTGAAAAAAAAACACTCAACAAGCTGAAGAGGCATCAGGCTCCCGCTCTGCCTGCTGCAGATGCACTTTTTCTCCCAGGAGAAAGGCACCTTGTGGAGCCTCACTTGTTCTGCCATCCCTCTGGCATCACTCCTGGGGTGAGCAGGTCCCACAGCCCTGCCCAGTCCCCACACTGGCACAAAACCAAGCCTGGGGTGGAGGAGCTGCCTTAGGACATGGGTCATGCAATGAGTCTGGTCTGACTCACAGGGATGTGGTGGTGACCCAAAAGGAGCAACCTCCTTTCTCCACCAGCTCCCCCAAGCCACTACCTGCAGGAGTGGGGTAGGGGACCAAAGGCACTGTAATGGCCCCAAAGGGCATCTGTGGAGGATTTTGCATTGCTGCAATATCAAAGAACACACCAGGTCCCTCAGCATTCGGGACAGTGCCACTGGGCAGCTATGGGAGCACAGGATCAGGGCCCCACAACCACCCTGAGCACTTGTAGCGCCTCCCTGGCACAGGACCAGCCCTATGATCATGCCCTGATGGGTGGGAAGAAGAGACAGCTCAGAAAAATATTTGTCAAGAGAAATACAGTGTCAGTGGAATATGTTTTTTTTTTTTTTCCTGAGGAGTGTCCTGGATTGGGGAAAAAAAAATAAAAAGAAAAGAAGAAAAAGCTGATCTAGAATAACAGCTCATTTAGCAAGAGATAGTCTGTCTCCTTTAATCTATTGTTCGCGACATCCCAACTGGTTAAAGGTTTCCCGGCCTGACAACAAGAGCTTGTGAGCTTCAGAAAGAAAACTAGCACAGCCTCATACTTATCTCTGGGCACATACGTCAGGAAGAAGTCACCCACGGGAGCAGAGCTATCAGGCCCGTGCCCATCTCTCCTGTGCCACGAGGGGCGTGTGATTCCAGACGAGATGAAAGTTGTTCCTCTGTTTGGGATGACAGACGGCAGCCAGTGTTGGGGAAGGACTGCCCGGATAATTGTGCTGCTTTGCAAAACTGGAGAGTTTTGGAACCGAATCTGAGGGAAAGTTGTGCAGTCTTGGGACCAGATGCACTGAGGTCTCCGGTTTCTGTCATGACACAAGACAGAAGCACTGGGGAAGCCCTTTAAAGGTACCCGCAAGGCTCATGGAGGTTTGGGATGCTCTTGCCAAGCTGCTGTGGAGCCAGAAATCCTCAGTATTTGGCTCTCCCTGTGCCACGAACAGCTCTGTCTCCCCAGAGCCTCTCTGCCCTTACAAACCCTCCACTCAATAAAACCCTATAGGTCCACAGGATAAGAAACCAGGAGGGTATGAAGATTTCAAGCAAGTCTCCCACTCTTCCCCAGTGCTCTGTGGGCTCCCAGGTATGATGCCCAGGGAAATCATGCAGGGACCTGCCACAGCCTTCACCAGCTGGATGCTGCTCCGCTCTGACTGGAAAAACCCTCTCTAAGTCTATGCCTCGGCCTGTGCCATGTGTGGCAGATGCCCTGTGCCACTGCTCAGGCTTTACTTTAGTCCCTTCCATTCTGGGATGTCACTTCTTGCCCACACAGCCCTTCCTCTCCCATCCTTGTGACCGCCGTCCCCCCCAGCGCCGGAGCCACGGGAAGGTTTTCCTTGTCCCACTTCACCCCTCCTGCTCTGGCTGGCTGGGACAGGGCCGGCACCCAGCTTTTCCCACCGGCAGGAAAAGGCTGGTGAGCCCCACTGGAGCCAGTCTGGCTGCTTTTGGCTGAGCTGGGCGCTGGGGCAGATAAGTAAACACTTGCAGCTCTGACATAAATTACTTTAGTCCTTGACAGCAGGACACTGACCAGGGTCGCCTGATAAGGGAGGGAAAGCCTTGCATGTCTCTCAGTCCCACTCAGATATTTCACAATAAATGTCACTGGGAAAGAATAGACACTTCTGTACCCATTAGGCAGCTGCATGTTCCTGTCACCTTGAGAAGAAGGGATGCATTGTCAGAGCTGTCGGAGCAGGCAGGAACCAGCTGTTAATCTGCTCTGACATCCTTTTTCACAGAGCAAGTGTGAATGGGGCGTTGCAAAAACCCAGTGGAAAGGTGATTAAAAATAGGTCCTCCATGAACATCTACAGGGTCTGTCACTGTGCTGCTGGTGGGGAGTGTTGGCCAGAGGACCAGGATGGAGGCACCACGTCCTCCCTGTTTCAGCTCCATCACTGTCTGCAGTCCTCTCCTGCCCGTGCCTCAGTTTCCCCTCAGCAGAGGTCACATCATCCAAGGACAGGCCATTTCCTTTTCCTTCTGATGGTGGGATGAGTGTTTCAGACCAGGGCTGATTGCTCGAGCCCAGGTGGCACAGCTGCAAACTTGGTAGTTAAAAGATGAGCTGGATGGACCAACACTGGATGGGTCCTGGCAGATGTAACAGTGATACCTGAGGTTGCCGCCAGCTCCATCTGGACACTGCTCCTGTGCTGGACATCACCCAAGAAAACCTGCTTGTTCCTGCAGCATCAGTGTGCAGCTCCCTCCACCACTCTGGCTGAGGGGGTTCTGCTCTTATAGACCCTCTTGCGTGGCAGCTCTCGTTATAGGGGCTGCCCACACTAGTGCAAGAGGTGTGGGTACAGAGATGTTGGTAACAGGTATCCAAGGAGTCAAATGTACCTGATGGATGGCTCTGAACTGAAGCTCCTGGAGTGCTCACCTGGGAATCACTGTGGCTTTGTTGTAGGCAGGCGAGTGACCCAGAGTCTGGACAAAGAGCAATGCACTTGCCCTTCCATAGATGCATTAGAGAAAGTGAGGCGTGGGGCTGAAGATGTATTACATGTTCATTTTAGACCCTGGCTTCAAATTATTTCCCAAGTCAGAGATCCCTGCCTCCACCTCATTGCCTTTCTTAGTGACATTATTGACCAACGTACGGATTTCTGTAGTGGAAATGAGTTTGGATTTTGTTCCAATGGGTAAGAACCCTACAGACCCATTCCTGGGCTTGTAGGTTGCTGCTTACAGAGAGGCTTTGCTGGCTCAGCTTTCATGCTGTGTAAGTCACTTGCACACACTCTGTCAGATCCTTTTGTCTGTTCTTGGATCACCATGTTCTGCAGATCTTCAGGGCTTTGCTATTAGGTTTTTTAGCCACAAATGCCTTTTATTACTTCAGATACTAGGAAATCTTGTGTGAAAGACATCTGCTTAGTGTCTAATGCATTTAGGATACTCATTAAAGGGATATTTCCCCTGTTATCTCAAGTGAGATCTTTGGAGGAGGATGCTGGTCACTGTGGCTGCAGGCTGCCACATCTCTCCAGGGTCCCACCATGGCACAGGCTGTGGCCCTCAACTCTTACACACCCCTGGGGACCTGGCCTTGGCTCCTGCCCGGGCACAACAGGTCTGGCCAACGCCATGAGATGAAAGTGCCCTTGCAATCCCATGTTCAGTATTTGATTGTGCTCCTCTGCTTAGACTTTTAATGTGGTTTTAATGTGGTTCTGCTTATTTTTACAGGTTTCCCAATCTGCCCCCTCCCCAGATTGTTTATATTTTTGGAAAGCCTTCTGTTTAGTGCCTGTAATACCCCTGACGTCCTTTCACTGCAGTGGTCTTCCCTTATCCACTCCTCTGCTGAGACTTAACTAGGATTTGTTTCAATACTAATCTCTCAAACTGTTTATTAAACCACCTCCTGATTTATCTGCAAAAGATTTTTCTTGAAGTTATAAAATTTCAATCAAAATTCCTTCAGGCATTTCGCATTCCCCTCTTACGATCGCTAAATCCTATTTGTTCTCGGCGTGACCCCCTTGGCTCCCAGCCCAGGCTCAGCGGTGCAGCAGAGAGCAGGAATACACACCACTAGAGAGTGGCTGCAACTGCCTCCCTGCCCCAGCAACCTCCAGACAAGAAGACTTCTTGAGCTGCTCTGCTGAAACAATTTCTTCCCTTTCCACCTCGGCCGCTAGCAAAGCTTCCCTGTTAGCAAGGGTGAGTTTTCCTTGTTGTTCCGTCCCCTCGCACCTAGTTCCAAGCCTGTAACATGCTAAATAATTCCTCTTCCACCTTGGTGTTTACATTCTTCAGATACTTTCTGCTGCTTTTCATGTCCCGACTCATTTGGCCCTTTGCTGGAGTATACCCGGCTCCTTTCATCTTTGCCCAGGGGAGCAGCCTCCCATCCCTTGCTCCCTCCAGCCCACCCAGGTCAATAGCACCAGCACCAGCCAGGCTTCTCTCCCCAAAAAAGACTTATCCATACATCCCAGTCTTTCTAGGGTGAGGTTGGTCCAAAGGACGAGCTTGTTCCCTGTGTCTGCATCCCTGTTATCCCTGAATTTTCCTAGCTGTCTGTTGGTGTAAATCAGGTGTAGATTGGACCAGACAGCATTTTTTACCTGTTTCTTACTCCACAGGGAATACAACTGACCAAAATCCTGATTTGAGAGGCAGCCCATGAATGCACACAGCACACATTTGTCCTCCCAAACTCAGGTATTCTATTCCACTTCCCACACCACCACTGCAGCTTTTCCTAGTGCCAAGGGCACCTTTGAGCCAGAGACGAAGACAGAAAATATTTCACCTACATGAGGAAAAAAGTATTTGGTGTTCAGCCCTTTCAATGGCTTTTGGGATCTATTTTAAACCTTTAATGATCTGAATACCCAATAATGTCACATCAGGGGTTCAAATCCTTCGGAGCATTTTACTCTTAATGTCATTTGATTATGCATTTGCTAGAGCAAAGGAACGGCAAGCCAGTAATTGGAATATTACAGTATGCAGAGAAAAAACCACACCACCACGTTTAGTTTAATACACACTATTTCCCCCAAACAGCTCCTGACCAAAGCTAGCCAAACTAAACAGTCCACCTACTGTATGCAGGGGCACTTCAAAGGGAAAATTAAGAGACAAAACCGATACAAGAGGATGAGGAATCCCAGAGGGTCCTTATCAGAATCTCCTTCAGTGGATGTTCCCATGTTTTAGTGGGAAAAAAAAAAAAGCTACAATAACAGAAAAGAGCGTGAGCCTGTGCGGCCGATAGAGGATTTTCCTCTGGCTAGACACAGGGTCTTTAAAAAAGCTGCGGCAGAGTGTGGGATCATTAAACACCTTCAGATTCCTTCCCCCCTGCCAATCACGGCATCAGCAACCGCCCTCTCCATGGCGTCTGCTGATCCCACTTTGAAAACCTCCCCATTTATCACCGCTGGGAGAGATCCTGCTGAGACCGCTGGAGCCTGCTGCTTGTCAACAGGGCACCTTATCTTCTCCAAACATTTACTTAACCCTTTGTCGGGCAGGCCGGGAACAATGGGAGCCCGGCCGCGGCCCCGCACCGGGAATCCCGATTCCAGCCCTGCCTCCGGCAGGCGCTGCCGGTCCCTGCCTGGTCACAGGCACTGGCATGGGCTGAGAGAAGAGAGGATCTTGAGAACACCACAGAATCAGCCTCCACCTCAATGGAAAAGGTCACTTGCAACACAGGAGAGCAGAGAATTATTTTTGAAGTGTTTTCTACCAGGGACAGATCATAGGAGCTTTTCTGGCTCTAAGCAGGTAATGAAATACATCATCAGAAGTTCAAATAGTCCCCAAAAATCAGCCACCTCAGCCCAGAATTGGTGCAACTTTACTTAAAGGAATGGCAGCACCTTCAGAAGCTGTAGTTCTTGCTGTGAACTTCTCCAAAGATAATATAATAAAATTGCACTCTAAACTCATTGTAAGTAGAAGATTCCAGATGTGTCTTCATTTAGCAACATGTTTTCTTGTAAAAATTGTCTTTTTTTGAGAACTCGTCTATGATGTAGCAAATGAACCAGACTTACAGGTTCCCAGTGGAGATGAGTCTGACACTCGCAACAGGAAAATGAGATCTCAGCTCTTGACCTTCAGTGCAACAGGAGAGAAACCCACGGGCCAGATGTGCACCCACTCCTGCTGTTCCAGCTCTTACAGAGTCAAACAGCATTGATGAAGCACCTTCTGCCAGGAATGATGCCCACGGGGCCGCAGATGAAAAATTTTGGCATTTTGGCATGAAGGACCTCAAGGCTACACATCCTCACTTCATAGCAAGCCTTTAGCAGCCCCGCAGCAGCTGTTGGCAGGTACAGAGGCACTGGCCCAGCAACGCAGCAGGATAAAAATCCATAAGGAATCAGAGAAGGCTGAGATGAGCTCTCACAGCTCAGTTCTCCCAGTTGTGAACAATCTGCAGCCGACTGGCTCAGGCTGAGGACAGTAACAAATGGCTGTGCATTTGAAGCTGAGTTTTAAGTCTTTGTATCATGGTTGTACTGCTTTGTGCCGTTATCTGTGACAAGAGCCGGGAGTTCACATCTTTATCTGGGAATAAAGGCTCACAGATCATGACAGTGTTTGACAATATGACAGCCCTGGGAAATCTGGAATATAGAAGGCAACAAACAGCCCTTCCAGCAGAGCAGTGGTGGCAGACTGATGCTCGCTTCTCAATCCCAGTCTGGATTACTAGATTCTTTGAAGTGTTTTAATTAGCTGCCCTTCATGTACTTTGAATGAGGTTATGTGCTTCCTAATACTCCAGCAAGTGACACCATCCCTGAACCATTTGGAAGGAATATAGGAGGGGATAAGTAAGACCCTTCTGTTTCTGAGTCAGGTACATGCTCTATCCACACTGTCACTCAGTTCCATGCTTATTTAAGCACATATTCACAGCCCTAGGAACAGTTGCCTGTGTTCTTAATTCACATGTCACCTAAAGAAGCTTAGGACCCTGTATAGGCAGAGGGGTTTTTTGTTCTTCAGCACTGATTATTTATACTGAGTGCTAGTGCTGGAAGTGTCTCACGCTGTATTTTTGGGATGTTTGGCAGGCTGGGGTGGCCTTGTGGACACCACACTGTTGTTACTGAGATGCAGGAGGACCTTCAGTAAAGGAAGGGACTCCTTCAAACAGAGCTTGTCTGAGAAGCAAGCATCCACCTTTAGTCATGTGCTAAAATAACCCTCCAAAAAAAACAAACCAAAAGAAATCCAGGATGTGAGTGGATCAGATAGCTTTGGATCTAGCGGGGCTTTTGATGGGGAAGGAAAGCAGACTTTGGATGTAGCATGTACAACATTTATCCTAACAAGAGCTATAGGAATGCGACATCTATTTAGCCAACATGCCTTGAACTATAGAGGACACTGCTATGTAACTCATCACTCCCATTCCCACACGTTTTTATTGAGAAAGGCTCTCTGAAATTGCCAGACATCTGATGTATTCCACTGCAAGTGAAGATAGTCCTTCTGGCACGGAGACACAACCTTTTGTTTTTACAGAGCGTTGCTGGACTGACTGGTGAAGTGGCTGTCACACTGCAATGGCGTGTTGTCCCTGAGCGGAGTGACATTCCCGTACCCTTGGCAGCAGAAGTCGTGTTCCTCTGTGGTGGAAGCATTTGGAGGAAAGCCCTGAATGCTTTGGCAATGCCAACTGGGCACCTGGCAAAGATCACTCAACACCGCCTGCCCTCGCTCCATCCCGCATGGTCTGCACTGTGATAATGGGAGCCTGCAAAGCATGATTCTCCTAATCCCAACCAGGACAAGTGGAATGACATCAATCTTAAGGGAAGAGAAAGACATCACCCTCCAGATGGATGAGTTACAGTGTCTCCTGTCTGACTTAGGACAGAGGGGACCAACCACAGTCTTACCTCATGGATGCACATCAGTATGAGCAGGGGCAATCAGACAAAGGCAACAGAACTGCCATTGTACGTTGAGTTGTCACACAGTGGTGCCATCAGTGCTATTAAAACTTTAACAGAAGCAGTTAAAGGGTGTTTTTCTACAATCCACTGGTGATGGGCAGAGATCAAAATGTTACCAATGATGTGATGGCTGAATGTCACCGATGCTGCAGCATATGATACCTTCACAGCTAAACTTTGAATCCTTTAGGAACAATATTCTTTAGGAAGAGAGAACTTGCCCCAGCCCTGCCCAGAACAGCAATTTGCCCTGGTAGTACCAATGTCAGGTAATAAGCTGGCTGCTGTGTAAGGATCACAAGGCTGACATTCCCTGGCTTTCAGACACGAAGGGAGTTTGAAAACAAGGTGTTGAGCCCATGAAACATCAATTAAGACACCATGGGACTTCACCAATTGATAATTAACTGGCTATAGGGACCAGAAGACCAGCTGCTGTAGGTTACTACCTACAAGTGCTGACTTGTCACTGTCTGCTAGCTTGCCACTAGCACAGCTATGAGAGGAGAACCAATGAGAGCCCCATGATTATGTTCTTCTCGCCAAAAAACTCCCACATTATTAATTTAATTTATAGAAAATGGCTATAAAGAAACAGGAAACAACATGAGATACACACAAAACTGTCATCAGGAGCCACAGGAAGGATTAGAACAAGAAGAATCTCTCAAAAATGATCAGCTGTTATCGCAGCAAAGCTGTTTTTTTAACTACTAAATCAGCCAGGCTCCCCTGTATCACCCCAGTAATCCCATGTACAGATAGATAGCCACGGATGCAGCTGAACAGGTGGGCTGCCCTGGGCTGTGTCCTGCCAAACCTGAGCCCGCGTGGCACATCTTCGTCAGCAGTTTGGGAGCAGGAACAAGGAAGTCCCAGACCCAAGTCCCCTGAGGGAAAGGAGATTTCAAGCTTCTCCAGTGCTGAATGAAGAACCTCTGGCAGAAGCCAAGGTTACTTCAGATGTCAAATACTGCACACGAAGAGAGCAGCAAGTACTCATGGGGGCTAAGTGCTACATCAGTGAGGGTGGTTGCTCTTACCTGGGACCAGCAAGGCCTTCGTCTCCCCTCTCCACCAACACCCAAGCACCCAAATAATCTCCCTTATACAGCCCAGCCCCTCCAGCCAGGGCTGGGGAACATCATGCTCACTGTTAAAGAAGTGCTGTCTGAATCCAGCCCCTCCTCATTAAAACAGGCTTTGTGAGAGGGATGTGATTGCAAAGGAAAGCTTTGGGCAGTGCCTTAAGGACATACTAGAGCTGGGAGGGATGTGGTAATGCCCACGTCTCATTTGGGCCACACAACATTGATGGAGCTTCCTCTGCTCCACGTAGGGAAGCACAGAATTAATATTTTATGCATAATTAATAATTTTCATTCACTGCTGCTTCTATGAAGTCACTCCAACCTACAGAGAATTTAGCTGGAGTGGTAAAACAAAATGACTTGAAGTTCCTATACTTTCATCAATTAAACATTTTTTTCAAATAAACTTCCCAGATCTTACGCACATTGTTCTTCTACTTGTCATGGTCTTCTTTTAGGCATAATTTTGTTATCTATTACTTTAATCCCAAAATGGTAGGGAGTGCTACATGGAAAAAAAAAAAAAAGGGAAATAGGCCCAGCAAATGGAGTTAAGGAGAGATAGGAAGGAGCCAGGGTCTGTCAGCTCCCCGGGGCCCTGCAGGATGCCTGGGAATGACAGAGAGCATTTCCCTCAGATGAGGCCAAACACATTTCTTGATAAACTAATTAAGCAAATGTGTTGAAACAATGTGAGTGTGACTGGGTTCACACTCCTCTGTGTGCTGGCTGGGATCCCTGTGGGGGATAAAGCATTCTTCCAGGAATATGGGACCAAACAAAGTGCAGTTTGGGAGTGGATCGTGACCACTGTACCCACTGTCACTGCTCAGCAGGGCATCTGCTTGGCTGAGGGGAAGCTCAGTGGGTGCCCATCTCTGGGGCCATCGTCCCGCTGTGTGGAGCAAGGGTCACTTTATGGGATTTGTCTGATATAAAGTGGGGTGCTGAGGTGGACTGTGGCATGTCACTGTCCCCATTAGCTGCGATAACCCATAAGAGTTCAGCCTCAGGACAATGCTCCCCACCCATGACAGACGTGACATTTTGTGGTTGAGGCTGCCAGCATTGACAGCAGAAGTATTGAGAGATGTGTTACAGGGGCCCTTGGGCAATATCTCTGGGTAAAACCAGCTGCAGGTATTATTTAGTTACTGGTGCTGCTGGTACTACTGGTGCTGCTGGAGTTGCTGGTGAGAGCAAAGAGGAAGGTAGAGAGTAAGGAAGCCCTGCTCTCTCAGGTAAGCTGGGAGGCAGCTGCTTTGGTATATCCTGAGCTCCTTTCCGTGTCCATCACTTTAATGCAATGCCTACAGCTTTCCTCACATGTGCTCTGGACCCTGACTACGGGACATCTGTGCCTTTAAACCTTCTCCTCTTTGTTCACACAGGGAGCATCCCTGAGTTCAGCTTGATGTCCCCAGCATTTCTTGCCTTTGTGTTTATTTCTGCAGCCAAAAATAGTGACCAGGAGAGCCGTGCCAGGGCTGCCAAGACACCGGCTGCTCTCTGCCTGTGCTGGGGACTCCCTTCCTCCACCCGCTCAGGGCCAGACCATCAGCAGCAGCAAAATGAAATATTCCCATCCCACATGCCTCCTCTCGGGATGAAAGATTACATCCTATCCTTCCTTCTCCTCCCTCTCGGTCCTCCACTGCCTTCCAAACATGACGCTGGGCCACGTGTATCCTGAGCAGCGTTCACTCAGACATGACAACCTGGACTTGACCCCCGAGGTTCTGGCTCCACTGAGTCTTCCTGGCCGTTTCGGGCAGCAGGAACCTCTGTCAGTGCTGGTGATGGATGGCTTCAGTGGGAGAGAGGCCTACAGACAAAAAGTCTCACAAACACAGCGACAGGCAAAAGCAAAATAGACCCTGAGTAGCGGCAGCTTGCTGCGAGCAGAGCTTACGGTTCACAGCTGCAAAGAGCTGTCCCTCCTCGGGGTCACTTGGTTGTCACCATCCTTTCTGCAACCCATGGTGTAGATGGAGAGCTTTTTCTCTTGCCCAGGCATATGTTAGCTTCCTGGCCTTCCCACCCTTCAGCTTAACCACCAACAGCTGGAAATAAAGCAAATAGCAATGTTTCTGTAGTGTATCAAGAAGCAGAGATGTGGGCTCCACAGGTGGGGGGACTGCCACCACAGACACAACATCTCCCTGAGGCCATATCTTTGTTTATTCACAGCTGAGCTCCCAGGAACGGAGATGGCCAGTAGGCATCTCCAACCATATGTTGTGACCAGCCTGGCTTGACCAGCAGATGACTTTATTGTGTCTTGCAGGGTCAGGACAACTTCTGCGTGGGATCCATCTCCTCAGGCCTGTGCCAGCTGCAAGAAGTCACTGAACTGGAGGTTATCTGTCATCCCTGCCCAGCATCCACCCCTCTCAGCTGCCAGTGCCCTGGGGTGGAGTGGGGGTTTGCACTGCAGGAATCCCTGGTGAGAGGCAGCTTGGAGACTGATCATGGAGATCAATCCCTTGACTCCGCCGCAGTGTCAGGGCAGCCAGTGCAGCCAGCAGAGGAAATGAGAGCAGAAGAGAGAGGATCTGACCTTGTGTTTCTGCCTCCTTTTCCAGATTAGGCCATTTCCTTATAAGAGACACACACCCTGCAGTCCAAATATTAGCTGAGTTTCCATTTCAGGCAATGCCATCATCAGCAAACCCAATCCCAGCATGCACCTGTACCTGCTCTCCATTTCATGACTTTTAACACTGAAACTCTATTAATTTTTAAGACTGGTCTTTGATTTGTGCATCCAGTGCAGACAACAAGGTCATTCAAAGTACCAGTGACCTGAGAACTGGATTGGGGGAACATCAAATTGGAGGGACACATCACAGCAACCCTTTGCTGCTGCCCCAACTCCATGTGCCTGGACACGAGCAGAGCAGTGCTGCTTCTGGGGACAGCTGAATTATGACCCTCCCTATTCCACCACCAAAGCAGCAACAGGAGCCACGTTGTACAAACCATTTCCTTGAACCAGGAGTTCAAGGCTGAAGACTAATCCTTTGGGAACACTGACTGTGGCCAAGGAATAAGGGTTGCTGTCAGATGGTGACTGTGTGTGCTCCAAACCCTTGCCCTTATTGCCCATGCCCCTTATTCACCTGGTGCTTTATGATGGGTTTTGCTAACATACATGAAATTTAATTTCCGGTTATTAACCCACAAAAAGGTATTGCTGTTTTCAGAATTACATTGCTTCCAATTAGTGTTGCCCTTTGGTTTATGGTATGTTGTTTTTCTTGAAAACCTTTGAACCAGGCTGTGCACCAGCTGAAGGGCATTCTGGGGCTGTTAATAAAGATTAACTCTTTTGAGCAAATACAAGTTGCGATTCACTTGTGAGGATTGCACTGTCGCAAAGGAAGGGGCTTTCAGGAAATGCAGATGTCTCTTTGCTTTCCTTTCCATTTTCTCCATATATTTATGCTTTCCAGTTCCCATTTTCCAGCCCTGCTAAAGGTGATGTCTTTCTTTCTGTTGTCACAGCAGGATGGTCAGGACAAAGTAAGAATTGCCTTCAGAAGATGGACATTCAGCAACTGCCCTCCTTCTGCCAGAGAAGGGCTTTGGGCTGTCTTTGTCCCATCCTTCTATAAAACATGGACGGAGAAGAGAACATTTGTGACACAAAGAGGAGAGAAATTATTGTCCCCTAGGAGCAGTGCTATACAAATTTGTTTGAAGTCTTGCTCATTTTTAACTCTCACCATTCATCTTTTCCCATGCAACCATGAAATTTTATGCCTCAGAGTCAGCCTTAATGTTTCTGCTTGTTGGGCATCGTTTAGTCACCTCTGTACCTTCAGACTACCAAATACAAAGAGAAATCTGTCCTCAATTTATACATTTTCACTCTGACTGGATTTCAGCTTATTTTTATTATTACACCACACCTCTGTCATGCTGCCAAAGGCTGTAGTCTCCCATGCCCATTGATTTTCTCCTTTCATTGGACCTTCCCCAGGCAAAATATTTAAAACCAAGGGAAAAAAAGAAAATTTACCTTAGGAAATTTAGCTCATTCCTGATTTTCAGCCAAACACTTCTCTAGACTTCTTGCAACTCCCCTGGGGGAGACACGGTTTTCGGTGTGGGTTCCTGTGCTGTGTCCCTGCAAGCTGAGGTGATGGCATTTTGTCTAAGAAGGAATGGCAATGCACAAGAATTCAATTTTCCTTTAATAAAGCTGTTTGTATGCCCAACACCTGAATTTTATACTTATTTAAATGGGGCACACAACCTGTCCTGTTGTTCTGTATATACTAACAGTGCTCTTGTTTTCCAGTCAGACCACTTGAGGAGTAGATCTTTGATGTTCCTGATTAGTTGATGGCACTTTTCCTCTTAGGGCATTATGCCAGTTGAAGAGGCTGTATAAGGTGATCCCAACACTAAAAACTGTCCTTGCTGCAGCGTCTCAAAACTATGTCAGTTGTTTATTAACTCTTTACTAGGCAGACTATGACTTGATGCTAAGCAATAAACCAGAGTTGGTGTGTCTGAGCTATCCACTAGTAGGTTTTCATCTACTCTTAGGATTTCCCCTGGACTTACTGTTTTTCCCCCTCTTGTTGTATTTGGGTGAAACTTCTTCCTGCCTTGGTGCTCAGCTCCTGACACCCATGTTATCCTATGGACAAATGACACTCCAGCCTGGAGCTCCAGGGCAGAACCTGACAATCCCACCTTCCTCTCCCTGCTCCAGGGAGACGCAGACATGTCCCATCTCTGAAAATCTACCGCTGAGTTCTTGGACTGTCAGCGAGTGCAGAACTCCATTATCTTTAATTTCAAGCAAAAAAAGTGTTAATTAGACTCATTTGTGAACAGGTTTGATGTTTAGAAAGACAACATCCACATGGATTTCATTGCAATTCTGGATCATCTCACCCCTTTGCAGATGCAAACCCAAGGCAAGATCTATGTGCCAGACAACCACTGATCAATATATTCCCTGATTGAGCTCATTCCTTATTGAAGTGGCTGCTTCATTCTTTGCCTGTTTGAACAGTCTTGTTTAATCAACTCTCCTGGGCTAGAACTTCTCCTGAAATCTGGTCTATAAAGCAACGAGCCCCAGATCCTGAGTGGGAAATACACGGCAGTTCCCTGTTTGCAGCATGGCTGTATATCTGCAAGGGAACACAGAATCACTCCAGCCTTGGAGGGTCTGCAGACATTTATTGTGAAAAGAAGCTGGGAAATAATCAAAGTAATTGCTCTGGGCTGATGTACATGTTTCTAATGAGTGTCACTGCAGAGAGACTTATTCAGTGTGTCTGTGTTATTTACACAGGACAGCACTATCAGTAAAAGGCCTTATTATCTTCTCTGTATTTGTTTCTGTATCTTTCAGTTTAGCAACTCTCAAATTCAGTGTGGGTTGGTTTTTTTTATTATTTTTTATAGCTTGTTTCCTCTTTAGTGATATTATCATGGAGCCAATAAAAGTGCTTTCCTTCTACATCTGGTCAAGGGAAGATTCTGCTGGGTACACGAGTCATATTTCTGTAAATGCCTCCAAGTGAATATAAAAAGCTGTTGGAAGCAATTGAGTTTACTGTTGCCTTATGTACTGTCATTAATTAGGAAATAAAGTGAATTGCATTTTATATCACTTGTAATCAAAATGCTACAGTCTTAATGTGAAGCCTTCCAAGTGCAGAGCCTGAAAGCAGGCTTTGCTCTTGTACAGATGAGCAGTGAAGAAAAGGATGCAGAGATCCTTTAAGCTTTAAAATTCGTGGCCCAGATTTTCAGAGTGCTGCCATGCAGTGAGGCAGGATGGGGTGGGCAGGCAGGATAACTGCACCTTGTAGTACCTGGATAACCTGGTGGCCATTGTGATTGATGCCACCAATGCAGCATCCCAGTAACCGGTAACTGGCTGAGCTGCAGCTCATAGTCTGGCTCCTGTACTGGGTACCACAAAACACCCATCTTCAGCAATCACCCTTTTGTGATTTGTCCCCTTTTTCAGATTAAATGGATATTTTTGCCCCCTAATTCTGTTCTCATAGAATTCCGAGTTTTCCTGATCCCTTTTCCTGCCTCTTGGTTTAAAACATTGAGCAGGATAAAATATAAATAATAAAAGAAATGCAAACAAAATACTTTAAAAGAAAAGAAAGCCAAAAAAAAAAAAAAAAGGCATTTCATCAGCACCCTCTTTTCCACAACCTTTAACATTAGGTGCCTTTGTCAAGTCCATTAGGACCATATCTGCACTTTCCGGAGTTTGAATGCTTTCATATATTTGGCTCCATATGAACAAACTGGTGGAGCAAACATATTAGTAGATCATTTGCCATGTACATGATTCAGATACCCAGACATGTACAAAACCCAGGCAGGGATTAGCCGAGTCTGACAGCACTGAAGTGACTCCAGTTCTGTGTGTGTATAAGCGATAATGAACCAAAGACCCTGTTTGCCTTCAAATAACACACAAAATGATTAATTAGACAGAGGGCATGAGTAATAATCACAATATTATATGCTCCACCATAATGGAACGCTGCTTTCTCCTAGCTTTGTTCCTCTAATCTCTGAGAAGCAAATATCCACAGGGTGTTACCAGCAGAGAGGGAGGCAGATTGTGGTTGCTCACAGGTTATGAGCAGCACTTCTTTCCCACTGTGATTTTATACCCCTGGGACATACAGAAAACCTCTTTGGAAAATACACATGGTTGCTAGAGGATTAAAGGGATCTGCAGGGAAAAAAAAGGCAGAGAGTTCTAGTTGCAGATTACAGACTTGAACATGTTCCCATTCAATTCAGTGACAAAGTTTTCTTTGATTCAGTGTTGGATCCTGAGTGCTTTATCATCAAGATACCTTTTGGTAAAAGTCATAGTTCGTCATAGGGCTACACGAGAAAAAAGAAACAGTTGCTCAACCCCCTGTTTCCTGTTCATTCATCTATTTCTGCTGTAAGGCAAAAGTGCCCTATTGAGTATTTACCAAATGGCTCTTCTGGGAGTGGGTTCCCACCCTCGTGATGCTCGTGGCGAGTTGGGCACAGGTACCATTGGAACTTGGCCCTGGAGCTCGCCCAGGCTCAGCCTCCTGCCCACAGCCAGAGTCAGCAGAGGGAGCAGCAGCCTTGACTTGCTCCTGTCTCATTGTCCCTCCAAGGAGCAACGTGGATGGTGGGTTTCCAGCACAAACTGGAGAGTGAAAGATGATGTCAGGAGCCACCTTACGTGTAGGTCTGTGGCTCAGAGACCGGGCAGCAGCAGCTGCACAAGCCCATTTCCAAACTGCCTCTGCAATCTGAGCCCTGCCCTCCACCTCTCTCTCCTACTTGGCTAAAAAGCAACCAAGGGAAGCGGTTAAAATCCCCCACTAACCCTCAGTGCCTTTAATATGTCACCCATGCTTGCCCCTCAGAAGCCTCAGGAAGCCCACAGTTATGCAACAGCCCCAGGATAACTGCAGACAGGTAAAGTGCCAAAAAAGTGTTATTAGATTTGAAATTAAACTGACACTAAACCAGTTACCCAGATAAACAGGCAAAACTTTTATTTTCCTCATTTAAGTAACAAAACTCTTTTTTCTCTATTAGCTATATATAACTTTGCCATCCCCCAAGGTTAAAAATATTATAGGCAAATTCCTGTCTTTGCCTATTTTTAGTCGCTATTGTCCCCTTTGACATTTTGGTGTACGGTATTGACTTGGATGCTCATGGAGCTGGCAGAGGTTTTGCAGGGGTTGTTCAGTAGGAAGTGACCAGAGAACACAAGCTGTGATGCATTTCTGAATTTTAATTCATTAATTAGAGCTCAGCCCAAGGGAAGATGGTGCACTTACTCAGGCATCACACTATCTTCTCCCCCAGGGACCCTTGGGTTTGGAGGGATAGAGGGGGTGATTGCCTGTGTGGGAACCAGCCACAGACAATGGAGTTTACAAATGCACATTTGCTTTTAGCCACTATATTTTTCTCCTTCAAATGACTCCTACCTCTCTTTCCTCAAACGTTATCTGTTTTGGGGATGCACTGTGCAAGCAGCCCATGTTCAAGTGGAAGCAGTATTAAGTTTTTCAGTCCCCAGGGTATTTCTCTCTCAGCAACATCAGTTTCTGGCCAAAAATTTTATCTAGGATTGCAAAAGCACTTTCTCATTCAGTTAGTGAAGTAAACTGTTTCCTCTATCACCCCTTGGTCCACCTCTGCATTTGAAACACTCATATTGGCCACTGATGGGCAGTTCAGGGATCTGAGATATCCTCACAGACTGTGCCAAGCTGTTTCATGTTTCAGAAGGACCTGAGAAAGTAAAAGTGAAGGTCTCTTCTAGCCTATTCCAGACACACTACCTGAATAAGGCTGGGAAAACGGGTAACTATTCATGATTTAACTGTCCTTGTAATATTGCAGAAACCTCTGAAACACAAACCAGGCAGCTCTGCCAGGGTGGCTCATGAACATCAGTCTTTTCTTCACCATGTCTTGGTCCACAGTATCCGATTCCTGTGCAGGGCTGCCCATCCAGCCCCTTCCCTTCCCCACAGCCCCTGGAACCACAGCACCCCATAACCACTCTCCTTGCCAGCCCTGACATTTGCACACACGTCCCCGTGACCGACCTCGGCAAAGTTGGAGTCTGATGCAGAAGGGAAAATATTCCCTTCACTTGACATACCTACGTGTTAAAATGAAACAGGCTCATAGAGGGAAAAAACCCTCACCCTTATCAGTGTGACATTGTGGAGTCTCACGATCATAATCCAATATTAGTGTGCGATAGGGATCCCGCTGGTGCTGCAGCCTGAGCTGGGAGAGAGATTGGACCTTGTGAGTGACCTCTGCCTGGCCCACAGGTCTGCCTTCACCTGCCACGAACCCCCAGAACCTCCCTCAAATAGGGGTATTTGTGACTTTGGGAACCCTTCCTCCTCTGTCACTGCCCTCATGCAAAGTGTTCTATAAGAAGGACCAGCCCTCAGGAATACTCAGATCTCTCTGGATCTCTTCATGTCCCCAAAAATTCCCACACTTACATCAGGAAGGATATATGGAGAATTCCACACTGGGAAGACGCAGTGAGGCTGAAGGGGAGGCTGGATGCAAATCGATGCCTCTTCCCATCAGTCCACCCTTCCAGATCTGGCCCTCCCTCCCACCCTGGAGACCACAATCTCATTTGTGTTCCTGCACCCTTTATCTTACACTTGCTCAATTACTCCAGTATTAAAGGACCTCATCTTTTAGGCCTCTGAATAATCCATTCAGGGGTAGTTCCTGCATTCCCTGCCCACTGCCCAGGGTGCAGGTAACAGCCCTCAGCTCAAAGGTGAAGCCGAGTTTGATCCTTTTGGCACCCTGGCATCCTCCAAGGCTTCTGCAATGCCCTGCCCACGGCTGGCACAGCTAAACCAGCCACATGTGCCTGTTCATATTTATCTTCCTATAATCATTCTGGCTCAAGGAAGGACATTTAACATGTCAATCATATTCCCATTACTGTGGCAATTCATTAGCGCAGTGGAATGAGGTCCTGGGAGAAACTCCCTTGAAGGAAAGGGGTGGAGAAGCAGGCTGGGGAGTCTGCAAGGTTAATTCACTGGGGAATTGCTTTATTTTTTAATTCAATGCAAATTCAATCATGCTTGCCAGCTATTTTAGGGAAAAAAACAATTACCTCTAGTCCTAACACACTGCAGAGACAAGGATAACTAGGGACTGGCCTGAGTTATATCCCTAAATACAAATCAGATTTAATTTGGTCCAAACCAGGGGCGGGAGAAACTGGACAACAAATGGCACTGCTCACACAGGCAGCCACACATCCCTTCCCCCAGCTGTGAGATCTAAACTTAATACTGAAGTTTAGTTTGACACTGGTTAAATGATGCTACAAACCCTCCTTTTCCCTAATTACCCGCATGTAGCTCTGTCTGTACCAGATAACTTCATCAAAACATCTGCCTGCTTATTTGCACCCCATGCAGATCAATGGGATGCACATGAGCTCCTGAAAGCCCAACATTTATCCCTGGCTCAGACTTCTTCAAGAGCTCCATGCAGCTGCTGAGAGCATCCATTTATAACTGAGATGGTGGAGATCCTACTCAGCACTACGGAAAGGCTGTTTACGTCATAAATTGTATTTAAAGACTCTTTCAAGAAGACAAGCAAATTTAAGAGAGCAGTTAGCTCCTGGCACTCAGATGCATAACTTTATTTGAGTATTCAATTTCCTCCTTCATTCATAAAGTAAACATCTGAGTTATCTGAAAGTGACTGTATACTCATGGAGTGTTTTCTTAAAAGAGTCAATAGGAGCAAGGCGACATAAAATGCTTCAGAGAGCATGACACAGGAAAACACGAGCCTTTAAATTATACACATTCAGGAAACGGTTGAATTCAGCATTTTAGATGGAAAGGTTAAAATGTTTGTGCTGAATTGTATTAAATCTTTCGCCAGTAAATCCTGTAGGAAGCAGAACATTTGAAGGAGCCTACTTATTCCCAGTGTCTAGGAAAGACTCCCAGAGTTTCAAAGGAAAAGGCCCATCAATCTCAGTGGACAAGTGCAATCTAATAAAAGCTGTTGTTAAATTAAGGGAATTTTGTTAAGTGTTTTCCAAATTTAGCCTATTCCCCTCACCCCAACAAAATCCCTTTTTGGTCTGAAATGGAGGATCTTTGTTGCTTTTCAGCCTGAAATGACCTTTTTTTGGAACATTATGCCAGCTCTAAGGAGCACAGCACAGTGCTGACAGGGATGGCAAGGGTTCCTCTACCGCAGCTCAGCTCCACTTCAGGATGAGTTTGTAGATACAGCTTCATCAGCAGGACTAACCCAGGCCCATTGTCTACCCCCAGCAGTGCTCAAACACAATCCAAACTTTACAGCGTGAATTGGTTTTACTCCAATAGCAAGACAAAATCCAGAGTAAAGAACCCAGGGCTGTTTCTGCCCATGACCTCCAGCTGGACTTTCATCAGGGTCTGCTTTGCCTCATGACATCCCAGCTCCAATCACTGCTGAAGTGTGGGTGCAACAGATGACTTCTTACATGAAGATGACACAAGAAAGTGCCCTGGTGCATACAAGGTTAAAGGTGGGGAGCCAAGCTTGAAAATCAGATAGAAATTTTACCAGTATTTTACAAAAAATCTCACTGGGGAAGGGAAGGAAATCTACTGACAACAGGGGCAGCACATTCACAGCCTCTTGCCATATTAGAACTGAATTAGTAATTTCAGTAGAGGACTGAAAATGCTTAGCTACATTTTTTTTTAAAGGAATTTGGCACTTCTGGAGTCCAGGGAACCTGAGGATCCGAAGTGCTGAAACTCGTGAGCTTCCCTGTGGTCAGTTCAGAGTTGGCTGGGAAGGGAAATTCTCAGCTTTCTTACAAAACAAACTAAAAGCAAAACAAACCACTTTTCCTGGTGAGACTTTCATTCAATTCTGCAGACTCAGGAAGCTCCCAAGATAAGCCTCCACTCCAAGGATACGCTCCATGCTTGCCGAGGCCTAGACCTGAGCTGGTGATTAGTGGGAGCGCAGCCCACTTAGTAAATTGCCACCTTTGGGCAGCCTGGCTCGGGGTGGAAAAATAACCTAAACATTTGGGCTGTGTTTTCTGCAGACCAATTGTGCACCTCAAGAAAAAGCATCTGTGATAACAAAAAACATGTCGGTCTCCCAAGAAACCTTAGGAGGAAGTCCCTAAATTTCCTGCTTCTGAGTAAGGCTGAGAAACCACAGGGATTTCTCCCTGATGTTTTTTTATTTTTATTCTTTTTATTTATTTATTTTTTTTTTACTCCTAGTTTTGGAGAAATTCAGAAGCACTCAAATGCTGCATTTAAAAAGGCTTATAAACCTCAAATCAGATTCTGGTTTTGTTTGGATTTGGTTTCTGATGAAGAGATAAGTAGATTTCTGTTCTATCCAAACCAGTTTCCTACTAATTATGGACTGAACCTTAGCCTGCCTTTCTTTGAAAAATCAAAACTGAATTTAATTACAGGAATAGAAGATAGACATTTTAACTGGAAAACATGGATGCAATTGTGGTTTTATTTTTGGCTTTTGCCTCCTGCAAATGCAAGAAGGTTTGGTTGACATTTATCCAGGCTGCCTTTAAAAACCAAAAGGAACTCTGTCCCTGGTGACCTTGCTCAGTGTTCTCCAGATGTATCCCATTTTGTGGTTATGTTACAAGCCCCATTGACACCACCGTAACCAAAATGATTGGTGATGCCTGCACCAAGCTGAAAAAAGAAAAGTCAGGGGGTATCTTCATTTTAGAACAACCATAGGCTTTGAAAAGTTTAAGAAAACCCAGTCTGTGTGAAAACAGAGACCTTCTGAAACCCAGAGCTCCTGAGAAGGAAAAGTGCCAACATCTCAAAGCAGCTTGTGGTGTCTCCAGTCTGTTTGGCTGTCACCCCCCCAAAAATGGTGTAAGGCAGTGCTTTCCCTGTCTGCACTTTGTTTTAGACATAGGTACCAATTTCCAGGGTTAGGAGACAAGGGCAGCCCAAGCCCCATTCCCCATGAGCACCCCAGGGTGCTCCTGCTCTCTCAGCCACGTGGTATCAAGGTGATGGGGCAGATCTGGCTCTCCTCTCCCCAGGTTTTTTTCCAATAACACTACAAAGATAATGTTGGCTCTGAAACTGAAGTGCCCAGGGCACCCCACGCAGCGGGGGAAAGATGAAGAACACACAGATCAGTTCTGCATCTTTGTCTAAAGGAAAGGGCAAGCAGCACTGTCAAAGTCAATGACATCAGAGCAGAGCCCGCCCGAGAAGGAGCACTCTTATTAAAACTTGCTGCTCAGAAATGAGTTATCCATTATTAATATTTTAAATTGCTAAATCCTTTCTAATCATGTGTTAATATGAAGCAAAGCTGCATGATTTAAAAGCAAAGCTCAAGCCACTGTCAATCACTCCTGGGCACGTTGGAAAGCCTGCTGTGGGAATACTGATGAGACCAACTTTTTCTGCTGAAGTGATGCTTCTGGAGCGGCTTTGTTGGGTCCTCAGCCTCCTCCAAGACAAAGTGTGAGGCCTTTCATGTGTTGGGACTGTTCTGGAAGTCACAGACCATGCAGGTGCATTCACCTTGAAGGCAGAGCACAGGGCCAGGCTGGCACACCAGGCTCCTGCTCACAGAGCCTCTTCTGTGGATGCAAGGCAGGATTTAGGAGCAATCTCTGCAATGGACCAAGAGAGTAACTCATCCAGGAACAAAGTCCCTTTACTCTTTGCTTTTATCTTGGTCTATCTCCCATGGAACTGTAAGATCCTTCCAGTCACTCAGCACACAGGAATGATTTGCTCCCAGGGAAAGCCTCTTTTGGGGCATGACCTGAAGAAATCCATGCTGAAGATAGTAAGGTTTGGGTTGCTGTTGACTAGGATGAACTTAGTTATGAAGGAATAGCAGTCCATGGTTACCATTTTTTCTCCTTGAAGGAAGGTGATGGCAGCATGTTCAGCTACACCAGAGTGCCACCTCAATCCCAAATCTTGCCTTGTTATTGTATCTGCATTATTTAATGTAGAAATTTATACATATTATATTCATGATGACGTAATAGGTTTAAAATGCTTTAGGACAGCAGAAAAGCCAGCCTGCATGCTTCCAAGGGAATTCCCACGGAGTGAAGCTTAAACACCACCATCATTCCCGAACACGGAAGGTAATGGCTAATGGCGACCTTGAGTTCTCTGCTCTTGTTTGGTGCTGAGGCATTATTAATCAGGGAGGAATGATGTCAAGGTCAGACTCAGGAGTGGCAATCACCCTGCAATCCCCATCTGTGCTACCTTGAGGCGATGGCCTTGCCAGTGACAGAGCACCCAAGGCAGTGGAACAAAGCAAACAAAGGTGGATCTGAATAAACTGCCTCCTCAAAAGGCCACTTTATGGTGCCCTTTGAGCAGCACCTTCCCCATTTAACACTCATGCTTACAGATCCCTCTACACACAGAGAGTGTCTGTTACAGCCTCCATCACACTCGGCGTAAATGATTAACACCGATTCCACCTTGCTGCTCACCTTAGTCCTGCTGCTCGCACACAGAGGGGTGGGGTCTCCAGCAGCAGTTCCAACCCCCTCACTGAGGCCACATCACTAGAAGCAGATTAAGCAGTCCTGTTACAGCAGGCTCCCGTGGCTGAATGCCCATCGTTCCCATTCATTTCACCAGCCAGAGCTTTTCTCCTGTATTACAGGCAAGGAGAGAATAGATGGGAGGAATGGCACTGACAACTGGAATAACAGTGACATCGGGGCCCTGCGCCACGTCCGGGCTGTGCCCACCTCTGCTTTCCTCCCACAGTCAGTATTTCAGGTGGGCCCACAGAAGGGTCATTCCCATGCCTTTCTCTGGAGAAGGGAAATGTGAACGCAGACTGGAGCAAGGGCTGGAAGTTTCCCGCCAGGGTTTGCATTGAGCCATTTGCTTGGTTTGGTGGAAGAAAATCGTGGGAGGCACCATTACTTTACTCTTTTCTATCCATCTTTTCCTTCCCATGTGCTCTCATTTGCACTCATTCCAAAGATGAGGTATCCCAGAACTTTCCGAAGCATGAAACTGGTTTCGCACCCAAGACAAACCAGAATTTTCTACTTGAATGATAACATTTTCCCACTTCCTCCTGTTTTCTTCTAGATCATCAGGAAACACAAATGGCAACCTCTTAATGAGGTTAATTGTTTTTATGGAGGAGTGATTCAGCACTATTACCTTGTGTCAGCTGAGAAATTGGCCCTGGAAGCAGCTCAGACTCCAGCATTTTCAAACAACACGATAGTCAAGGTCTGCTGTTGGCCACATTTAACAGTGCTGTGGAAGTGCTTGCTATAAAAAATCTTTCATTAAATTCTAATACTATTGCATTTTCTAACAACATTAAAGTCAGCCTGCAAGAACAGTACAAAGGCTGGTAAATCCCAGCAGTTCCAGAGCTTTAGAAAATTGTAGATAAAGCTGTTTTTTGTTAAGGTTGACTGTAAAGACAGTCCGACACTGCTCCCCATCCTTTCTCTCAACACTTGCTGTATCCATGCAGTCATACTCTCAGGCAGAAATTTTACTGAAACATGGGATTTTGGGGAAAACAACTGGATGGGTATAAACTGCCTTTAACAAGAGCCTTTTTGGAACGTGCTGCTGCTCACCAAGCTTCCCCTTGAAAAGGAGCTTCTTTGAAATAAAACCACTTTGCAGAAGGTGTTATTGTTCCTGATTAAGTGTCATTTGGGTTATTCTATGTAAATTTGATACTGAACAGAAGAAATTCTTGGAGACACCGCCACCTTCCAACTCCTGGACAAAAAGCTTTCTCCAAGAGCTTTCTCACCTGATGTGATTAAAGGAGTGGTGCTGTTTGTTTTCTTCTTCTATGCATACAATGGTGAGATTGAATATTCAGCTCTGGTTTAGCTTCTACACAAGGAAATAGTCTGGATATTTAATTACCGCAGCTCATTGCCCTGGAAAGCAACAGGAGTTGTTTTGCTGGCTACTACATGACGCTGGCTTGGCAATAAAAGGCATTGGAGAGGAGCAGGGAAGCAGTGGACAGGGACTGGGAAGTAAAGGTGTCTCTCTGTGCTCCAGTGTAGGACTGACACCCCCTTAGGGAGTCTGGGGCTTGGGGGTCCAGCAGACAAGAAATCACAAGTTTCCATTTTCCATGAGGAAATCAAAAGCAAACTTTTTGGGTTTTTTTTAAAGCAACTGCTTGTGTGAGCAATGATTTTATTGTGCTATTAATAAGATCATAAACAAGGACAACATGTGTTTATAGGCTCAAGTGCTTCATTACTCACTCGCTGACTTGGTAGAAATCACCGTGGCATCAGTATAAAGTGCAAAATGGAACAGATCACTGTAGTTGTGTTGTAAAATCATCTGGGCAGGTGACCTTTGAACAAAGGCAATTGATAGCTCCGAGGCAGCTGTACAACAACAGCAAACATAACAGTTGTCTGCAGCCACCAGACTTGTAGGAGAGCAAATACGCCCCATGCCTGGGAAGGTGAGAGAGCACCAAGGGGGCTGAGAAAGGTTTGGGAAAGACAAGTAAAAGCTGATCTCTGAAGTACGTCTGGAAATCAGCCTCATTTGGAGATGGGGCAGGGAGGGGTGAGTCTGGTCACAGAGGGTGGTGGAGCTGCTGTTAGCACAGCCTGGGCAGGCTCAAACCGATTGCTGCAGCCGGAATAGGTGGAATAGAAGCCCATAACCTGGTCAGCTGGGGCATCTGGTTCTCCCAGACCTCAGTTCTGTGTCTGATTGCCTGCACTGCTCCCACCCCAGCCATTCAAACTCCTGAGAGTGTGGGGGCTGAGCTGGGTTGTGCCACCAGGGGCCAAGAGGCTGCAGCAGCAGGATTGAGGATGTAGCATGAGCTGGGAAGACCCAAACTTTCCCTCGACTTTTGTTCACACTTGATGGGGCAGATGCTCCTCTTTGCCATATAATGAGAGATACAAAGGGATGTGGATCCCCTAGGGAAGGTCTTCAAAGTGGTAGCTGGGGAGGGATGGCTAAATATTGCATGGGTGCCCCTGAATGTGGCTCTGCAAGGCTGGGAGCTGCACAGGAGTGCTGGCTCCTCTGTGGGCGCAAGGACCAGGAGGAAAGGAATTTCCCCTCTCCCACAGGACTGTGCAGACACGCTGCCTCTGCCATTAGGAGACCAAGACACAGAAGTTTGCAGGGATGGCTCCTGCCTTGGAAATGGGAGAGAAAGATTGGGAGACACTCACAAGAAATGAAAAAAACAGCCTTGTGGATGATGTCACCCAGTGAGTGCAGGGAGCGAGCAGGAAGGAAAAATTACATGTCCCAGTTGTTTCACTTCTTGTCCCTCTGCCTCATTTCGTCTGTCACCAGCCCCCGGAGCATCCCGACGCCCGCTCAATGGTTACCAACAGGCCATAAATAAAACTGCTGGAGCCACTGGTGTCAACATCTTGGCATTGTTTAGGTCTCCTTGTTTGCCTTTAAAATAACTCTCCTCCTCGGGGTCATGCAGATGAAAAAGCGGGGACCCCCTGCCACTATCCATAGAAATTGTCCTGTCGTGGCTTGTGTTGCGCTGCCTTTTTTTTTTTGCCTGTGAAGTTTGGGGTTTGGGGAGCTGCCCGGGAGCATTACTCATGCTACACCCAGGGCTCCTGCTCCCTCTTGCCCGCCTGTGTCCTGGCACGTCACCTCGGGCGCCTGTGGGTCGCCTGAGTCTGGGCCACATCGCCCCTTTTCCTGACTCCCAGAGGCACAGTTTGGGCTGGATTTGAGGACGGCGTCACCCACCAGTCCCGTGCTGCTGGCTTATCTGCTGCGTGGCTGTGCCTGGCTCTGCTGCGGATGTTGGCAGGCTGGAAAGTGGAAAAACAAACCGTGGAGATGTGGATCCATGGCTAGAGCCTGGCCATGCAAACGTGGTGTGCCAGTGCTGAGCCTGGTGCTGGAGGGATGCCACTCTGTGACAGCCTATGCCCCAGCACTGGAGCTTTGCATCATACAAGCTGCTAATGAGACTCTGGAAACACAATAAATACTCCTCCAAAGGCAGTTTTTCATCCATGGGCTTTAATAAAATAGTGGCTTGAACCCCCCCCCACACACCTGCATAGGGTGATGTTGAGGCACCAGACGCTGAGCTACGGCAGCACTGCAGGGGACCAGTGCTCCCCAGTGCCTGGAGCATCTCCTTTCCTCCAGCAAGGGTTGCATGGTTGGAAAGCGTCATCCTCCATCTTGGCCGAGTTGTGACTTGATGTCAGATTCACTCTCCCTGATCATCTTTAGCCTGTTGTTTATAATAAAAATCAAGTGATCCATCTCCTCTGACAAGAGGAAGAGTTGCTCCAGGAAGCTGTGGACAGGTCAACTTCTATATTAAGGAACTATTACTTGACAGTTTCCTGGCTGTAAATAGCTGTCCAGCCAGGCTGGGGATTTTATTTAGAAATAACAAATGAAGTAGGCCATAAGTAACTTCATGACCTTGCTCCCCCTTCATTTCCCACCCATCTCCCCTCCTCACTGTGGTCTTCTCTTCACCCCCAGGTTCCTCAGGACTTCCAGGATCCCCTTGAATGCCCCAGCAGAGCATATCTCTCCATTTCCCACCTACAAGAAGCTGTAGAAACATGCTGTTGCCAGCTTTTGGAAATGTGATGTGAGTTTTGCATTACTGAAGATCTTTTTCTACAGCTCAGCTCTAAGAAATTGTTTTCTACTTGGTTTTCATTAAAACAATTAAAAAGTAATCTGCTCTGCATGGCTGAAAGCTGGAAATCTTCCACGCAAAACATCCCCAAAACTGGATGCAAACAAATATATCTCCAACACATCCTTTATTTTTCAATCCCTCAAACGTTTCTCTTAAGTTTTGGAGGGCTAACTCCTGATATTCTAATGCTCAGAGCTGGCAATACCAAAGCCAGTGAGGAAATACAAAAGAGAAAACAGCATTTCTGTATTCTTTTATTACTGGGAGGTTTTGACCAATTTTTATCATGTCATTTGCCTAAAATAACAATGAAAAACTCTTTGTTTGGAGCTGGAAAGGGAAGAGCAGCGTGTTTATTTCATGTATGACTCATCAGCTCAGTGTTGATACGCGAAGCTAACACTCTATAGAGATGATCGTTTTTAATATAAAACAATAAATGTTTAAAACAACCGTTGCCTTTTTTTTTTTTTTCCCTCTTTTCTTCCTGTTGTGGCCAATAAAACATAAGGCAGGCCACATAGTTTACATTTTAATAAAATTAAGTTATTTGGTGCCATGTTATTACAGTCTTTATTGGAAAGTGGAATAAATTGCACACAGAGGAGACATAGGAGGGAGAAATCACTGCGGATAAACATAGATTCTGGGATGCATTTATTTGCTGGTTTCATCTCAAGGAGGAAGGCTTTCCCCGGGAAAATGGAGGTGGCCCCGGGGTTCCGGCCTTGGGGAGGCAGCCCTGGGTCGCTCCGGGGAAGGATGAGCTTTCTGGGGAGCTGGTGCCGCAGCAGGGCCATCCCAGCCCCATCCAGCATTTTCCACATACATCCTCCAGGAGAAACCTGTCCTGTGGCTGTGGGACACCCTGCAGTCCTGAGGCACTGGGGCAGCCCGTCCTCCTGTCCATCGGCCGTTTGCGGGGCCAGCCGAAAACATTGGTCCCGAGGCTTTTTGCTGGAGGTTGAGGGTTTCTAGGCAAGTGCCAGGGCACACCAGGAGTCCTGCCGGAGCGGCACACTCAGCCCAGGCTGCGGGGCCATGGTGGTGGGGGAGAAGGTGTAGTCCTCGGGCTCGAATTTGAACTCGCCGTGGCCGCCGGCCAGCGCCTCGTCCGACTGGCTCTGTGCCTGCCCCAGGGAGGGAAGCAGAAAGGCATTAGAAAGCCTGTTATTAGCCAACAGGTCACTCAGCCCCTTGTCATAGCACAGTGGTGGGACTAGGATGGAATAGAGTGGGTTATTTCTGATGCCTACAGCTGCCCTGCGGAACAGCCTGGAGCTGGGCAGGAAGGGTGTTCCATTCCAAGCAAGCACAATGCCCAGGCAGGGATGAGGCATCCCAGGGCCCATCTGCGTTTATTTATTGATTAAATATGTCCAGTTTGGTGATCTCTAGGGGTGTGTATATTTTGTCAGAGCTCAGAACAAATGAGATTTCTTGGTTTCAAACAAAAAAATCCCTATCCCATATGGTATAACTGGTGTTGTGCCAGGCATTTGGGTGCTGGGGCTGAGCTTCCCCTCCATGTGTATGTGTCCAGCTCAGCAAGAGCTTAGACTCAACATAAAGACAGTGTTGGGTCACAAAATTTTGATGTGTGGCTTGATTTAGACCCATTTTTCCCTCTAGCAATACGAAACAGCAGCCAGTCCCAAAGAAAGGCTCAGGACTCAAGCACCCTGGGGCCTCTGACAGCGTTGGAGATCTGTGGTCACTGAGCATCTCAGGGCTATAAAGTGCAGACAGTGCTTGCCCAGGGAGCCTTTTCTTTGCAACTACAGAGGGTTCCACCCTGGGTTGATCTCACCAATTCAGCAGAGTTGTGACTACCAGGATTTCACGGCAGAAGATGGAAATTAAACTCAGCTCTGCACTGAAGCCTTTTCACCACCTCTCACAGCAGAGCTCAGACCTCTCGGTTCCCCACTGCAAGACGAAAGAGCTGATAAGGAGCCAACAGGCTGGAGCCCTTCCTGGTCCACGATGCCTTTGGCTCATGCTCCCTGCTTTCCTCAATCTGAGGCAGCAATGACCTAATTCTTTAACCTCATCAGGGCCCCCCAGGGCAGTGGCTGTGGATCATCCACCCCAGCAGGGGATGGCAGCAGGTCCCTGTGCCTCACCTGGGACGCTGACACGATGGTTTGTCCAGGATACTGCGAGGTTGTGCTGGGCTCTGATTTTAAAGTGACCGTGCTGTCTGAGTTGGTAATGGAAGAAGGGGAGTTAGTGGCCGAAGTTGTAGATCCTGGAAGATAATTGGTAGAGGGTGGTGAAGTAATATAGGTGAAGATCTGCTCTTAAAGAAATTTATATTTTAATGGCAATAATCACACCTCATGGCATGACTCTACTGCTCTTTCTCTACCAAACCTCTGTCAGTGTAAATCTTTGTATTTGGCTGCCAAGATGCTGATGGAGGAGGAGGGAACCCTTTCACATTCTGACAGTGCTGGTACAGGATGGATGGGCTAATGTTGAATACATTGTGATACATTCCCCTCAATGTTTAATATGCCATTCCCACCCCTGTTTTTCCCCATTACTCAGTTTGGCCCAAATCTGCTTGAACATCAGCATTGCTGGGCTGGAGCTGGGTATCCCCAGAGGAACCCCACAGGAATATGACAGGACTGAGATTCCCACCCAGCATCTTCCTTTCACATCAGTATAAATACAGGCCCTAGATCTAAAACAATCATCGGAGGAAAAAACCCCACAATATTATTTTCTAATTATCTGTTTCTTGCAGAAGACATGTTGAGGTGAACTGTGCTCTGAGCCCTCAGGATGGATGGTAACAGCACTGTACCTGTGGAGGCTTTGCCTTTGGTAATGTTTTTAGGCTTCCTTTTCCTCGTCTGGATGCTTTCCTTTTTCATGGCCAGAGGTCGTGGTACCTTGACATTCATAAAGTTTGGAATCATTAACATTGTATTTTGCTCAGCTCCTTCCCACACATGTGTTGCTCTCCTATTTACGTGCTGTAGCTCATGCAGAGCACCTAAAGTCCTTGTCCTTCACTGAGTGCTATTTTTCTCTGCAACAGGCCTTGGCTGGAAGATGTATAAGGCTAACAGCTCAGGCTTTCCCAGAGATTTTGTTTTTTCCTTTATTTC
Source organism: Pseudotriccus pelzelni (assembly GCA_035584735.1). Taxonomy (NCBI): domain Eukaryota; kingdom Metazoa; phylum Chordata; class Aves; order Passeriformes; family Tyrannidae; genus Pseudotriccus; species Pseudotriccus pelzelni. The sequence goes on along the minus strand of JAWMRA010000050.1, from coordinate 9,139,475 downwards.
TTATTTTTCTTTTCCTGATTTATTAGTGACCTTTATGACAGGGCCTTATTAAATTACACTGACAGACTGAGAGCCTACATGGCTCAGATGGAGCAGTCGTGGGGTAAAGAGACTTCAACCCTTATGGCAGAAGTTTGAAGAGGCCTGAATGGAGGGATGGAGTCTCCTCTTTGGCTGATGGGCATGTTATCAACAGGTCCCATCCTTTGTGGGTAAATGTCATCAGCCAGCCTCCACGTGGGCTCCTCAGCATCCTTTCCACATTCTCAATTAGCACATACAGAAGAAATACCTTCCTTATCTCAGTTTGGGTTTGGGAACCTTCAGTCTCCAGCTACTGGAGCCTGGTAAGCTTTCTTTTTCATAGACTCCAGTTTGTTCCAATCCCTATGCCATGGGCAGGGACACCCACTAGACCAGGTTGCTCCAAACCCCATCCAATGTGGCCTTGAACACTTCCAGAGATGGAACATCCAGTTTCTTTGGGCACCCTGAGAGTTTCATACCCCCTTAGCCTTATCCTGGAGAACCCTGGTAGACTGAGCTTTTAACTGTTCAAGGAGACAGGACTGCGTTTCATCTCCTCTAGTTCCCATCTAGGGGCTGATCCTTCCACACCTGATCTCCTAGAGCTGCTGGGCAGTGATCCCAACACCCGAAGGGTCCCTCCCAGTGTGGACATGTTCCTCACCCCGTGGAGCTTCATGTACAACCCGCAGGCGTTGCAGACGGGCTCGCCTTCGGCGTTCCTCCTCCAGAGGGTGGTGTTGGTTGTGTGGCAGTTAGTGCAACATAGGCCAGCACGTCTGGATGAAGACTTAAAAACAAGCAAACAAACACATGAGTGCACACATAAGAGTGATGAATTGGGAAGTTTCTTCTCCTACGAAAATAAAATCTCCAATTTCACCGTTTCCCTTGAAGATGTGAAACACACGTGATAACCAAATTCAGATCAAAGAAATGACAACCAAATGAGATCACTCTAATTTGCAAGTGGATTTTTTTGTTATTGAGATCGATAAACATGGCAAGTATCCTTGCAACTCGTTTCACAACTTCCAACAAATCTGCTGGAAGTGATCAGGACTCAAAGCACAGAGAACTTCCCTCCAGGAGATCCACTCAGATGGAGAAAGAGGTGGAAAATATCAGCTGGACTTTAAAAGCATGAAGAAAACTCCTCATGCTTTATGTGAACTCCTCTGTTTTTCTGCACTCAGAACTACTGCTAAAGTTAGCAACATCCCAATTAATCTCTGGCTTAAGACAACTGGAATCAATTGGCGGAATTGAGCAGAACCGAACTGAACTGGTCCATGGTGAGACCAGGGAGGTTATTCTTCACATCTCACAGATCATCTGTTCTCTTAAAGGCTGCAGAAACACCCTGCAGACATTAATTAATGACATATTTTATGAGTGCGGTGATTGCTGGCTCTGAAATACTAATAATTTTAAATGGAGAAAGAAAATGTTCTGGCAGAACCAGCAAACTCATTTCTGACAACTTTCCTCCAAGTCACCGGAAAATTCACACCTCTCTTTATACAGACTTGTCAGCTCAGTAGACATTTCATTTGGAAGTGTCTTAACACTAAGTATTAAACCTATTCTAGTAAAAGATCTCACTAAGCATAAGATACCTCTGGCATAAGTAATATCTCAGGCTCTCCACATTCAGGTGTTTAATGATGTTCTTCAGCCTTGAGAAAAATCACTTTACATCTACTCAAAGGCAGATGATAGGTGATGCAGGCAATAAAGAACTCCCTGTTTGTTTATTTTTCCATTATTGCATGATATCCTGACTGAGCAATATAACAAATGAGGTGGGAAGAGTAGGAATAAAAATGAAATGTTTTTACAAGGTTAGCAGTCAAATAAAGATCAGCTTTGAATTTCAAGAGGCACAAGTGACATGCCCAAGGTTTGATTCACTCGTTGCTCAGCAAAGAGGTCTCAGCAACTATTTGCAAATAATGGTATTGCTTTGGAAATTATTCAGCTTTCAAGAAATAACCAGGCAATAATAATAATAATACACTGGGGTGTGAGCTGACGAGCCTGGCACAGAGGACGAAACAGCAGACCTTGTCTCTAATATGGGACATGGTGTCATAGCAAGATCCTGGAGCAGCTACAGCCTTTCAGCTGCTCATCCTGCAACTGAGGGGAGCAGAGGAAGGTGCTGGACACCTGATGGATATAAGGGTTCTGAGGTCCAACTCCTGCTATGGGCATAGAGGGGAATTTGGAGGCACTCAGCCTGAAACTGTTCCTGGTGCAATCTGTCATCTCCTGTGGATGGGAGGAGGCCAATTCAAAGCCTTTTGGAAAGCCCCGAAATTTCTGGGCCACTGTTGGTCCCTGGGAGGGAGGGACACACTGTCACTGTTTCACAAAACGTTTTGTCTGCAGCTTGCAGGTGAGGTGGCAATGAGACCTGTGGCTCTGGTGGCCCAAGGGCAATGCCAGCCCTGCCAGAGCTTGGCCCACCCTGCCAGCACTGCGTCACAGTCTGCTCATGGGCTTCCTGCTGGGGCAGCAACATGTGCCTTCTGCACCTCCTGCATATTGCTCTGCAGGCTGGCTCCTCCTCACACAGCCAGGGAGAGAAAAAACATCCTCTACCACCAAATATCACAACTTTAATCTGAGAAACCCCATGAGAACCTGCCCCTGCACAGCAACCTGCCAGCTTAGCAAGAAAGAGACAGTCAAGGCTACTGTTGCTCACTGAAGGACGAGGGTACAATACAATATTGCTTGTTTCCCAGCAATTCTCTTGAAAGAAAATGCGTTTCTGCCTGCCTCCACCCCCCAGCCTTTGTACCATTCTGACCTTGTCTAGGAAGTTGTTGACTTCAACATTGTGCTCAGTGTTTATTTATACAAATGCACCATATACTCAAACAAAAACTCTTCACGGACCGAGTTTGACAGCCAAGTGCTGCTGATAAGCTCAAGGAATGGTGAGTTGGTGCCTATCAAATCAACCACGTGTAAGTGCTGCTTGGAGAGCCCAAAGAATTTAGACCCAACAGAGCAGGTCCTTCCAAGGGAAACCAAGCCATCAGAAAATTTGTTGCACCTCGTTTTCAAAGGTGGAAAAGAAACCACAGGGTTTCACAGGAAAAAAAAAGGCACTAAAGCCTCATATTTCATCAATGCTTCTCTGTTCCTCTTTCCAGCAGGATCGAGGGGACCTGTTGTTTACAGAAAAGATATTGTAGCAGAGTGCTGAGATATCTGAGCTCAGGTCCTGAAAGTGGGCAGATGTGAGGCTGAAAGTCAAAGGCAGCAGCATCCTCTGAGATTTGTCTTTGCTGCTAAGGCTTTGGGCAAACCTGGACCTCGGACGATGAGGGAGCAGTAGGAACTGAAGGGCAGGAGAAATCCAAGGCACACACCATAAGCACTGAGTGGTTCTAAGGTCCTATTAGATTGTCCCAGGGCTGTGAGCAGTCCCACCCCCACCTTCTTCAGAAGTGTCACCAAACTCATTATGCATTGCAAACTGTAAAAAAGGACAGGATGAAACCTCCTGAACCAAGGTAAAAAAAAAATAAAAAAAAATCCTTGAGCCAAGCCAGAAAAATTCAGCTCCAGGTTAGTCCTTTAGCTCAGGATGGTGTGTGAGCTGCTGAGCATGGGACAGCTGCTGCATCTGCCCCCCACGCTGTACCATGCAGGGCAGATCTCCTTGAAACATGGGGGAATTGCATCTGTGGGATGCAGCCACCTCCGCCAGCTGCTCCTGATGGCGAAAGTGATCTGGCTTTGCAGGCTGGATCTAAGGTATCTTGTAAAACACACCAAGAAACTTTGGCTACAAAAAGTGCTGCCTAAAATAAAGCGTTGCCTGCACCCTCCTCTAAGATAAACCCTTTCTGCCGAAAGCCACAGTGCTTTGAATCCAGACACAGGCTGCAGCAGGATGGCAGTCCCTGCTGCTTAGAGGATGTCGTCCTTATCTCAAAAAAAGAAACAAAAAATGAAGTGGAAACTACGCTACTACTGCTCGCCCTCTCCCACGCACGAGCAAGGCTGAGCGCTGCCGAGCCGCAGGACGTCACTCCCGTGGTGTTATCTGGGCCACGTCGTGTTCTCCAGGGCTTTCTGGGGGACTTTGCTTTGTGAAACACAAGTCAAAATAACTCCCAACACGGCGTCTACGTACAGAACAAAGGTCGTAACGTAAAGGACAAAAGCAACCATTTTTCCCGCCCGTGCCCGCATTTCACTGCACTGTGAAAGCCAATTTCATCACTCGTGGCGTGTCTCTGTGTTCACTGCTCTTCTCCCATCAGCCTGTGCGGGTGAAGCAGGGAAGACATCCATACCCTGCTATGGAAATTGTTTGGGAGAATAAACACCCCAAGCCCCAGGGGTGCAGGTCGCTCCCTCTGTGGTGGGTTTGCGGAGTTCACCTGGCACCCTCTTGACCATCATCAGTAGATCCCCTTCTTCCAGTGGGGCAGAACTAGCTGCAACACGACATTTCAAATGTTCAAGGTTTTGAAATGTTTCATTCTGAAGTCAGGATGAAAAGTCAAAATTGCAGCCCGTTTTCTAAGCCATAAAACAAATCCCCTCAAGTATTTCAACTGTAGAAAAGCACTTCCCCTGGGCAAGAATCAACCCTTTAATTTGAGCTTTAGCTTTATTGTATTTGTTGCCAAAATAATAATAAAAATGGTTGAAAGTACTTTGATAATTCCCAACTAGATTTGCTCATCCCTGGGAAAACAGTCTTAATTCTGCAAACAGACATTTTCCACCAGAAAGCTTTGCTGGAATGCAGATAACTTTGTTGGAATGTTTGCCGAAAAAATTTGTGCCGAAAAGCACTTATGGATGCCATGGATGGGGCTCGGGCAGGGTGCAGGCAACACGCGGCCGCCTCCTTTCCCATACGCTAAAATAAAACACTGAAGAGCAGCGAGACCTCCCCGATTTCCTCAGGGAAAAACTGTTCAAAAGAACTCTGGAAATTCACCCAGTGACACTTTTGGATGCCATTCCAAAAATGCAGAGTTGAAATTAAACTGGTTTGCACCTCCTTCTACACACGGATTGTGTCCGCTCTGAAGAAATCAGCAGTGCAACGCTGAGATTTGCGGCACAGCAGATTTAATGTCATCACGTTAAAGGAGAATTTTGGAGAGATAGGCAAATCCTGTCATATGATGATAAATATTTCACAGAAATGCCTTGATTTTGATGTGATGAACAGAACAGGGGGATTTTCTGTGGAGCTACTATACTACCCATTTCATTTTCCAAATCCAGATCTGCATTTCTGGGATCGGAATCAGAATGAAACATCTTGCTCAATCTAAACTTTCTTTTTCTTAATTGTTTTCTTGCACAGGAACTTGTCTCTGTTGGGTTATTACTAATAATTTGTTTTGCAATAAGAAAAAATAACTGCAGGAATACACCCTGAGTGAAAGCTCAAGAAGCTCCCAGCTGTTCCCCAGCACAGCTCCAACAAACATCCTGTTTTTAATGATGGTTTCTGATGACAGCCTCTAAAACCAAAACTGTTACCACCAAATTTAAACATCCCAAAGCGACTACACAGAAAAAAAAAGGAGGCGCCTTTTCTCTCTCTCCATGGGATCTCAATTGGAGGAAGCCCAATATTACATTGGTGGGGGGGAGTGCGGGAAATTAATGCTTTAACCTGCAGGGAAACTGGGAACTGCTAAACCCCCAGTTTTCCCCTTAGGCGGGCGGGGAACTGGGTCCCATCCTGCTCCCATTGCAAGCAGCCACAAACCTGCTGGGCCAGCTCAGGACCAGCCCTGCCTCCTGTGCAACTACCCTGCCTAGGCTGCATGTGTCTGCAGGAAGAACTAGGAAATAATAGTGATAGTAATTATAAAATAAAAAGCAATGCACCCACTGCAGGAATGTAGCCAGGGGAAGCCCCCAGAGTCCCAACCAGTGGCAGGACTAATTGTCCCTTCTTGGCTCTGGCGCCGACCCTCTGTGCAGCCCCAGAACTCCTTCAAGTCCCTGTGGCCCTGTCCCCCCAGCCAGTCGTGCCAGGGCAGCAATCCCTCTGGTTTCATCCCATTCCCATTGGCCCCAGCCGGTTTTGCACCACAACAAGGATCTCCTGCCAGTGCTGATGGCAATTGATTTGTGGTAGTACCAAGAGTCGAACAGTCCCGAACACAAGAACAGAGACCCCAACAGCGCGGGCACCAAGTTAGCTCCCCGGCCTCTGCGCCCCAGCCACCCCGGCTGGATCCCGGGGGGTTTCCCCCTTCTTACCAGCCTCTTCTGCGGCTTGAGCGGCCGGTTGATGCCGTTCATTTTGTGGTAGAGCCCGCAGGCGTTGCACAGGTAGTGCCCGGTGCCGTCCTTCCTCCAGAGCGGTGTGGACATGGCTCCGCAGTTCACGCATTCCCGGCCATCCCCGGGGAACTCCTCGAGGTACTCTGGAAGAGACAAGCACAGCGTAAGGGCCAGGAACCACCCCCACCACACAGGGGGACACTGCGGGAGACAGTCTCCAATCCTCCTGTGCCCCAGTACTGGGGACAATCCTGATCCAGGGAGAGTTTCTCTCCAGCCTACCAAGTGTGCACCAAACCCCTTTATTCCTGCCACTTTAATCTTCTGATGTTTTGCTCAAAGACAACACATTCCCCCATCCTTTCCCCAAAAGATCCCAAAGCACGGAACACGGCTGGGGTCTCCCTGGGATGGGAAGGGGCCGGGACCCTACCAGCGGGGGAATGCGATGTTAACCCCAGATGCAAAAATAAATGAGAGGGGGGGAAACGGGATGGTTTTCCTAATTTGAATCACGAAAACCATGAAGCCGCTGGCCGGTAGGGACGGGCCGGCTGGGGAAGGTTCGGGGCTGCCCGTGGAGCAATGCCGGGCTGGCAACTGCGGGGCACCCGGGGCAACATCACCGGCCTCCCGGGACCCCAACTCCTGCTAGCAAGACTCTTCCTCACTTTTTTTTTTCCCTGAAAAAAAAAAAAAAAAAAGGAAGAAAAAAGAAAGAAAAAAGGAGGAAACGCTGGGAAAATGAGCATGGGATGGAGATGAGACTCCTGCCACCTTCTCCTTTCCCAAGGCTGCTGCAGCTCAGGGTTTTATTACAAAAAGCCACCTAAGTATTACAGGCTAATCCCTAAATCCCAGCCTAGTAAAATATGGAATGGATTTTGTAAATTGTGCCCTTTACAAAGCTGATTGAACTTTTTTTTTCCCCTTTTCTTCTCCTTCCCCCTCCTCTCCCAGGGGATCTTTTCTCTCCTTGGAGATCACGATGTCTTTTGGTGTCCATGGCCCAGCCCTGCTTCTTCTCCAGCCAGACCTGCCTGGTCCCAGTTTGGAGCTGCTCGATGGTGGGAGCGACATGGTGGTGAGCCTGGATCATGCTGGGGATGATCCAATGGGATGGGATAGGATGAGATGGGGATAGGATGGGTAAGGAGACGCCATAAGGGACGGGGAAGGGAAAAGGGAAGGGGATGAGGATAGGGAAGGAAGTGGGAATGGCGTGAGGATGGGGAAGGGTAAAGGGGTGGGGATGCAGGGCATTCCAATGGCCCTGTGGCTGGAGCTGGTCATCTGTGTCCTGTCCTCCTGACAACTGGCTGCACAGGGTTGAGAATGCGGCTATGGACATCAAGCCCTGTGGGAAACCCCCTCCTCCTCACCTCTGCCTGATTTTAGGGCTTTCTGCCCTCCCTGGCGTTCCCTGAGGTGTTTTGTGGCCGGTGGTGGACGCAGAGCTCTGAGTTCCCTTGGGGATGGGTGTCACTGGGGCAGGGGCACCCACGTTCCCCTTGCTGTGTCAGGACCACCCTGAGCCAGCAGGGCTGGAGTCAGGAGCTGGGGGAGGCTGCTGGGGGTCAGACAGGGACCGTGTTGTCCTTGGCTCCTCCTTGGAGGCTGCGGAGGGGCTTGGCTGCCCAGCCAGGCTATAAATCTGGGTGTCAGCTGTGGAGGTTCAGTCTGTCCCCTCTGCATTGCCGGGGTCTGCAGTGTCACCAGCCTGCACGGCGCCTGTCCAAGCACCCTTGGGCTCCTCGGGATGCTGGGACGGTCCTTGGGGCTGGAACGGGCTGTGGAACCTGAAACTGGGATTTCACACCCCCATCCCTCCAGGATGAGCAGCACAGCCCAACGCTGAGGACCCTGTTAGTGCACAGGAGGGGGATAAACTTGGGCACGACTTCCTTTCCTCCAACATGATTTCCTGTTGTTGTGGTTTTTTTGGTTTTTTTTTATTAGAGCAAGATGTTGCTGGCAAAATGTTCTCCCTTCCCTGTTTTTCCATCAAATCATTTTGCAGAGGAACATCTGGCAGCAGCTCATGAACGGGCTATTCCTGCCTGTCGCGGCGGCGATGCCGATTCCCAGCAGTGCCCATGAGCAGCTGGAAAATGCCACCTGCCACCACGGTACCTGTCATCCTGTGCCACCGGGCAACCCAGGGGACAGCGAGGACGGGCACCCAGCAGCATCGTGCCTGGCATAGCCAACCAGGAACTGGGGAAGAGGAGAAACATCTGCCACGTCTTTCCTTTGACTTGGTCCCGCCCCGAGCTGCTGTTTCCTTTGGTTTGAGGGTAAGGCTGAGGCTGACAGAGACCTGGGATCCGATCCCAGCTCTGAGCCGGGCTCCAGCCCTCAGCGCTGGAGCCAAGTCTGGATCCCTGCATGGGCTCAGATCCTGAGCAGCAGTGGTGTTTGGGGGGTGATGTGCATCAAAGCCCCCCAGCCCGGCCCAGGCTGAGCTCTCAGTGGTTCTTGCTGCAGGGCAGCAGTGGCAGGGCCATGCCTCGGTTTCCCCAACAACAAACACCATGAGTGAGAGCCATCCAGCCCTTCCTTCCCTCCTGCAACCCATCCTGGCGACGCAACACGGGTGTTACTGCTTGGAGCCGGTGCTGGAGGATGTTAGGTGGTAACCATGGCAACGGCCAGGTTTCTCTTTCCTTGCCCTTGCCAGTCACCTTGAGATGCCACCTCATCCTGGCCACCAGCCGGGCGCGTCGTGTCCCCTCGCGCAGCTCCCACCATCAGTCCCTGAGCTGTCCTGGTGCACGTGGCAGCAGGACACAGTGCTGGGGATCCCCACCACGGTCCAGGGGCTGGATCCAGGCATCCAGCACCACCCAGGGATCCCCTTGCTGCGGGGGTTGATGGAGGAGGGACCCCCACACGTCCCCGCTGCCGTGTCCCCAGTGCTGGCAGCGTCCCTTCCCTGCAGCCCCGGCGGAAGGAGCCTGGGGAGGCTCTCACAGCAACATCTGCAAGCGCTTATCCCCTCAGCCGGCCTGGCCCTTCCCGAAATAGCTCTCCGGGATGGCCGCCCATGCCAGCACTGATGTAATTTGCTTTTATTTCCCTCCCGTCTGCTCCTTCCCCGCCGGAGCCACGATTCGTGTCAGCCACGCTCCGCGCCAAGGGCTCTGCTGCCGCAAGCCCGGCCTGTGCCGGCACAGCCAGGGCGCTGCCGGAGCGTGCTCCTGGTGCTGTGGAGGGGCTGGGGGGGTCTTTCCGGGGCTCTGGTGGGTGCGGTGCCATCAGGGGCTCCTCATGGTCTCCCCCAGAGCCAGGGCAAGCCCTTATTTCTCCAGCAGTGTGGGTGAAATTGGGGAAATCCGGGTTGTCGGCTGCCCTGGTGGGGTCAGTGCAAGTAGGGAAGGGGGTTTGGGGCACTGCAGCCCCCAAGGAGAATCCCGGTGTCCCCACACCTCCAGCTGTGCCTCTGCTGCTCTGGGAGCCCTATGGGGAGTGGATACCCTAGCACAGGTCTCTGGAGTGCAGGGCTTGCCAGCAGGGTATCCCTGGGGTGGGCACCCACGGCCATGGACAGCCCCCGGGGCTGGAGATGCCTTTGCTCCACAGGCTCCCGGCCCTTCTGTGCACGGGGGGTTAACTTGGCCACCTCCCTGGAAGCAGAGACAGCCCCGGCGCTGAGCCAGTGCAGGAACCAGCCAGCTGGCTGCTGCCCGTCTCCTGGCTCCGGCAATTGCCTGGCTCCAGCTCCAGCTCCGGCACATGCCTCCGGAGCAACGTGTCCGTGCAGCTCCCGCCAGCGCAGCCGCCCGGGCCTCGGCTCCGTCCCTGCCGTCACCTCTCCAGCAGCACCACAGGGTCCCACCGTGGGGTCCAGCGTCTCCCTCAGCCCAGGGATGATGAAGGTGAAGGCATCCGGGGGCAAAAGTCCGTGGAGAAAACACTGTGCCCTCCATGTCCCCTCCGTCCCCTCGGGGATGCGTGGTGTCCCTGTGCCCTCCGTCACCCTGGCACAGCACACGCTGCCCGTGCCCACTGTGCCACTCCGAGGCTGCATCCCCCCCGTCCTCCCCTGCAGGAACACATGGCACCACGTCCTCTAATAATTGCTTCATTACGGGCTAATTACTGCAATTAGCTGAGCAGAGCTCCAGCGAGTGCCTGCTGGCCTGCGCACGGTGAGACACATCCCTCCAGCCCCTGGCCTGCGGAGATGGCACTGGATGTGGCACAGATGGACCTGAGGGTGCTCCACCTGGATCAGGGGGATCCAGCTTGGCACCCTGAGGGTGCTCAGTCCCTTGGGGACTCCAATACGAGCACAGGGATGGGGGTCTGTGTTTGTTGGACCCCCCAGAGCTGCCTTGGCCATCTCCATCACTGTCCTGGGAGAGACACCAACAGTTTGCCATGGGATGGGCACATGGAAATGTCCCGTGGCCATGTGTGGTACCAGTCCAACAGCTCAGCAGTGGGGTTGGAGGCATCCAGCACCAAGGGATTGCTATTCTCTGATGATCTTCAATGGCTTTTGTCATCTGCTTGGCTCCTGGCAGTGGTGCAGGAGCCCCCAGCACCTCCATGGAGCAGGGCTGGGAAGGTGCCAGCAGATCCCACTGCTCATCCATGTTTTACCTTTAAATCATCCCCAGACCTTCTCGTATACACACAAGAGATGAGAAAGAGAGGCAGCTCCAGCTCTGGTACTCCAGACGTGCTGGGGTGTCTCCCCTTGGCACTGCTCAGCACGGGAAGCTGTGCAGGCCCTGGTGGGCTGAGCAGCCCAGAGGCCACAGTGATGGGCACATCCACCCTCAGCTCTGGGGAGCGCCTTGCAAAGCTGTTCTGCCCAGCGGGAAGGGGAGCCAAGCCTGGGCAGAGGCAGGAGGGGTCTGGCAGGGCTGGAGGGGACGCAGGCACAGCAGAGTGGCTGCCACTGAGCCCTCTCCTCTGCTGTCACTGCGGGGTGTGTAACTGGGACGTGCTGCTGTCCTGTGTCCCTCCAGCTGGGCTGGAGGCCTCTGCACTGGTGGGGACTGAGGGATGCCATCCCATAATGGCCTTATTCCAGTGCTTTGCCACAGGCTGCTCCCCCCAGAAGTCAGTGACAGTGACACGAGCCAGGATGTGCCGCAGAACGAGGATCCCCCCTCCGTGCCACCCCCCCAGTGCTGCTGCAGAGAGGGGGTGAGGCGGGTGCAGAGTGTCCTTGTCCTTCCCCCAGAACGGGGACGAGGCGATGAGCGTGTGAGGGACACGCAGAGGACCCGTCCTTCACCATCACCTTGGTGCTGTCACCGTCCCGGCTCCACCGTGCCATCCAGCAGCTCTGGGACGGCGCGTCCCGTGCCGGTGGCTGCGCTCAGCTCCGCTGTCACTGTCACGGCCGCGCTTATGAATAAATGAAGTGCGAGCAAAGCGGCTGCCTAATGGCACGGTGACAAATGTGCACCGAAACCGGAGGGAGAAGGGAACGATTTGAGGAATTCAATTATTTAGCAGCAGCTTGTTACTGGTATTGCACCGGGGAGCCCCCGCCAGCGCAGCCCCCCGGCTCTGGCAGGGCGTGCGGGGGTGTCCTGGGGTGCTGTGGGCGGTGGGGGGGGGGGCCGCAGGTCCTGGGGACAGGGACACACAGGGTGGGGTCTGCAGGAGCGGGTGGTGGGGCAAGGGCAGCGGGAGGGATTCATTCGCACCTCGGCTGGGCTGGCAGGGCCCGCTCGGGAGGTGCAAATGGACTCAAACCCCCTTGTGCTCGGCCCAGTTGCTGGGGCTGGATGTGGCACGGGGCCTCATCCTGCTCAGCCCTGCACCTCACGGACCCAGCCCTGGTGATGCCACGATTTAACGTCACACGAGTCAGTAACAGCCCTCACGGATGGGAACTGGCATTTAAAATGGATTTAAATCAGTCCCACTCTCCCCATGGCCCAAGGATGGGTGTCCCCATGGACTGGTCATGGTCACATTAGCGTGGCACAGGGGACAAGGGGCACCATCTGCCTGTCCTTGCTGCTCTGCTGGATTCCCCTCCATGGGCAGCAGCAAGCTGGCGGCTCAGAGGGGTCCATTCCTTGCATTTGGGGTCACGGGGACCTCCAGCTCCACCCTGCACTGCAGCCAGCGCTCCCTCCCCGGGGCTGTGGGTGCCAGCAGCCGAGGCCAGCACGGATCAGTGCCCATCTCCCTCCCCACGCAGCCGGTGGTGACAGACCCTGGCAGGGGACGGGAGCGTGTGGATGTGGGCAGGCTCTGGCAGGGGCCGTGGGCTCTGCAGGCAGCTCCCCGTGCACGCCCCGCTGCCCGTGCTCTGCCTGGGGACCGCACGCTCCGAGCTCCATATGCTGGAGGGGATGAGCTTTATTCTCCAGCCTCCTTTGGCTGCAGCCCAGGCTCGGCAGGGACTGGAGTCAAGGTTCTGGGGTCTGGCACAGCATCCCTCCATCTCTCCTTCCCCTGCAGTTCTGTGGGGCAGGAGCAGACCTGGCTGAGTCCCTGTGGGATGCTGGCATCCTCGCTTGATCACTCAATCACCAAATCCAACGTGAGGGTGGCACGGGGTACTGAGCATCATCCCTTGCTGAATCCAGGTAGGGCAGTGCATTCCTCCCCAGCAGGCCCGTGGTGACAGCCACTGCCCACCCCAGTGCCCAGGGGACACTGATGTGAGTGTTTAGGGCCCTTGTGCTGAAAGCAGCCGGTACCCCCATGGCCGCAGAGCTCCCAGCGCTGCTGCCCCAGCCCTGCCAGCAGCCTGGATGCTCTCAGGAATTCTCAGCCCTGACGGCAGCCAGAAGGAAGCCGCTGTTTGCCAGGGAGGCAGAGCCTGGCAGCAGGACGCTGTGCCGCAGTCCGTGCCAAGCCGGGGAGCCGCGACAGTGAACAAGCCCCGGCTCATCCACAGGGCGTGTTCAGCGGGAAGAGCCGTGGCTTTGGATGCTGATTTCTGCCGAGCACGAACCTGGTGCTCCCTGCTGGGAGGGAGCAGGATTAGTGCCAGGGTGTGGCTGTCTGGGAACCCTCTTCGCCAGTCCAGAGCACCCCATGGAGCAGGTGCCAGCTCAGAGCAGCTCCGTCCCAGCCCTCCCTCCGTGGGGTCCCTGTGGAGCCGCAGCCAGCGGGTGGCTGTTCGGAGAGGAGAAAAATCGTGGCATCAATCCCAGCGGGAGCGGGAGCGAGAGCAGGGTGGTGATTTAGGTGACTGGTCACTGCTGTAACTGATGATGAGCTGTGAGCCGGGGAGAGAGAAATCAGGCGGTGACACCGGCTGGCATCTGCTCACACAGAGTCATCTGCACCCAGGGAGGGCATAAATCCCCCCTGGCACATTCCTGTGCTCCTGTGAGGTGGGTTCAGAGGGGAGGCAGAGGTCTGGGTGTGAGGAACATGGTGCCAGCTGGTGTGGGACCCCAAGGATGATGGGACTCCGGTCTGGGACGTCAGGGATGCTGGGTCTCCAGTGTGGGACCCCAGGGATAAGAGGGCTCTGGTGTGGGGCCCTAGGAATGTCAGTGTCCGGTGTGGGAACAGGGACATCTCGCACCATGCAGTCCCTGCTCTCCCTCCCAGCCCTTCCATCTCCTTTCACTCTCATTTACAAACACCTCAACTCGAGGAGGGAGGAGGAAGAGGAGGCACCGGAGCCGGGTGTTTCATTCCTGCACAGCTCTTCCCGGTGTGCCAGATGGGCAGAGGGAAATCACCCATAATTCTTTATCTGGAAATGGTATAATGCAGCAGAGTCACCTTCTCCCGGTGATTCCAGCTCCGGGGTGGGGGGCTGAGGATGAGAGGACTTGGGAGAGGGAGTAGCCCCTCTCCCAGCTCCCGGCTCAGAAATGGGATCGCAACCAGTGATCCTCCTCCATCTCCTCTGCCCTCTCTCCCAAGCCACCCTCCATCCCCGTGCCCCGGCGCTCACGTCCCTGAGCCCGACAAATGATTTACGCAGACATGATGTACGACCCGCTTGCTCATCTAAGTTTTCCTTTAAATGAGTTTTGTTTTTTTTTTTCCCTCTGAAACAGCCTCACAAATCGATCCCCTGTCACCCATGCTCTGCTCCTGCTGTGGGTAACGGCAGGGAAATGGATCCCTGGGTCCCTGGGAGGAGCGGGGGCTCTTCCATGTGTGTGTCCAGAGCCCCTCCGTGCACGTGTAGGGGGGGGTTGTGCTACACGTGGCTGCACATCAGTATTTCGGAGTGTGTACCCTGGCTCTGGCTGTATATCTGGGTGTGCATGGCTTTATGACAACCGAAATGGAAAAGACAATTGGATGTCAAAACCTATCCAAGGAACCCATTTATACCCACAGACTTTTATGGGATTCCCACTGATTGATTCAAGCACCATAAAACTTCCCCCAGCAGCTCCCACTCCTCACAGCCCTGGCTCTATAGGCATGTGATTGACTCCTGTGCCTGTGTCCAGCATTCCTGGATGTGCAGCTTTTTCCCAGATCCCTGTTGGAGCCATTCCAGATCAGAGGTGCAGCCGCTGTGCCATCCATTGTGCTGCTGGAGCATCAGGCGGGATGGGGAATAGGATCCCATGCCCTTTCCTTGCACCCTTTCCTGCACCCTTTCCTTGGGATAATCTCTCCTCAGCCTCAGTTTTCCCTTCCCGGCTGGTTTTTCTCCTTGCAGAGGTGAACTTCACACTCCACTGACGGTCTCCAAGTGACAGCCTTCAGTGCCACCAGCCCATCCGAGGCAGGAGCTGGGGTGCTTCCTGCTGTCCCCACAGGACAATCCATCATCCTGCACCAGCGCCACGTGGCACCAGCACAGCCCTCATGTGCCGTGCTGGGAGCAGCTCCAGGAAGCCATAAATCCATGTGTGGGCGCAGTTCATCACCCCCAAACCCCAGTGAGGCTCTGGAAACCAAATCCCCATTTTTATCAGAGACCCCCATCCCCATTTTTCCCCTTTATTCCCCCAAATCCTAAGCAGACCCCAGAAATAAAACACTTCTGGTTAGAAAAGAGTGTAGTGTTTCCAGTTGGAAGGGATCTACATTGATCACCTCCCCACAGCCCCCTCCAAACTGGCCCCAGCCACCCTGAGCAGAGGATGTCCAGGGAACCTGGGCCAAGCAAGACCTCCTCTGCACTCCCAAAAATAAAATAATTCCATGTCAGGAAAGCTTTAAAAAGGAAATGGAAACCATCATGGAAAAGATGAGGAATAAGCAGAAGAAATTTGAATGTAAAATAAATGAAAGGCATTGAACTGAAGGTTGTAACGGAGAAAGCGCTGGCTGGAGCTGCAGGATGGGGGGGATGTCCCCGGGGAGGGCACGGCGGGGGCTGGAGCAGGTCACCGGTGTCACCAGGAGGCGTTGAGGGATGCAGAGCTCAGCACAGCCCACGGGGCTCCTCCCGTGGGTGTTGGGCCCCCGTGTGTCTGTGTTGGGGGGGTCTGTCCCGGAGGAAGGTGACGGGAAGACCTTCCCCAGCATCCCCGGGGCTGCTGGCACGTGTCGGAGCGGCTCAGCCGGCAGTGCCCGCCAGCGCTCTCCTTTCCATGGCTGAGCACGCTGACCTTTCCCAGCGCTTTCTCCAGCCTCCGCTCCTGCCGGCTGATGGATTCGCTGGGAATGGGGAGAAGCTGCAGCGGAGCAGCCCCGGCGCCTTCACCCCCTTCCCAGCCTCCCCCTCCCCAGCACTCACCCAGCACCTCTTCAAATTGAGACCTCCGGGGGCGTGTGGAGAACTTGGACACAATCAGGACACTGGAATTACCGCACAGGGACAGACAGTGGGCGGCTGACAGTGTCCCCGGCGTGTGACTGTGACACCAGGGAGTGATGGTGGCAGATGAGGGTGACAGGCAGAGTCTGGTCCTCCTGGTCCCTGGAGAGGACGGAGGGCACTGCCGGGACTTCGAGAATTTGGGTTTGATGCAGCCTTCCTGCCGCGCTTCCAGCGCCAGGGCTGGGGGTGACACGCCACCCTGCGTGGGGTGCAGCCACGGCACTGCCATTTTGTCACCGCTGCATCGCCACGGCACTGCCGCTCCGCCACAGCCGTGTCACCGCTGCACTGCTGCAATGTCGCCAGAGCACCTGCACCATCCCGCTGCACGTCCCACATCCAGCCTGGCCCATGGCACGCCGGTCTGTCAGGGTGTCCCCCCACCACCCTGAAGGCCACCGAGGTCTCATCCCGGTGGATTCTCCCCGTGGCAGCAAATCCTGCTTGCCGTGGGGCCGGAGCTGGGCTGCTCCGAGTCGGCCCCCAGTGCATGGCTGTGCTCCCGGTACAGCGTGTCCCAGTGCCACGGGAAGGGCAGGCACACGCAGCTCCGTGTTCCGACATGTTCCCACCCCTCGCACAAAAGCGCTGCTCCTGGAATAAAGGATTTCAGAACCCGCTGTGCCTGTGTGGATAGAAACTCATTTATTTAATAGGCAGCAGTTTGGCTTTGTCATGTTCATTTAGTTTTTAATGACGCACAGTTGTGCCAATATTGATTTTAGCTTATAGGGACTCAAAAAATTTACTATCTGGAATGATCTGAAATGTAGCCGTTTTATCCGGCGGGCAGGAAGACGGATCTCTCCCGGCCTCGCTCCCGGCCCGGCAGTGGCACAAACCAGTTGGGAAGGGCTCAGTGTCATCCCATCCCAGTCTCCATCTCACCCGTGGTGGCAGCTGGTATTGCAGTGCTGGACCTCACCTGGGGAAAGCGAAGCACAATGGGTAGTTCCCCAAGCTTTTCCTGTGGGTTTGGGCTGGGAATTGGACCAGGATTTGGGTCTCTCCACCTCTGTTCCATGAGGATGTTTGCTGTGGGACAGAATGTGCAGGTGGAGCAGTGCCACGGCACAGACCTGCCCCATCACCCCCCACCCAACAGCCTTGTCCTTCTCCTGTGGGTAAGGAGTCAGCAGCTCTCACGGGATGACAAGTGACAGCAAATCCCATCCACGGCCCCTTGGGAGCAGAATTGCTCAGTGTGAACCAGCCAGAATCCATTTCCCGAGCACCTCTGTGCTCCCTGGGGTAACGTTGGATGATGTTCGGGGTGCAGTGACCCCCAGGAACACCCGAAGCCCCAGGGGGAGCAGAGCCGAGCTGGCTGGAGCAGCAAATCCAGCAGGTTGGGTGGGCTCTGCGTGGGGAAGGGGCTGGGCAGGGACCCTCCTGCCCGGGTGCTCCCACAGCCTTGATCCTGACCCGATTATGGAATAATTCATTTTGAGGTTTGGCTGCTGCTGAAGGGATTGATTGAGGAGCTGGTAATTACATCACCCTAAAAGGCCCCTGGGGCTTTGTGGGAACACGAGTGGGGAAGAGAATGGCTGATTTTTAGGGGGGGACAGGCTTTGGGAGCCCCATAGAGCCACGTATCCCTCTCCCCTTTGCTGGCTCTGCCAGGCACCGGATCACCCGCCGCAGCCTGTGCTCGCTGTCATCCATTATGCAAGTCTGTAAATATATTATTTACTATTTCCCCTATTTTCACTCATTATTTATCACCTGCAGGCAGGGCTGGAGCCCCCAGGCAGGATCCTGTCCCACTGCTGGGAAAGGGGCTCCCCCCTTCCCTCAGTAGCAGTGGAAGGAGTGGGAAGTCGTGGGTGGGGGCTCCAGGTACCCCCCCCCGAGCACACCTGGAGGGGTTTAACCTGCAGGTGGATTAAATTGCTGGGTTAAAGCAGAGGAATTAAATGAGCCTGACTCAGCACAGGTGGGGTGAGGGTTCTGTGGAGCTGCTTTGGAATGCAGGAGGTGCCCATCCTGTGCCGGGGTAAGAAGATGCTGGATCTGTCCTTTTCCAGGAGGGATAAGCCACAATTAATGCTCTTTGGGGACTGGTAAGATGGGCTTTGGGCCCTGCTGCTTTTCTGATGCTTTTGTGGGGTTGGTTCTGCTGGCAGAAACCACAAATTATGGGATGTGGGCAGTGCCCAGGCCTGTTGTGGGCACCCACGTGTCTGTGTGTGCTTCAGGATGGTGATGGCAAAGTCAGAGGTGCTGGGATACTGTGAACACATGTGACATGTCCTTGTAAAAAGTGGTCTGGTCTCCCCTCGAGTCCTTTTTGGTCTGGGTTGTCCAAGAATTCTCCCCCTTTCTCTGAGTTTTGGATTCTGGGGCTCAGGAACGTGGTTATTGCAGATGCTCTGGCTTAGGGGAGGGGGTTTGGGGGGGCTCTGTGAGCCCCAGCCTGGCCCTGGCTGGTGAGGGGGGTTCAGCTGTGAGCTGCTCTAAACCCCCAGCTCTTGGAAGCGTGTGATTAAGTGAGAGTCTTGGATGCAGCCCCCAGCAAACCTGGCTTGTCCCCAGCTGCTGTTCCTCAGGAACGCTCGGAAGGTGGCCTTTAAATGTTAAGAAATCATGTTAAAATGAGCCAGAGCCTTAGTTTAAATTTTTAATCTCCTGATTTAAAAACTCAGCCCCGAGGTCTGGGCTTGTGGGTGGGGGTTGGTGTTGCTGAGTGGGTGTTTCTGTGCTGGTGGTCTCGGGGTGCGGGGCCAGGACCGACGCCGGTGGTTGCACCTTTGCCCTCTCACTACGCAGCAGAGCCGGCTTTTCCCAGGATCCATCCTGGGGCTTCTCTTGGCTCTTTCCAGCTGGCAGGAAAAGGAAAACAGCTCTGGAGGGTGATGGAGGAGTAGCTGGTGTGTCTGGGGGCTGTGGGGGTCCCAGTCCCCTGGTTCCAGTAGATAGAAATGCTTCTGCCCCTCAGTACCTGTGAGCTCAAAGATGCTCTGGAGGAGAGTTCACCAGTGTAAGCCTCGAGGTGAGGAAGGCCCGTGGGTCTGGAGCAGCAGGAATGATGTTTCCCCCCACTGTGGGGCTCACAGATCCTCTCACCTGGAGCAGTATGTGGGGATGCAGGTGAGAACCCCAACATCCCGCTCTTTATGAGGGGGAGAAGCCCCCCAACAGTGTGAGCAGCTCTTGCCAGGCTGCCCTGAGCTCCTCCAGAGCTGCCTGTGCTGCAGGGAGGAGGATAAAAGCTTTGCATGGAGCAAAGGCTCCTGCTCTGCCAGCTTTCCCCAGCAGAGGATGGCTGCTGGGATTAATGCCTCCCCTCCTGCGAGCAGACGGAGGGGAAGGTGAGGAGCTTGTCTCAGGGTGCTCAGTTAGAGGGGCTTCGGAGCAGGAAAAGGAGCTTTAATGGCCAGAGCTGCCCCTGCACCCTCAGCAGTGCTGGGGGAGCTGTGCTGCTCCTGGGGAGGTGTTTGTGATGCTGCTCCTGTGGTCAGTTATGTGAGGGGGGTCTGGGGAGGGTCAGGACTGCTCGGGACTGGTGTTCATGGAATGCTCAGACCCACGTGATGGGTGCTGAGGTGGAGCAGAGTTGTGGCAGTCATGGGCAGGTCTCCCTGGGAAGTTTCTGGCCTTTTATGGCTTGTTCCCAAAGCCCAGTTCTCCAAGGAGAGAGTCAGACCCTGCTCAGAAGTGGGGCTCCTGTCCCCAGGGCTGGGGAGGTGACACTGCCCTGCTCTCTGCCAGCTCAGAGCCCCCAGCACTGAGCACAGGGTTGCTGTGGGCTTGAAGGGAGATCTTAATTGGGCTGAGATGGCCCAAAGAGCTGATGCTGGGAGAGAGCTCTGGGCTGGGAAGAGGACCAGCTCTGGCAGGAAGGACAGGGCTCGCTCCTGGTGCTGTTCCTTTTCTCAGTATTTTTTAACTCATAAAATATTTAAGATGTTTCTGTTCCGAGTCGGTTTGGAGGCTCCTTGCTCAGCATCCAAGGGCAGAGTGGGGCTCTGTTTGATGCCCCTTCAAGGAGAGGCAGCTTCAGCCCTGCCAAAAACGTGGTGTCTGCCTGTGACCTTCCAGAGGCTGGGGTGTGTGATTGCTGTAGTCACAGCTCTGGGGAGAAGGGACCTGTCCTAAGTCCAGCTTTAAAGAGAGGAGTTAAATGATTGCAGAGGCTGCTGTGGCCTGCAGCGCTACTCTGGATCGACTCTTCTGGCAGAGCTGATGCTTCTGGAGATATAAAAAAGCTGCTTTCAATCTTAATTACAAAAAGAAGGTGTTGTGGAGCCTTGCTGCAGCCAGGGTTATCCTCACTGTTAGAAATGTGCAGATTATTGGTCTGGATCGTTCTGGCCTCTCCTCCTGCCTGTGGGAGTTTGTTCCCCGTTGCCTGCGAGGCTGCGGAGCCTCCCGGATCCAATTTCTCTTCCCTGCGCCGGTGCTGACAGCCTGGGGTTACATCTATCTGCTTTCCCTTTTGATAGTGAGGAAAGACTGAGCTCCTGGAGTCTCTCACTCACAGGCAGCACTTCCAACCTTTCCTTGCACTTCCCAGCCCATTCCCAGAGCAGGGAGCACGGAACAGTCAATGGCTCATCCCAGGAAGATGAGGGATGCTGAGGACGGCTGAACAAAGTTCTTGGCTGTTGTCCTGCAGCCTTTGGATAATGCTGATGGTCCCCAAAGCGCCTGACAACCCAGCAAAGACTTTTACATTTCAAACAAAGCCTTGATCTTTTTTTGGAACTTGCCTTGGTTTCAGACAAGAGTTTTTAATTCAAGCCCAGCGCCGTATTTTGGGTTTGACTTTGATGCGCCCTCTTCAAGCAGGAGGCAAAATAACAGCGTTCACATCCGCAAATAGCCCCGAGGCGGGTTCCTGCTGCCCGCGGGCGGCGGCTGCGCTGGGCGAGCCCCGGGGGCTCCGGCCGCAGCCCGGGGGTGTGCTGCTACCGACGGGGGGCTGGAGACACCCCCCCAGCCGGGGTCAGGGGTTGGGAGGGGAGCTCGGAACCCCAAACCCTGATGCACGCCCAGAGCTGTGCTTCTTCGTCCCTTCCGGAGGAGTCGTGCGATGTGGCTCGCGCTGGTCCGCAGGGATGCGCTGCCACGATTCCCCGTGTAATTACAAGCGGTGCTGCCTCGAATTGTGGCCTAGGCTGGGATTCTCAGTGACGCTGCTGGAGGATTGGGCCAAAACTCGTGGGAGATGGAGAGAGATACCCTGTGTGGGCCTGGCGTGGCTCAGCAGCACAAGGAGGACGTAGCCTTCCCACTCAGGCATCACCTGGAATGTCCTCAGGGTCACAGGGTGGGTGGCAATGTGGGGATCACCAGAGCCCTCTCTGATCTCTGGGATGTGCCATTACTGCATGGAGCAGCTCTGGGCTCTTCCACCCTCTCCTGGAGGCAGATGTGGTGTTACCTGCTGGAACTTGCTCCCACTTGGAGGGATTTGGGCAGAGGAGAGCTGGCAAGGAGCAGACAGGGCTGTGAGGGAGGATGTGCTCTGGTAGGAATGTTGCTGTGAGATCCAAACTCAATCAGTCTGGGTGACCGTGGGGAACCAGGTACCTGTGCAAGTGGGTAATAAACTGCTCACAGCTCCACAAGATTAATTGTAATAACCATAAATCAGTGCTGGCACCAGGGTCAGACCTGGATTTACGGCCCTGGAGACAGGAATTCCTGTTCTTTATGGAACAAAGCCCTGATCCTGCAGGGCTTTGGGAGCGTGCTGAGTGTTCCCGTGCAGTGCATGCTGCAGTGTGTGTGTAGGTCCCTGGGGAGCGGGTCTGAGCCCCCCGTGGGGACAGAGCTCAACCCTGGCAGGGCAGCCTCTCCCCTGCTTGTTCCAGCCAGCACCGGGAAACACCTCCCCGAGGGGCGAGCCAGGGTTGCTGCCTCCCACAGCACATCGATCCCGTCATCTCGGTTGAGAATGCCAGCCACGGAGCTGATTAATGCCGGGGTGGGCAAGTGCTGGGTTATTGTTCAGTCTCTCTTCAAGAGGTCGATGGGAAATTTGGCAGTAGCTCTCCAAATACACACCGTGCACACAGACATTGTCCCCCCAAGGACTGCGTGGGTTTTACACATGAGTGTGCACGGTGTGGTGGAAATACACACCAGTGCCCAGCGCCGACACAGTTGTATCGATGCCTGTGGGAGAGTATTCCCTCCGTCCCTGCCCTGGTGTGACCCTGCAGTGCTGGGGCTGGCTCCAGGCTAATCTGCTCATGCTTTCGTTTCACTCTGATCCTTGCAGGTCCCTTGGCTCAGAGGTGCAGTGTGTGCTCAGGAGGCTGATCCAGCATTCAGGATGGATATTTTCTCCTGTGCAGATGGTGCAGGTCCTTGGGTGTTAATGCTCGGTAGCAGCCGTGACTGAGCTGCTCTCCCCAGTGCAAGGCACTGTGCTAGCAGAAAGCACAGACATCTTTGAAGGATGTGCGATCCTTTGGGGAGATTTGGGCTTGAGGAATTGCGGGATCAGGCCTGACGAGGTGGTGTGTTATAAGGGAGGTGCTGCTGGGTCATCTCAGGGGTTAGAGCTTTTTTTTTTTTTTTTCTGAGAACTCTAAAATATTTGCCTTGATAATCAAGTCAATGAGTCCTGCTTTGGAGCTACCTGGGGGACGTGCCGTGTCCCCTTCCCGGGGACCGAGCGCCGGTGCTCGAAGCGCTGTCGGAGGGGCTTTGAGGCATCGCGGGGTGGGGATGGAGCCGCAGACGCGAGCTGCCGCTTCCACAGCGGGGACACCGGGGGCGCGGAGGGGTGGGGAAGAGGGGGGACGGGGGACGGACTCACGAACCGGGGGGGGCGGCCGGTGGGGACGCGCCCGCTCCCTCCGCGGCCGCTGGGTAGCGCTCGGGGCCGCGCCGTCTCCCCGCCTCCCCGGCTCGGGCTGCCCCCGGCTCCGCCGTTCCCCGCCGCCGCCGCTCACTCCGCCGCCGCGCCGCGCAGGAGGAGCAGCAGCAGCAGCAGCAGCCGCGGCCGGAGCGCCCGGAGGGGTCGGCGCGGCGCCGCCAGCCCGCAGCGCCCGCGGCTCCGAGCGGGACCCCCGCGCCGCCGCCGCAGCACTTTCCCCCCCACCCCGGTTCCCCGCGGGGGGAAGAATCCCCCGCTCCCGTCGCCCGCAGCCGCCGAGGAAGGGATGTCCCCAGGCAGGAGCTGAGCGCCGGGGAGGGGCCGCCCCCCGCCCCCAAACTTTTCGCTCGGCCCCGGAGCGGCGGCGACCCGGCCCCCATGGAGCCCGGGCGGGCAGGAGGGGCCGGGGGCGCGGCGCCCTGCGCTTCCCGTCCCCTTGCCTGACGCGGGGCGCAGCGCTCGGGGAGGGGCTCGGCTGCCGGCCCCGCGCCGGATTTTGGGGGGGTCCCGGCTCCGCGCGTCCCCGGGGAAGCCGCCGATGGTGGGGACCCGCCTGCCGACCTTCCCCAACCCCACGTGGAGCCCTTCACCCCCGCGCCTTCGCCTCGCCCTCGGCAGCGCTGCTGCGGGGGTCCCTGCGCTGGAGCCGCCCGGATTATAAACTCGGGGAAGTTGTCCCCCTACAGCCCCCCCCCCCAGCCCGTCTCGGCGGAGCCATGGCCCGGCTCCGGAGCTGGGGGCTGCTCTGCTTCGCCGTGCTCGCCCTGCCCGGCCCCCCGGGAGCCGGCGCCCAAGGTAAGGGCATGCGGAGGGTGGCGGGAGAGGGACCGCGGAGAGATTGGGGGGGTGGGGATGTCTCCGCGCTGCGCCCCTCAGCCGAGCGTTCTGCCACCCCCCCCGGGCTGGGAGAGCGGTGTGCCAGCCCGGGGGTGGGAGCGAGGCGGCCCCGGAGCTCCGCCCGGGGAGGGCACAGCATCCGTGGTGTTGGCGAAGCCTCCCCGGAGCCGGGACTCGGGGCCCGCCGGTGCTGGGAGCAACGCGGTGTCCGCGGGGGCTCGGGGGGACAAGCAGCGCGGCTCTGCTGTGCGTCCCCCTGCCCCATAACCGCCCCTAGGCTGGGGATGGAGGGAACGTGTTGCTGTGAGCTTCGGGTAGAGACTGAGCTGAACCACCTTCGGGGGGCTGAGCATCCCCCGGGGTAGCGGTGCCCATTTCACCCCCTCCCTGGGGAGACCCCCGTTGTACCGCGGAACCCGGGGTGCAAGACTGGGGGGCTCCCAGGGAGCAGTTCATACCATAATGTTGGTCCCGTTGACCTCCAGCCGCTGGTCTGAGGGGTCAGGGGCCTGGGGCTGGGTATGTTGCACCTCTGAGCCCCTGTGGGTGCCTGGGGCTCCCTCTGCACCCCAACAGCCCTTGGGGGCCACGGTGCTGCTGGGCAGCATGAGCCCCTCTCAGCTCCTTGCCCTTGCGGCTCGGGCACGGCACAGGCTGGTTTTAGCTGCTCTGCTGCCCCACAGGGATACAAAATTAGTTTGTGGCCCTTCGGGGTGCAGCCGGGGTCCAGAGATGTTGAGGGGCCCTGGAGTCTCCTCCTCGTCAGCGAGGGTCCCCACGGGGCCACAGAGGAGGCTCCCGGCTGGCAGAGCTGCAGCGTGGCCGCCTCCGTCCCTGCGCCTGGACTGAGTGGATCCAGAATGGAAATGGGGGGGCACAGTGGGGCGCAGCGCTGGGGTCCTCACCCACGACATTTCTTGCCCTTGTTTGCAGCAGCAAGTGGAGCCAGAAGTCCCCGTGCGCTCCCGTCCTCCCGCTCCCCCCGAGCCTCCCCCAGCACTGCTATAATTTCTCAGTAATTAAGTTCAGAACATAACATCTAAAGCGGCAGTATATTATCCGGGCAGGCCCTGTGTGGGGAGCTCTGAAGGTCTCTTTGATTGATTCACTCCCTTGCCGAGTTTCTCTTCTCCTGGCTGGCGTCTCTGGCTGGCGGGTCCCCCGTGATCCGTTTGTTCCCCGCCTGCGGGACGAGCTCCTGGGGTGACCCAATCTCCTTCCATTTATCCGTGGGGCTCCGGGGTCTCGCCGTGGGGTGGAGGACGTGGGGCTGCCGGTGCTCCAGCCCCTCCGGAAGGGTGGGGAAGGGGCTTTGCTCTGCTCTCCTGGCGCAGGAGCCGAGCTTTGCGGCTTCGGCTCTCTGTGGCGCGTGTCACGTCCTCGCGGGAGCTGTGACATTGCTCGGTGCCCGGCGTGGCAGCGGCCACAGGCGAGCTGGCTGTGCTGGAGGGGTCATTCCCAAAGCCTGGCACGTGCCTGTCTGCCCTGCCACGGGTGGCACTGGGGATGCACTGGCAGGGTCGCCTCCCAGCTGCGGTGCCTGCAGGGTGCTGGTGCTCTCCTCTGGATCCCGCTGGGATGGACTGGGTGCTGGGTGACGGAGCCGGAGAGGGGGCAGCGTGTGGGCAATGTGCCTGGCACTGGGCTCCGTCCTCTGGCTCGTTCCCACTGCGGTGGGGCAGGCAGGGCATCCCCGCAGGGCGGGCAGCGAGGGGCAGCAGCGCTTTGCGCTGGGTCTATTGATTCTGGCAGCCAAGGAAAATGGGATCAATAGGGAAGGGAAGGAGGAGATGACGGCGTGAGACCTCCCTGCCCAGGGCACAGGGGCTGCCCGGGCACAGGGTGAGGCGCTTTAACACCTGCGGTCGGTAAAACAAAGGCCCCTCGCTGCCTCTGAGAGAGGGGATGGAAGTTTAATTACAGCCCGTCTGTGCTGCGTAATTATTAATTACCCATGGCAAAAAATAACTTATCGATTAGGGGCCTGGCGCTAATTACCCGGAGCCCAATGCGGAGCCGGGGGAAGGCTCAGAGGCAGCGCTGCCCGGGCGGGAGCTGTCGCAGTGCGACCTGTGTCGGGCCCAGGGGGCTGTGCCAGGGCTGGGGAGGGGTATGGGCAGCCTGTCTCACCAGCAAAGGGCCCTTCTGCTGATTGACAAGGCAGTAAAGGGCTCCCCAAGAGCTGAGGGGAACTTGGGGGTCCCCAGCCCCCTCCTCGCCACTGTTTGCAGGCTTTGTGACCCCCAGGGATGTGGTTTGCCCACGCTCAGTGCTGGGAGCACAGCCCGGGACCCCCTGCGCTGACACGGCACCTCTAATGGGATTGAGGAGGCTGTGACCAGTCCCAGGAGGGATTTGGGAGGCTTAAGGTTCCAGACGGGATTTGGGGCAGGGGCCTGCAATGGGCAGCTTCCATCAAAGAGGCTTATTAGAGGTGGCAGTGAGGGAGTTCCAGCATCTTCTGTGCCCCACGCATGGAGCTTGGGCACGTCTGCACACACGGAGCCCCGCGGGGCTGAGCAGGAGGAGGACGAGGACAAGCCCCGGTGCCTTCCCGGGGATGTGCCAGGAGTTGGATGACGGGAGCTGCTGGTTCCTCTGTGCCAGCGGCATCAGGGCAGGAGGTGATGGCAGAGTGTGAGGTCTCCTGCTCTGGCTCCCTTGTCTCTGCCAGGGCTGGCACATTTGCTGGTGGCCTCATGCAATGCTCCAGCTCGGGAAGGAGAGTGGCTTTTAGGGGAGAGGAAGGGAAGATTAAAATTTGATGCTGCTTGGGAAGCCATTAGTGCCTGGGCGCAGCGATGATGAAATTTTGATGACCTGATAACCGTAAGGGAGGGGGGCTGGTCCGGTCCCAGGCAGCCCTTGTCACCGGGCCCCATCACTGTGCTGGTCCCCAAGGGCTTGGGGTGCCAGCGGTCTGCCCAGGGGGAGGACAGGCAGGATGAGAGCTGCCGGTGGGATCGAGGGTGCCTGGGGGCTCAGACCCAACTCTGCGGCCTGTGGGGCCGGAGCTGGTGGGCAGGGAGGGCTGGGGGTGGCTGTGCAGCTCCTGCCCCGTGCCAGCCGGGGAGCGGGGTGAGTGACAGCATCGGGTGCTGCTCGTCCCTTGGTGACGGGGACTGGCCTGCCGTGGCGTTTCCGCTCGGCGGGAGCGAAGGCAGGAGCGGGAGGAGAGCGGGAAGGAGGGAGCAGGCGGATGCTCGGCTGCTTGAGAACCTGGGAGAACGCTGATAATTAAAGCGGGAGGAGGGAGGCTGGCGCGAGGAGGGGTGACCCTGGCTCCGCCACTCTGCGAACCGTGTCCTTGTCCCCAGCCTGTGCCCGTGGCTGGTTCCTGCCTGGGGATGAGCTCCAGCCACACACACGTTACTGTAGGCCCTACACAGACTGGCTGGGGGTGTGTTGGTGTTCGTAGCAGCAGCACTGGCAATGCCTGGGGTGAATATGGCCCCGGGGGGCAGCGCTGTGTGGGGGCAGAGCCCTCTGGGTGCCGGGTGGGTAAGCAGCGGATGCCCTCCCCTCTGAGCCCTCGTTACCGCCCCGAGCTCGTTAGCAAGTGGCGTGTGGCTGGGTGAAAACCGGCCAGGAATAAATATGCTGCTGTCAGTGGTGATGTGATTGTGCTAACGAAGGGCGAGCCGAGCCCCCGCGGTGCCCGGGGTTGTGCCAGGGCTGGTGGCTCTGGTGCTCCGCTGGTGCCTCAAGGCCTTGGCCTTCCAAAGTGCCCGTGGGGATCCAGCAGCCCTCTGGGGCTGGGATGGCCCAGGGTGGTGGGTGCTGAGGTAATGGGGTGTCCTGGGAGCTTCTTCTCCAGTGCAGGGGAGCGTTGTATGGAACTGCTGGCAGGGGCACAGGGCCAGGGTCACCCAGAGTGGGTGATGATGCCAGGGACCACCCTCATCCCCGTGGCTGCTGTTCTTTTTTGGGGTTCCCACCCTCCAGAGCTATCCATGGAGAAGGATCCAGACTCTGAGTCTGTTCCTGCCACTCTTTGCCCCACCAGCAGGCAGGAATGTGCTGGCAGCAGCTCCTTGCTGGCCCCGCTTGGCATCTCTCACACCCCCGGCATGCTGGAGATGCCACCAGGGTGGGCACTGCCCTCAGTACCTCTCTGTGGGGCTGGGGACTGGCTGTTGGGCTGTGTGTTCCCCCCACCCTGCTTCCAGGGATACTTTGAGCGTGCATCCCCTGCTCCCAGCGAAACTTTGGGGGTACGTCCTGCACCTCTCCCCCACTAATGGACCTTCGAGCCCCTTGTCCCAGGCCGAGTCCCGCCACCTGCCTGTGCCCAGGGCAGGCAGTGGCCCCCTTGACGGCCTCCTCCCCTTGCCCCCAGCCCCGGGGGTGCAGGAATGCCTGCCTGGAAAGCCATGCCGGGCTCAGGTTGCCTGGGAACTGGGAAACCTGATCCCTGGGAACAGGGGCCGAGGGCAGGGGACATTCCTGGGCTGCAGCTGGTCCCCGACCCCCTTTGTCTTCCTGCTCTGATGGGGCCCCCAGGAATGGAGACTTGGGGCGCGGGGGGTTCTCAACCTCCAGCAGGACCATCCCTGGGGATACTGGATGTGACTGGATGCTCTGCTCACCTCCCTGTGTGGATCATTGTCACCACCGTGGGCTGGGGAAGGAGACCAAGGTCAGGCTTGGAGCAACCTGGGCTGGTGGAAGGTGTCCCTGCCCATGGCAGGGGGATGGGACAAGATGAGCTTTAAGGTCCCTTCCAACCCAAACCAGTCCAGGATTCTATGGAAAGCCCTGAGCACTGGGACCAGCTGCCACCATGTGCCAGCAGCTGGGCATCCCGGCTGGCCACGGGGATGGCACGGGGGCAATTTCAGGAATGCTGGGGTCCCCTGTGCTGAAGCCACCCACCCTCCTCCCTGCCAGCCGTCGTTGTCCCTGTCACCCACCTCAGTGTGTGGCAGCTCCAGGCCAGCTGTCCCGAGCATTCTGGGAGCTTCCCTCCACCCCAGGCAGCTGAGAGGACACTGAGGCACTGGGTGGTGGTGGGTGCAGGGGGAAAGGGGCCACGGTGCCAGCTGGTGTCCTGGTGGCAGTGGGTGTAGTGGGAAGGGGACCCTGGCCTGGTGCCAGCTGATGTCCCCCCACCCTGCCCACCTTAGTCAGCTCCCATCCATCCCTCCCTGTCCCTGTGGAGGTGCCGAGGCCCCGGCTGGAGGGAGTTCTTGATGAGTTTGACCATTAGCGGAAGAAGCCGCCGAGCTAATTTTAGCCGTGGTGGTTTAATTGCTTTCTGCGCTGCTGGGTGAGCCACAACCTGCGAGTCCTCGGCTGTAACCTTGAGCCCTCCCGCTCCCTGCACAGCCAGGGCAAGGAGCGGAATGGGTGGGAGCGGGAGTGCTGGGCGCTGGAGGAGTTTCTCTGGGATACTGGGATCTGTCTACATAGCCAGGAGGGGTTGGGGTGCCTGGCAAAGTCCTTCCACCCCTGGCTTGCTACACGGGTGCCCCTTGTGTGTCATGGAGAGTGAGGACACATGTGATGTGGGGGGACTCTGGCTGTCCCCTGAGGCCAGCAGGTCACCCTGGCCATGGGGTGCAGATCCCTGTGCTTGCAGTGGTGGGTCTCCTTCATCAACTTGATGAAGGGAAGTGCTGGTTTTGGACCCCCTTAAATGGGAATTGCTGGATCCGGAGGGCATTTCCCTGGGGCAAGAGCCTGTTCTCCATCCGCTGTTGGCAGGGCTGGGATGTGTTACCAGGATGGCTGGAGGAGCCTGTCCCTCTGTCCCCGTCCTGCAGGGCCACCCCCAAGCACATCCCTGTTCACTGAGTGAGGGATCCGAGCTGAATCTGGGGCACAGGTCGGACATTACTGGGGTTTTATGGGGACATTTCTGTTCCTTTTGGGAGCAATCAAATGCCGGGCTCTGTTTGTGGCTGTTCCCATGGGACTCTGCATGGTGGATGCTCAGTGCTTCTCCTCCTCTTCCTCCCTGCTTGAGCTTGGGCCCGGGGCCAGGCTGAGAGCTTGGGGGGACTTGGAGGGGTCCTGCATGGAACTGGCATTCCCTGAAGGGCTGGTTGGGGATGGAGCTGGATGTGGACACGCTGCCGGCTCCCGGCCCAGCGTGGGGCCGGGCTGGAGGGGGCTGGGAGCGGCGGACACAAAAGCTCCGGTTTCAGCAACCCGCCTCCTGCATGCCTGAAAAACAGCTGATGGCCGTGAAGGGGGATGAAATGGGATTAGCTGCTGTTTCCAAAGGGAGCACGTCCTGCCGAGCCGGACAATGCGCCCGCTGTGCCCCCGCATCCCGCCACAGCCCTGCCCAGGGGGGTTCGGCGCTGGCTCACCGGGTTTGGGGTGCTGCCTCCTGCCCTGGCTGTCCCCAGGGGGCCTTGGGGTCTGCTGAGCCCCTGGTGCTCCAGCATTGGGTGCTGCACTGGCTCCCAGTGGTCCTGAAGACCGTGGGGTGGGATGGAGGCTTCTGTCTGCCCTGGAGGAGCCCCGAGGGGTCGTGACTGGGTTTCCCACTCTGCAGCAGCACAGAGCATCTCCCGGGGGACACACTGGGGTGGCAGGAGCTCGGGGCTGTCCCACCCCAGCGAGCAGTGACACTGGGTGCCCAACCCAGAGCTCTGCAGCCAAAATGGAGAAGGGGGGGCTCACGGCCCAAAGGGTTTTGCAGAGTGGGCTCCTCTGCCTTGGCACCCCCTCTCAGTGCCAGGGACAGGGCACAACGGGGGCCCGCGGCGTGTCCCTGGGTGGGAGCCACGCGTGGCCCCAGCTGCGGCGCTGCCAGGGCGTGCGGCACCGTGCTCGGTGGAGTGAGCTGATGTTTATTTTGATAATGAGTTCTCAATGCATTCACAAACTAATAAAATCAACTCATTAGGGTGGGATGCTTAATTCCGAGCTCTGCCGTTGGGAGAGCCCTCCCTGCCGGCTGAGCGCCGGGAAGGGCTCAGCGCCCGGCTCCTGCCTGCGTGTGCGGGGAGGGAGGCGATGGGTGCCTTCATCACCTTGTTTTCTCTGTTTTCCTCGCTCGTAGGGTGGGAAGACAGGCTGGGGGGGCAGCGGGGCTGTGCAGCGGAGGGTGGAAGCGAGGCACGTGCTGGGAGCAGGGCAGGGAGCTGCCGCAGCCCTTCACCCGGGGCGCTGGGGGAGTCTCGCTCGCTTGGCTTCTCCCCATAAGCTTCACGTCAGGCTGGAATCGCTGGCGCGGTGTCGGCTGGAAAAGCCCCTCTGGCTGGGAGAGCCACAAGTGTGTGAATAAATGCGATGACCAGAGTTTGCTGCTCTGCCCTGGAAATTCAGGGCTGGCTTTGGGGGGGAGGGAGGGGGAGTGTGGGCTGCTAGTTCTTCCCGTCCCCCACCCGTGAACAGGGACGTCTGGGAAGGAAACGCTTTGGAAAAAGCTTTTTCCGAGGAAAACTCATGTTTGCTGTCATGCTACAGCTATTTATGTTTCAAGTGAGCAATGCAATGACTAATTAATACTTAGAAAAAAGGATGTCTGGGCATCACCCCAGTAAATGGGCGAGTGCCCGGTGCCCGCTGGCTCGGGGCCGTGCCGTGGGGAGGGGGATCACGGCCACCGGTGCCTTCATCCCGCCTGGCACGGGCAAGGCAGGAGCTGGCAGAGTATTTTCCATCCCGCGGGGCTGGCGACTCGATTGCGTCAGTGCCCTGGGAAGGGCTCAGTGGGGTTTTTCTTGTGGTTTCCCTCTTCTGTTTTTCTTTCCCCGACGTGTTTTTTCGGTTGGGAAATGCTGCCTTGTTGGGATTCTCGTGGCGAGCCCGGGAAGCGGCTGTTGTCTGTCTGTCTGTCCGTCTGCTGAGCATCCTGCAGGGCTGGGGGACGGGGGACACAGATGCCACTTGCAGTGGGGACATCCCGGGTGCTGTTGGGGCTCCTGCAGGGCAGGTCTGTCGCGGCTTTGCTTCCCCACCCCTCCTCGGCCGCTGTGGCCCCGGGAGCTGCCACAGCGCAGGGCTGTGGTTGCCTTCCAGGAATTCCTGAAGGGTACACTCAGCATGTTCCATGGGGCCAAACCCAGCCCTGAGCTGTGCCGTGCCGTGCTGGGCTTCTGTGTCACCCATCCCACCCCATGCTGGGACCACCCTGGCGTTGGGATTTGGGCTGTTGGGACCCTCACCTTTTTGGCAGCTGGGTGTAGAGCCAGTTCCTGCCAAATCCATGTGTGGAAGCTCTGGACTTGGCTGCAAAGCCATGGGGAACGGGGCTGGGAAGGGCTGAGGTGCAGGGAAGGGGGGAGTGTGGTGACCCCCTCTCCTGCCCAGAGTGTCTGGCTGGGGGGTCTGGAGGTGACGTCCATCGATCCTTCCCTTCCTCGGTGTTTTGGAGCCTCTCCATGGGGAATTCAGCCCCAGGATCCGGCCCCTGTGATAGCGTTGAGTCACTCCGGGTGTCCGTGACTCACAGCAGTGACCCAGATACGGCGGCGCTGCGTAATCGTGGGCTTCCGAGGATTGCTGCCGTCGGAAGGAGCGTGCTGGGGAAGGAGTTTTGGCCGGAGCCTGGAGCTTTTTAAACATCCCCAGCTGGGGACAGGGCTGCGCCGTGCGTGGGGACAGGCTCAGCAGGGCGATGCCCAGCTGTGCCACCCACAGCTGAGCAGCCCTGGGGATGTAACCCCGGGCTGGGGGGGGCTCCTGTCCCCTCGGGAGCGTCTGTGCGTGGTCCCTTTGCTGCGGGTCCTTTCCAGCTCCTGGCAGCTCCGTGTGTTTGGGTTTGGAGCTCCGTGCCTTGGGGCCAGGACTGGGGCCGTGCTCCCGGGGTCCGTGTGCTCGGAGCCGGATCTGGGGGTCCATGGGGTCTGCCTGGTGCCTCGGAGAACAAAGCTCAGCTTGTTGGGCCCCTGGGCTCAGGGCTGGGGACACACAACGGGGCCATGTGTGAGCGTGTGTTTGGGGTTTCCCGGGAGGGAAATGTTGGTTTTTCCAACGGCAGGGATGGGCAGGCACACAGCCCTGCTCTGTTCCCAGCCATGGGGCTGAATAGGTCGCTGTTTCCCAGCCAGGGCTGATGTTTCTCCACTGGCTCTGGGAACATCTCAGCCCTTACCTGGCCCACGTTGGCACCAGGGTACACCTGGTTGGGTGCCACAGGAGCTGGGTGCTCAGAGCTGTCCTGGGCTGTGGTCCATGGGAATCCTGAGGGGATAATTCTGGCACAGCCCTGGCTCTGCCACAGTGGGCAGAGGAGGAACTGTCACCAGTTTCGGGACCCTCTGATGGCTGGGGAGATGTGCTGGGAGTGGTGTTGTACCTGGAGGAGGGTTTTCCAGGATGAGAGAGTGGCATTGTCTCCAGCACTGCTGCTGGGAGAAGGGAGGTCCTGAGCCTCTTTCCTACACCCCTTATCCTGGGGGAGCTGGGCTTCCCCCTCCCCACATCCCCCATCCCTGGGGGGGTTCATCCGGGCATGGCGAGTCTGCCTGTGGCCCACTGAGCCTGCCGAGAGCCCCGGCTGTGGAAGAGGAGCTTGTTATGGAGCCATCCTGCTTTTAATTAACAAATTAAAATCCTAGTTAACAATCCAGCCCCAGGGCTGTTGGAGGCTGGGAGAAGCTGGAGCGTTTGTTATGGAAACAGCAGTTAATTAACAAATAAATAAATAAGTGTGGGCCTGGAGACAGATGTGGGAGGAGGAAGGGGAGATGGCAGCGTGGTGTCCCACCGGCCTGGCCTGGTGGGATGCAGGGAGGGAGGAGGACGTCCGTCCATCCGTCTGTCTGTCCCAGGGGCTGCCGTGGCCCTGGCAGGCGCTCACTGGGTGTGAGGGGCTCATGCTGGCAGTGCCAGGGCAGGTCCATCCACGCACTGTGCCGGGGCTGCCTTGGCTGGGTTTGGGGCTCCCGGTCTCTGCCTGGGCTTTTCCTGAGTGCCTCTGGCTCTGGAAATCACAGCCGCTGCCTCTCCCCCCACCCCGAGGCCGGGAAGCGCCGCGGGAGATCTCCAGTGGAGATGGATGAGGTGTGACACTGGCAAAACTGCTGTGCAGTCTGCAGGTGACACCAGTGCCATGCTGGGGACTGTGGGAGGAGGGGGACATCGCTCGGAGGGGTATCATTCTGGGGGCATCGCTCAGGGGCTGCTCCCGCATCCCTGTGGCAGGGACTGCTGCAGTCCCACCGGCATCGCCTTTGCCCTGGGATGGGGCTGTTTGGGGGATTTGGGAAGCCCCCCTGAGTGGGTGCCGAGGCCGCGGTCCCCCCTGCTGTGCCCTGCACTGGTCAGTTTGGATTAGCCACAAGGATGTCACCGGGAGCCCCGAGCGGTGTCTGCTGCCAGCGGGGATTATCGCCATGGGTGGGTGGTGGGGCAGTGCCAGGGTTTGGGGTCACTGTGCTGCTCCCTGAGGCGCTGTGGTGTCACCTGCGGGTCTCACTGCCCGTGCCACAGGCAGGGGGGACTGCGGGGACTGACATGGGAACAAGACCCCTTGCCAGTGATTTGGGAAGGGGTGGCTGTTGGGACCACGTGGGGACGTGACCCCGCTCTGGGGCCCTGCAGGGTTTTTGCAGGGGTGAGGAGGGGGCAGAGCCCACAACCCTCCTGTAGCTTCACCCTTGCCAAGGCTTAAGGGTGGGGAAATCAGTTTAAGTGCCATCTCTGCAAATCCTGCGGCGTCACACGGGCAGGAGCCGTGCTCCCCTGAGCAGCTCCTCCAGGTCTGCTCTCCCTCAGCCTCCCACCTAATCCAGTTACCACACCTCTGCAATCGGCTTATGGCTTGTAGGAAACCCCAAATCCCCTCTGAGGGAGGTGCAGGGAGCGGGGCAGCGGTGCCAGAGCCAGGGGCTCTGCTGGGCTCAGCCCAGCTCCTTGCTGGGGTGGCAGCGCCAGCTCCGGCTCCCCCCCTTTGCCCATTACTCCTGGGGTAACGGGCACATGTGCTTGCCCCCTTGCTGGGAGGTGTCCCCATGTCTCCAGGGCTCTCCTACCACCAAAAACTCTTTTTTCCTACGTGAGGGGATTGCTGAAGCAGAGGGTGGGATGGAGGTGAGGTGCCTGTGTCCAGCCGTGTCCCTCCAGGTGGGCAGGAGCTACACCTGAGCCCAAGAGCCAGCGTTTGCATGGCCAGCAGCCCTCCTGCTGCCTGTGCCCCTTCCCCATGGCAGGGCAGCAGCTCCCCGTGCTGTGAGCAGCCCGACGGGCTCGGCAGGAGGCATCGGAGCAAGGACGGATGTGTTTGGCTGCAAGGTCGTAGCGGGGCACGTGCCGGCGGC
The DNA here is from genome assembly GCA_035584735.1 of Pseudotriccus pelzelni. Classification (NCBI taxonomy): domain Eukaryota; kingdom Metazoa; phylum Chordata; class Aves; order Passeriformes; family Tyrannidae; genus Pseudotriccus; species Pseudotriccus pelzelni. The sequence goes on along the minus strand of JAWMRA010000050.1, from coordinate 9,104,542 downwards.
AGACGGCTGGAGGGCACCGGCTGCCTGCACGGCCCTGGGGCCTCCCAGCTCTTCCCTCCAGGGCTGCAGTGGTGCCTGGTCGCGGGCAGGATGGGCACAGCACCTGGCACAGCTCCAGGGCTTGCTGCTGCAGGGATGTGGCTGCTGTGAGATGCTCCTGCATCCCTCCACACCGGCAGTGCATCCCTGCTCCAGCCGCAGCTCGAGGCCACGGCCCCTCTTATGTGCACAAAGGTGGTTTTATTCCCATGATCCCAGTGTGATTGGAGCTGAGTAGGGGAGGCATTCCAGGCTGCTCTGCCTTGGCTGAAAACCCTCAGCTCTGAGGAGCAGCAGCTCCTTTTTGGTGTGGCTCCTGCTGCAACCCTGTGTCATCTCTTTACCTCTCCAGGCTCGGCTTGGACTGTGGTGCTGTGGGAGGGACCCAGCCCGAGCCCCCCGTGCCTGTCTCACACCAGCAGGGAGGCAGGGCTGCCTCTGCCAAGAAGGAAAATCACATCCAGCATTGGATTTTTCTGCATGGCAAAGGAGAGGGCTGGAATTACCAGCCCCAGTGGCCATAGGGCAGCGTGTCCAAGTCCACCCCTCTGTCCCAGCTCACTTCTACTGCCTGAGAATCCTAGGGAACTGAGGAACTGGCATCTTGGAGGGAAAGCCTGGGGCTGAGGGCTCCTGCAGCCCCACTGGGCTCCCTGGGACCGACTGGGGCTGTGGCGGGGGTGGATGGAGATGTGTGTGGGGCAGGGGCTGCCCTGGGATGGCACTGTGGGACATGTGGGTCCTCACCATCATCCTGCACCTTTCCTTGGGAAAGGGTTAGGATTAGGGGAGAAGGAAAACCTGGTGGGGCAGGGATGGGGGACCAGGCTGTGGGACTGGAGGGACGATGCCCTCCAATTTGCTGCAGAAAGTGAAGCACCGTGAGCTCATAAGAGCATCACCCTCAGGCGACCCTCCAAAAGCTGTGCCGTGGCCCTGCTGCCTTCCTGTGCCCCCAGCTCCGGCAGGAGAGTTTTCCACCGTTGCTCTCACAGCCTCGGAGCACCAAACCCCTCCTAAATAATTCAGGCAGGCGAGTGCCGTCCGTGGGGGCCGCGGATAAACGCGGTAAATGGCTGAGAAATGGAGCGTGTCCCTCGGGAGCCACCTCCTCAGCGGGTGTTCGGGCCCCTCTCCTCCCTCCTGGCACAGGTGATGATTCCGGGCTGGCACAGGTAGAGGCGCCGGGGAGGAGGAGCCGGAGCAGAGCTGCCGAGTCCACTGGAGCATTGGGAATTGCATTTCACGGCTGGGCGGGCTGGGATACCAACCCGGCCCCGTGTGCCGGGCGCTCGGAGAGGAGATAAGATTTGATTAAGAAGGCTGCTATTAATTTATGGCAAGTACACTCATGGCAGTGGAGAGGTTGCTTTTAATTAATAGCCAGAAGGAGAGTTTTAAAGCACTCGGTCTCAGTGGGGGGAGAAGGAAGGGAGGGGAAAGCGGGGAAGGAAGGGAACAAAGTAAGTTGGGAGGATTAATGGTCACATCTGCAATTATAAGTCTTTTTCTTAGTAAAAAGGGAAAAAAACCCACATCAAAAGACGTGCCATGGGTGGGGGTGTGCGGGGCGGCCGGGCTGATCCGTAGGGATGAGATGGTTGGGATCGTGCCAGGTCGCTTTGGCACCGCTCTGTGCGCCAGGGGGAGCGGGGCTGCCCCATGGCACCAGCCCAGCCTGGGGGCTGCAAGGGACAGCTGTGTGTCCTTGTGGCTGCTCCTCTTCCAGCCCTCTCTGCTGGGATCAGGGCTGAGTGCCGAGGCTGGGATAGATTTCATGGAAGAAATTCTTGGCTGTGAGGGTGGGCAGGCCCTGGCACAGGTTGCCCAGAGAAGCTGTGGCTGCCCCTGGATCC